>CM056836.1:15750151-16290151 GCA_029853015.1 Chelidonichthys spinosus | reverse complement strand
AGTGGGGCTTTTCAGCCAATCACGGTGCCTCATGCATTTAGTTTCATTTCATCCCCCCTCACTCGTGAACACATTACACATTAACCAAAGCTGCCGGGGGCTTTGGGACACAGTGATGAGCTTATTACTTCATCTGTCAGCTCATTCTATTGTGATCAACAATGATGAGTTTCTATGAATTATGAAGCCGTGCCATATTTAGTGCTAATATCCAATCACAACCGTTACAAATTGATTTCAATTATTGAGATTTTTCAAGCAGAAATGCCAAACATTTAATGTTTCCAGCTTCTTTAATGTGAAGATTTGCTGCCTCACTAATGTGATGGTAAAGTGCTTCTCTGTCATTTGGGATGTGGCTCAGATTAAAGGGTTCCTACTGTCTGTTAGCAGGTTTTATGTTGCGCAACATGGCTTTTCCATTGTCTTGGGCCATTTTCACAGACTGGCTTTACATTCTTGGCACCAGAGATTTGATGTCGGGAGACAAAGTCGCCTGCAGGAGCAATAAAACTATTGTATCTATTCTCAATCAATTATTCAGCACCTTCTCATAACATCGCGCTATAAACAATACGGTGGTATGAAACACGCTGGATGGAGGCGGTCCTCCTCGCAAAGCCTTCCTGCAGTATGAAGCGTTGTAAAATTAACATTCATGTAGTGACTTTTAGTTTTATGGTCTGGCAAATATGTGATATCGGCTCGCAGAAGATATTCATGTTCTATTTTTGTATAAGACGGAGTCATAATCTGGCAAACAGGCCCCTTGAAACAGGTTTGCTCATTAAAAAAATAGAACTATCCACATTTTAGTCTATTACTCTTGTGTTTAACAGCACCTTCATCACAGTAGTAAACTAGCCCACATAAAAGAGAGTGAAAATATGCTGAGGAGTCAACTGCAGCAATAAATCTAAGGACAGTCTCAGAGGTCAGGCTCACTGGAAGAGCAGAACATGAGATTTAAGAAGACGGCAGAACCGCAGAGACAAAAGTACAGAGTTTATTATAATGATCAATGGTTAGCACATTACAAAGTTATCAAAGGGAAGAACGACGGCGGGTTGATGTCTGTAAAACAACTGGACTACTAACAAATAAAAAACAAAAAACATGGGGGGATAAAAAATATAGCAAATCTTAAAGGTTACAATTTTCTTCCCATTTTTTTAACATTTTTGTGACTCGGTCATGTTCTCCTCAATCTACAGCAGGCCTTGTCTCTTCAGATCCTCATAGGTCTTCTTGTTGACCACATTGCCACTTGAGTCCTCGTACTCTTCCTGAAAAAACAAAACCCGAGTCACGGAGTGAGCATTACGTTATAAGTGTGATGCATCGTTTCCCAACCATGTGTGTGAACTCACCTCCGTATCTGGCTGCCACCGCTCTAAAGCCTTCTGGGACTTCAGCTTCGCCCACACTGGAGTATAACAAAGAAACGCACACAACTGTTATTGAAACCAACTTCCCAAAATTCTTTCAAAAATCCAGATGTGCAAAACAAGCGAGACAAAAGGCTCTCACAAGAGACGGCGTCCTCGATCTGTGTGACGTTGGCGAAGTGGGCAGTGTTTGGGATTCCCAGGCAGCGCATGCCGTGAGCGTGCCTCCATTCCTGCAACATAAATAGCTTTAGTTGCCCCATAAACATGACAATGTTTGACGACCAGCAGATTTTACACTTCCTCTTTAACAGTGAACCCATGACACGACAACATACCGCAAAGTGCCTCTGGAAGGCTTTGGGTCCCCTGTAAGTGTAGTTTCCACAGATCTCACAGTTGTAGTTGATGTTCAGCCCGTGGAGTTTATAGAGCCAGTATGGAATTGGCTGGAGGGAATAAAACAGCAGTGTGAAAACAGGAGACACATTGATACGTGCCAGTAAAAAAAAAAAAAATCATTGTAAGAGCAGGATATTGCTGTGCCAGTTAGACCAGTGTTCCCAACCTGGTGATGGGATTAACAAGATAAACATTTTTAAATTATTATTAATTTTTTGGGACATTTATTTGGGTTTTTTTCTTGGAAAATACTGGACATTTCCACCTCTTAAGGGCTATGAGAATTATTAAAATCATCAATCATATCCAAACACATAAAAAACACTCTTTGCTTTAAGTGCTCACAGAAATAAGTTAAGAGCAACAGCTGTTTCACAGTCACTATATAAACATGAAGATATAGTTCATATGTTCTGAAGTAGCATTGTATATGAGCTACATATCCAGAGCAGTCGGCAGTCGGCCAACTAAACCTGATCCACGCATCATAAAATCTTCTCGTGGTGTTTTAGTACAGCGGGGTGGTCTCACCTTGCCGTCCCAGCCCAGCGGCAGGTTCTTGGGGTTGTAAATTATCTCGTTGTCCTCGTCTTCACTCTCGCTCTCACTGAGCTGCTCCTCCTCCTCCTCCTCACGCTCCTCTCCAGTCCTGGCCTGTTTCCTCTGGACGTTTTCATGAGTCAGCTGCCTCTGCTCCTGTAGCCGCCAATGACGATCAAAACGGTCATGTCTGAGCCTACAACGAGCTGGGTAAACCAGCTCCTCACAGCGTTGGATCGAACCCGAGAGATGTATTCACTCACCCCGAGGATCTCCACATACTCATAGACCTGCGCTTCCAGGAAGCCAATCTCCTTGTTACGCTCTGTGTCTCTGCAGAAGTGATGGATGGACATTGTTATGAATTATATAATGAACGCTGCCATTAGATGTCAGCATTAGATTGAATTTTTTAAACCCATTTACTTTTTAGGGCCTTTGGCTTTGGGATTCTTGGCGAACAGTGATGGGTCTAGCGATTCCAGGGATTTGCCTTTTGTGCTGAAGAGCCTCTGAGCTCTCTCCTCCAGAGTCCTGTCCAACATAAAGACTCACATTTAATCACTTATCCTAACTGCATCACATAGAGAAGGTGCATTAATAACTCTGTTATTAGTTCATGTGTAATACATATTAATAATTCCCATCCCATGCCGTCACTTTCAGCCTGAATGAATGCTGAACACAAACAGTCTCATGAATGCTAGACTAGTGATCCCCAAAGTCGTGGGTGCCGCAACGCCCTGAAGTATTTTTATACTTAGTAAATTAATTTTTTTTACATTAACTACATTCTTGAACTGCATCAAAATGTAATAAATACTGTTAAATGTGCCAACGATGCCTGATATCAGAGGAACACAATGTGCTTGTTTTTGTTGTCCAGGTTCACAGCAGCCAAAACTATTGAATGTCCTGGAAAAAATTCTGTAAAAAGCACCGACATTTGAATAGCTCTTCCCACTTCTCAGAACCCAAACTGTCAAGAACTTCTAAGTTACTCAGACATTTTCAATAAATATCAGTTATATCTAAATATTTCAGCATGCAAACGGCATTCTCACCCTCCACATTTCAGTCCCAGTGCCATGAGGGCCGACTTCAATCTGTCCAGACCCAAGGAAGCCAACTCCTGTCAAAAGGAATAAGAAAAAGCACATCAGTGGAGGTATTAATGAGCAACCCTGGTATGATGATTTAATGATACAAAATACATTATGAGCACTTAGTGTTTTACCTCCCAAGAAGAAAAAGCAGAGAGGTCCAAATGAGCTCCGGCATGCGTCAAAGCACTACTCGTCTCTTTCTACAATTAAAAAAACAAATTAACAGGTCAGATGAAACGTACAACCAAAACTGTAACCATCATCATATACAAAAAAAAACACACTTACAGGCCAGCCTGGAAAGGTCCCGTTGTCCCACTTTTTTTCAAAGTCTAACAGCACCTTGCCATAGAGCTCATTCTGGTCCAGCAGAGGTTTGACCCGATCTGTGTAGTCCTGCAGATACTCCAGCAGCATCTCCAAATACCTGCACAAACCATCACATCACGTTAGTCCAACAGCACAGTGCATGAGCATAATGTGTACATCCTGTATGATACATTGAAGAGGTCCATGATGCTTCATTACGTTAAGATGCTTTCATTTTCTCATTTTTACAGCTAGATATGTTTGTGGTTCCATACAGGTGATACCTTTCATTTCTGGGGCAATAAACATGATGGACCTACTTTTTGTATTCAGCGTTCTTCCTGTCCTTGGGAATGTCAAAAAGCTGGTCGAATGAAGACAGGTATGAGATATACTCGAGTTTCTGTTGGGAAAGAGTATAGATAATGGTTAAAAAAAACAACCCTGGTCTACTATCGTTTGCATGAATTATGCAGACTTTAAGGGATCATAACCTCAGCTCCCTTAAGGTTGATGTACTTCAGGTAACAATCGTGGAGGTCGAGGTAGCGGCCGTATCCTTCTTCATCAGTGAACTCCACCAGGTCTGTGGAAGATGAACAAAATCAGAGCATGAGAGTGTTAACCAGCAACATCAGTCTAAACTAGTTTAACTTGAACCGGGGTAGATCCCTAAGATGGTCTACAGAGCACACTATCAGGCTCATTCGAGATGAGCCAGGCCTGCGCAGAATTCATTGCTGCCAATCGCTGCATGTATTGTACTATGTACTATTTCTGTGACTTCCTGCACATTTTTGAAGGCCGCTGGAAACGGTCTGACTGGACCTCAGCATTTAATCTCCGCCTCCTGCTGCGCCAGCTCTCGTCTTCTTTCCAGACGAGCCGCAGTTCATCTCCAACGAGCCCATTATTAGAAAGCCAGGCTTAAATGTAAGGACTTAGACTTACTCTGAGCCTCCTCGCTGGGGTTGTCTCTGGCCTTCATCAGCTCCTCAAACTCCACAGACATGGGAATGGAAATCTACAAGAAACCCATCATAGCATCATTGTTGATACTCCAAGTCAAAGGGTTTATATAATCTAAAATTAAAGACTATTTACAAGTAAGAGGTTAACTACCTCATTTGGGTGTTTTCTGTGAAACTCCTTGATCTGTTTCAGTCTGTTGTAGAATTCTGCAAACTCATTTGGTCCAGAGATTGCACCAAGTTCATCCTTTCTCATTCTGTCGATAAGAAAAGCATTTTCTTGTTCAAGGTAGCAGGCTAAGTGTAAATACACCAAGTACGGTTCTAGTTTTCATGTTTTTAAAAATAAATCGACAAGAAAACAGTTTCAGACAGGTTTCATTAACAAATGTAATGTAGAGATACCTCAACAACAACAAAAACATCTGTATTCTGGAGAAGGACCAGTCTTACTATTTGGATAAGAGTTACTAAAGTTGCTACTTGAACTGAAGCAGGTTAGTCACTTACCCATCTTTGTCTTCATAGGAGTCTCTGAGATTTGAGCTCACTTCCATGTACCTCTGTCAAAAGATAAACAACCGTTTGTTTTCATGTTGAGCATTAAACACAGACTCAGACCTCCATTCCTCTATTTTACATGGAGAAAGTGTCCCATCAAACTCATTTGTGATTACTGTCCCTCAACATGCAACCGTATGTGTTTTTTTTAACCTGTTAAGAATGACTCGTCTGATAGATGCAGCACACATACATTTTTCTGATTTTGTTTATCTGGTTGCCAATTTGCACAGTTTAATAGTGTCATATGTGGGTCATATTAAAGAGTTAGATGTTGAATTAAACTATCTTGAGACCAGGATCCCTCTTATGCGATCCAGCAGACCCTACCAGTATACGTCTGTGCCTTCAGTAAATGCAACTGTATTGTGAATTTATAATGAAAGAGACATTTAATTAAACTTATAAATATCAGGTTGTACATTCTTTGTTACTTTTTTCCATCGGGAGTGTCGTGTACCCGGATAATGTAACTTGCAGCAGAAATAATGCAAAATAAACGATATTATGGAGCTAACGTAGCTGTGGCTGAGGGAAGGTTAACTTACCTGACGTTTTCTAACTCATAGGGAACGCTAGCTAGCCGGTGCTAGGAGTTTAGAGTAAAATAATAATTGTTGCATGACTTACATCCAGCATCGCTCTGGTCCGGTGGTCGGAGTTAATCTGTTCCCGCAGCTGTCAGGGGAAAACAAAAAAACAGAGATTTGAAAAGACACGTTAACTTGCAGACGTTTCCCAATGTTTGCGGTACTCGTTAGCAACAATGCTAACGCTAGCATGTAGCTCACCGTGGACTTCTTGTGTAGCATTTCTTTTGTTTTAGCATCCATTAGCCTCTCCTTCTCTTCGTGATAGCGACGCTGTTGCTCTAAAATAGTCTCCATTGTTTAAATGTGTCGTGTGTTTAATTAAATACGAGGTAAGGCTTCTAACTCGTTGGCGTTAAAAAATGAAGCAGCCGCCGTATCTGCTACGTTTGTTTTCAATGGCGCATGTTGAGCGGCTTCAGTCCGTCGCTTAACTCGGTCTAAAGAAACGTCGACCACTTAAAGAGGGTTCCGGATTGTTGAATCGGTGCACCAACCGTGGACAATAGCGTTAGTGTTTCTAAAATGTTCATGTATTAGTTTGCAAGGGAAAATGTGACACAGAAGGGCAGAATAAGAAGGAAATGGTCGTCAATTAGTTACATATATTTACAACATTAATCATTTAAGCAATTTAGGGGCCAACCTGGGGTGTTTTTTTTAAAACCTGTTCAGTCAGCAGCATTAACCAGCCCCAACATGTTTTAGTTTAATTGCATAATGAGCCCTTTAATGAGTCTACCGACAGCACCGAGCCCAGACATCATTAGCAACTCCGTTGCTTTAATAATGCTCCGTGCATCTGGGAATATGAGCTGTGGATTACTATTATCTCGGAAACTGGTTCCGAAATCCCGATGTAGACTTTTCAAACCAGGTGCACTGACAGTCTACATCGCTGGCTGCTCCTCTCTTTTGCACTTCCTTTGTGGTCTAATAGCATCAAAGCCTGCTGCCACCACAACGCTTGAGAGAGCAGCACACGGTTGCGCGGACTCGCGTGGGAGCGCGCGCGGAGGCGGTCTGATTCGTCAAGCTGCGGCAAACAAAAGAAAACATCGGAACAGGGGATTCTCTGGCTAAACGTAAAATACGTACCAGACGTTTGGTGAAAAGGTCAGTGGGCTACTGGGTGTAAGATCACTGTGTTATTTGTTTTCTGGAAAAACGATTAAAATATATTTATATGATTTATTAGTGTTTCTTGAACCACGATTTTAGGTGTTGGTGGCAAATGTTATATGTTATTTGGTGACCTGGATGTGCAACAAAAAGCATGATATTTAATAAAATACAGTAATAGAAAAATTGGCATTCAAAAGATAGTAAATTTTATGTATTATAATAAGCCGACATAGGGAATGGATGGAGCATTAAAAAGGTCATGTGGTTCCCACGTGTATTTATTTCGTGCAAGAGTAGTGAGTCTAGTGAGGTAGAAGATAAATAACTTCTTAGATAAAAAGCCTAGCTTTATATGCAACGTGTTTCCTCGCCATGTTTCTTTTGAAGAAAACACATACATGGTGAGACGGGAGGAACGTGCCCACACAAACTTTTATTGTGCCACCTAAAACCGGAAACGTCCGCGTGTAATTACTGTAACCTTGACAGTCGCAGTTTGGCACACATTCTCTCTCTCTCTCTCTCTCTCTCTCTCTCTCTCTCTCTCTCTCTCTCTCTCTCTCTCTCTCTCTCTCTCTCTCGGCAGTCAGTCAAAGCAACGAGCGGAAAGCACAGTGGACGACCAGTGTTACGGATTACGGACTACACAGTGGACGTTATAACACGTTATTTATCCTGCCGCCGTGCGTCCAGTCTGCTTATAAAGGTGAGTATCGTCTCCCGAAGACTCAACTCTACAAACAGAATGGAGGGTTATTGCGTTATCTTCTTGAGGGAGGGAGGGAGAGGGGGCGGCGGTGGAGGTTGGGGAAGAGAAGGGAGGGAGGGGGGCATCCATTCTGTCTTTTGTGCTGGTAGCAGATTTCGTGCAAGCTCCGGTACCGGATAGGCTACGTCGGATAAGTGTGCCGTCGGGCTTCATCTCCTTCTATCTACATTGAGTTGTCCCGTAACGAGGCTGTCTTGCTCTTTATTAATCGCAGATAAGCGGGGACCGGGGGGCGGTGAGTGCCCGGGGGGCGCGAGCCCGATACGTGCCTCCCCCCCCCCCCCCTCCCTCCCCTTGCGTGGTGCTGGATAGAGCGAGTCTCCCCCCGAACTCCATAAGAAATGTCAATAATTTAAACACACTCCTCGTTAACTGCGTATGCAGAGTCCTCGGGGGTGCCGTAAAAACACGTTTAAAAAAACGTCAACAACTATTGTTTCATTCGGCGTGACGTTGCAGCCGTTGCACCAAACAACACTCGAGTCCAATACAAATTCAACTTATAAAGCACGTTAACGCTGTCTTAACAAAAGCTAGCCTTACAACAAAGGTACGAACACAAGGAACACGTTGAAATGTCGTTTCTTTTTAAATGAGCTGGTTTGTCGAGGCTACTTTTATATTCTTACATTTAGACAAGGTTTGTAAGTCAAACACATTACGACGTGTTGCATTTAGCTCGCTGCTAAGTGATATTTGACATTGGTTGTTTTTTCTCAATTAAGCTGACTGGATGCATCGGGACTGTGGTGGGTTCTCAGTCATTCCCAAAGACTGGGTCGGGACCCAAACGTGGGCTGCAGGGCGTTTTTATTAGGGTCGCCAAATACAGAATTTCTTCCGTGGTCTTTAGTTGAACATTTTAGCTGCAGTACGCCTTTGAGCCACAGGAGGGAGCCTGAATGTTCGTGTTCTTATACTTGTAGGCTACTTGTAACATTGAATCTAATATAAAAGGCTGTTTGTTTAACAGGTTAGAGGGAACAAACGAGAACCTTTCAATAACAAGCATAAAACAAAGTTGCGATTACCAAACGTACGTCTATTTGGCTGGTTGACCTGTTCGAGATAACATAAGGTGATACAGCAACGGTCTGGAAGGTTCACTGATGCACATATTCTCTTGATCTAAAGAAAAGGCCTGTTGTGAACTGCCTTATAGTAATGGTTGTGGTGTTTTGACAGTTTCACACCTGAAGGGGATACAAAACATACGGCAGACAGATCTACTGCTCTGTCTGCCGCTACTACCTTCAGTGTGTTTGTTCTCACCTGACAACTGGAATCACGCCATGTTCCACATTATAATAACAGCTCACCCTGAGTGAAATCCTTTCACCGGAGCATGTCCATGTTATAACCTTTGAAATGATGCCCCCTCGCCCCTCGATACCATCCTAACCCATATAATCCCCCCCAATTATCTCCCATATCAGATCAACCACCAAATGCAGTTAATTGCCTCAGATAGCCAGTGTGCAGCGGCTGTGTGTCAAATGTCAGACGCAGAGTCAGCTTGCCAAAGCCGCTGTCATGTTTATTGAACAATCTGTCCCTACTTCTGTCCAATTTGATATTCATTTCAGCTCCACAGCATGCAGCGAATCGCCCCAAACACTCATTCATCCAGGATCATACATTTTTCATACGGGACTTGGGGATGTAAATAGAGGCATTCACCTTGACGTACACACACACACACACACACACACACACACACAGTGAGGAATTGGATTCAGTAAATATGACCTTGTGGGTGTCTTTCATTATGGAGACTCCAGGCTTGTGATCAGCGGATGTTCAACTTGACCAATTCTTGATGAATGATAGAAGATCAGTGTCGTGTATTTAACTCTGTGACTCCAAACATCCCTGGGATACAGGATGAGCCTGGAACGACCTCAGTAGGGCTGCAATTAACCATGACCCTTTTTTGAAAAAGAATATCTTTATTGATGTGTAAAAAGTATGCACATAAATCCATCCTCAGGTTTTCAAAACTTGCAATACGGTCTACTTTTGAATAAAAGTGAAAAGGCTACATGACTTTCATCAGGTTAATGCACAAGCATCACCAGCAAGACCTCTGTGAGGGCTTTCTCCCACATCCCTGTAGTCTATGTATTCATTATTTATCTAGAACAGTGCGAGAATCCTCCTGGCCTGCAGAGTCATCTTCTTTACTCATTACCGGTTACTGACTTACATTCAGCAACCTTCCTCACAATCTCTGTTTTCAGGGATATTCTAGTTAACTAAGAATTAACACACCTCAACACATTTAACACAACATCCGATGGTTCCATCTCCTCAAAGGTGAGGGTCGTCTGCTTTCCCCCGGCTCTCGCTAATTGAATATCGTTGTTGGTCAGACAAACCAAACAAATGGGGACTTAGGATTGCCCTTTTTTCACAAAGTTCTCATGATTGGTATTCCAAACAACAATTAAATGAATTTATCAAGAAAATGGGCAGCGTTTTTAATTAATAACGGCAATAATCATTAGTTGCCGCTCTAAATCTAATGAGTGAGTTTTCTATAATCATAAAAAACTCAACACTATCTGCACTATGATGAAATTCTTAGTAGATATGGCCGTGATATTTCACTGAATATTTTTATATTCCTAACTGCAGGATGTCTCCAATGTAGTTGATAATGATTAAACCAGACAACCGCACTACTGATTTTACATACGTACGTGGATCTTAATTAATAATGACTTATAAGGTCAAGTATCATAATACTGCATACTTGCTGGCCACTCACTGACATGGTTTTTGCAAGAATCATACTTTATTATGATTCCTGTGGTTTTAGTGCATTATAATATTTCTAGGATGCATTCAATTTAAGTTTTGTGCGTTGTTCATGCGTAGATGTTATAATATTTTCTCTCACGTTATTTAAAGCAAACAATGACCATTTCTAGTGACTTATAGTCACATTATGATGCATAATTAGAATGTATTACATTAATGAGAAGTGTAGTGCACTACCATCTTTGCACAAAAAATTAAAATGCATTATAATATGTAAGGATTATTATTATAAAGCATTATTAACATTTGAAGATGCCACTGGGGAGCCGTCACTTTCTCAATTTTTCTGACATAAACACAAACACTTGGAATCAGTGGTTGTCCACTTATTAGCATTTTGTGGGCCTTTCAACGTCACAGACTCGTCATCATCAGATTGACTGAGCCACGTTTTCAAGGAGCTGTCTTTAAGTATTCAGTATGCATAACAGTGCATGTGTGTGTTTGCAGTGTCAGCATGTCCAGTGAGGTGCAGCCGAGGCCGGACGACAGCCCCAACACCAGCGGGGGAAGCTCGGACGCCGAGCAGAGGGAGGCGGCTCCACCGGAGCAGCCGGGCCCCGAGCAACGGGACCAGACCCAGCCGAAGAAGAAGGAGGCCAAAATCTCCAGCAAGACCGCTGCCAAGCTCTCCACCAGCGCCAAGAGGTAGATCTGCTGCACTGCTTCTCTGCTACTCTTTTACCTGCCGTCTGTGTGCTGCCCCGATGTCTCTGCTTATCTGTGCAAGCGGTCATCCGACACTTTGTTATGTCGTTGATTTAGTTCTCCATCTTTGCTGCTAAGTGCTCAGTGTTGCGTCGTGTTCTGGTTTTCCCGAGGTCCGTCAGTCAAAGCGGTGCAGGCTGTAACAGAAAAATATGATGGATCATTGAAGTCATTATCAGGCTGAAATGCCAAACGTTTTGGGTAACAGCTTCTGAAATGTTGTTTCTCCCTAAATTTCATATGTTTCTGTTTTCGACCGTTTGTCGGACAAAACAAGACGTTTGAAAATGTCCCCTTGGGCTCTGTGAAATCCATCTCCTTATTGATTGATTAAAAAAAAATTACAAATCAATGGATAATGAAAATAGTCATTAGTTACAATGCTAGTGAGGAGTGACGTTCATTTTTATGTCCAGTCAGCCGCTATTTAATTCCACCAAACAACGAGTAGGACATAAAAGCACTAAATCACACCTCCTCCTCAGAAGGCCCACCAGACACCTTTGCCACTTAATCGTGCCAAGAAATTGTTCTTTTTTGTTATTGTCAAGTCATAGTATATACTGCTGTAGTAGTATATATACTACTACAGCAGTATATAGTATAATACTACTACAGCAGTGAAGGAACACCCTGCTGAACGTGACACTTATATAAGCTGTCTAGGCGACGGTTGTGCGTTCACTAGAGATGCAACAATACAGTTAGCAATACGTACCTCGGTTCTTGGGTTACGGTTTCGGTTGTTTCGGTACACATTTTGTGCGCAAGGGGGAAAAAAATAGCTATTTTTATATTCAAACATTATTTCTTTTTTTGCTTATAAGCCAATCATTTTTTCTTTACATTCAGACACATTCAAGTGTATTGTATAATAAAATACATTTGAAATACACATAAAGTCACTAGTTCAAATAAATATACCTGTACTTCAGTAGTCTATACATGACTTTAATACAGGGGACGGGTTTGGAGTACTGCTCTTCTTCTCGACATACAGCGGACCGTCACAGTGAGATTACTCTCTGTTAGAGGTCCAACTATCGATGCCTTTCTGTTGTTTTATAGAAGTCAGGAATTACGTTAATTCTGAAAAGTGTAGATCGAGCATTTTGATGAGGTGTCAAAAGCCTGCAACTCTACGGAAAAGGCTGCAAATCTTTAGCAATAAACGTCCCACTGCTCTTGTTCCGATCTTGTGATCCACACCGGTAGAATCGGCTTGTTGGAAGGCATCAATGAGAGACGACTGTTTTTAACTGACGATGTAACCTGCTCAGCCGTCCTGCTTCCAGGACGTTGGATATTTACTCGACAGGGAGACGTTTCCACACACATGCTGCGTTCAAGTGCTCCTCTAAAGCTCGGACATAGCCTACTCAGAGAGAAATACAAGGATGGAAACGCGAAAATTACATGACATTTTATTGCAAATCCGAAAATATCTCAATTCACAAGTGCGTGTTGAACCGTGCATGACGTACCGTACGGTTCAATATTATATTGAGAACCGTTGCATCCCTAGTGTTTCCACGTCACTGCTCTGCTGTTTTTTTACCCACCAACACATTGACCCTCCCACTCCTCCGATCAGATATTAAAGGAAAATGATGGGCACACTTGGGATTAAACAGACATCCAGACAGAACGAGCCAAATGCCAGAGTTTTTCCCCTTTCAAACACAACCCCCCTGCTGTCCAGTTCCCTGATGTAACACAGCGCTGATTCAGTTTAGAACGACTTCATGGCAGGTTGGCATTGACATCATGGGGTGCGGGCACGGGACAAACAGCAGTTGTTATCTGATTGGGCTTGGCAAGCAGCACAGCGAGTTCAGCTCATGTGTTGATGCTGATACCAGAGCTGTTGAGAGAGATGATGTTATTCTCTACACCATGCCACTTACAGCATTGGCAGCTGCAACGTGTGCCAATAGGCGGTTGATCAACAAGCCTGCTAGAAGTGTCGGAAATAAAAATAAAAGCACAAAATCAGCTTCTGTTGATTTTAAATCACACGAGTTCATCGGATGGAATCAAACCTTGGAGAGTGGATGGAGCCTCTTGACTGCAGCTGAAGGAGCATGAACACCTGTACTGTTAGTGTTCAGTCACACCATGAAGTGGTGCTGCAGAATGCAGAGATTTCTCTTTGTTACATAGATGGAAACATGTACCATCTACTTGCTACTGGACAGGAAGTTAAAGGGCTAGTTCAGACTATAGAAGAAGCTGTGTCACACAGGAAAGCAGAGTCAGATCAATGGTGGTGGCTGAATATACAATAGAACATTTTCAAATAGAAATAATCTGTTTTTGGTCTTTTTTTCTTAAAGATCTTTTTGATAATCGAATAATTGTAATTAATTAAGCCAGGTCTGGTCACTACTGTCTCATCTATATACTCTGTATCTATACTCTGTGTCATAACCACCTGGGATCTATAGGACTATTTGAATGAAAGCCTCTCTGCATTTGCTCTTATAGCGATTCTGCAGCAGATATCTCCAGGGAAAACCCGGTGGCCACAGAAGCCTGTTTGAAATAAATACAGAGATGACTTCTTATCGCCGGAGTTGGCTACAACATAAAAAATAAGGCACTCTGGGGTTAGCATTTCATATAAATGTTGACAGGCACAGTGTTGTTTAGTTGCTTTTCCGTGCTAGCTCCTGTTCTAAATCATCAGATGCTCCGCACACAAGCCAAAGCTGGTGTTTTCCACCATAAAAAACTAGGCTCAGATGATACTGACTTATTTGCATTTGTCGAGGCATGCAGAATGTGATAGTTTAGTGCTTGCAGTGTCTCAAGGGATTATCAAATGCAATGAGCTGTGGAACATTAGAGAAAGCAAGTGTTTGGTTAAAGAGGCAATGCACAGACATGAGGAAGGTGCAGTATAATCAGTTCTTTTCCCTTTGGATTCCCCGGCCTTGTTCATTGCACGACTCTCCCTAACAGGTCCCCAGCTTCAGATGTCAAAATGTGCCACCTCAGGAAATACTGCAGATAAAATTACACAGCACGCACTCAAGCTGAGAATGACTCCATAACTGTGGAGATTTTATTACAGGCTCCTTTGCAAATATGTCTTTTTTTCCCTCCTCCTTCCCCAAGTGAGTTGTGCTGCAGTCATTTCCTCTCAGAGGGGAGTTTAAAGGAAAATCCCCACTTGGATAGTTTTCTACTGTGTATCATCAACCAACCTATGATGTAAACTCCATTCCAGGAGTTCTTTCATGAGGAATGGTTGTAAATGACACCTACATTTCTATAGTTAATGATCCCCCCCCCCCCAGAAGTTAGGGCTGTCCTGAATTCATTTCAGGCGCTTCCAAACTTCAGTGGGAATTATTCGAAGCTTCAAAGGGAGAAGCTTCAATCTCTCTTTCAAATAAAACACCTCCTTCTCTTTACCAGCGTCAGTCGCCTCTCAACATTCACTCAACCTTTTTTTTTTCATTTGTGTCACCTGGTGTGGGTGTAAAAGCCCCCGCTGCCGTTGTGTTGCACAGAGCATCCTGTTGTGGCCAGTGGGGCTTGCTCCTCGGTGAGGGTGGTGGTGGGAGGCGAGGTGACGACGACACAACGTTCCTCAAACCTGCTGTCGTTATTTACTAATGTTGTACCTCACTTTGCTATCATTCTCTTGTGAGATGAGGACAAAAACTGGACTTCGAGGATATTTAGTTTTTATTGAAGTGACAATGATACAAATGTCCTATAATCATCTCAAATAAATTATAGCGGTAGCATATAAAATAATTTTCTCATACGTGTGTCTATATACAAATAAATATACTGTAGCCTATGCAATAGCAAATACATACATAAAAGTGAACAACATGTGAATAATAAATAACTAATTAAAATACCTGGCTTAGTTGTGCATTTCAATTACTTGCATTTCAGCACCCGGGACAGCACACTCACACTCGCCCTCTACACACAACAAACAGCACCTTCCATCCGAAAATAACCCATAATAAGGAAGGGATAATGTACATGATGGTGATCCCCGACAGGGTGAGCAGGACTGCGTCAAAAAAACAACGCTTTGATGCATTTGGGTCAGCCATATCCAGAAAACCTGGAGCAGCAGTTTGCATGGTTGATGTTGTTATTATTATTATATTTCAAGCACACAGTATACACTGCCAAGCCCTTTTTCTGGCATTTGGCCTTTAGTTAACAGACAGCAGTGATGCAGACAAGCACCGAGGGGAGAGAGGTGGGGATAACCTACAACAACACCTATCACCTATGTTGGTGCATCTGTTCAAATACAATCAATGCAATGTGGTTCAAAATGCTATAAATGCTGAATCTGTTAAGTGTTGTTGAACCCTTTAAAACAGACTTCTGAACAAATAAAGCTTTTGAGCGATTCACTTTAATGGAATCACCACACAAATCCTATGATAATGTTACTTGTGTGTCAGTAGTCACCAATTATTCCATCATCACATCCGAAAAGAACCATAACCATCGTTTGACAGAATGTTTTCCTCAAAAATTAAAAATGTGCAGCATGCCAGCACCCAGTCATTATCCCTAATCCCCTCTTACGCTTCCATTCTGCAGATACATGACATATAGTATGTATTTTAACACATTTTGACAAAGGTACCGTCTCTCAAGCAGTAAGCGTTGTAGTTTAATGTAAATGATCCCATCATTGCTCTGCAGTGTGACTATTGCACCTTCATTCACTGCCATGTCAATGCTGAAACAATATATCATGTCAACATCGACTTCTTGTCTTTCTTCTCTCTCTTGCAATAACAAATTATTTTTATGTCCCGGCTAACAAACAGCTGAGTGAACCAGCAGCATGATCAATAAGAGCAGTCAATTATTTTGTCTTTTTGTTTTCATGGCACCCCTGAACATTTTGAGTTGTAGCAGGAAAGCATATGAAAACAAGATGAAAGTGGAAATGGAAAAGGAAGACAATTGGATTTTTTTTTTTTGTTTTTTTTACATAATACAGCATATTCAGTGTTTGAGGTTGCGTCCTTGGGAGACGGCAACTTTGCAAGTTGGATTCCAGAGCCCAGGCTTGTAAGACTGCGAGGATGCGGTAAACTTTATGTACCCTTTTATAATTGGGACGACAGCATTCTTGTTGACACCGCCAACTTGAAAAGGCTTCAACCTAACTGTGCTACACCATCGGCAGACAAACTAATTTGGCAGCAACAAATATTAGATTTAATCTCTAGGACCAAAGTTTAGATTTCAAAAGGAACTGCATCTTATTTTTTTTTTTAAAAAGGCTCCGAAGATATCTGTGCTATCAGTAAAGTACCGTAGATGAGATAGCGAGGTGACACAATGACCTCATGGGATGGCCTGCAGCTCCAACATTGTAGAACATGTTACAGTGGGCATTATTTAGATAATTATACCAGAATTGAATTGATAACACACAACAGTATGGATATTGATTGGCTCATCCATGTGGTCTCACAGCATAGTGCTGTGTTTGACAAGAAACAACACCTGGGGAGGTATAGCAGTTGATTGTGTGTAGCACACAAAAGAGGGGTAAACGTACTCCAATGTGAAGATAACGTATAGAGTACCATTAATTTTAAGTGCATTAGTTGACGTTATGCTATGCACATGTCAGAAATTACATTTAAAAAAGAAGTATATCATAAAATCTCATCATGGATAAGCGATGCTGTTACACCAGCAGCGGAAGCATATAAGCTCACTGTATTTCCTTGAGAAATCCACGAGCCCCAGAGCCCCTGTTTTATAAGCGCAACATTATACACTGACCATTAAAGGCCTTGTATAACATGTAATAAACCCCTATGAATGATGAAGACATTAAGACTGTGTTCAGGCCGGTCCTGCATGATGGAAACCAGTGCACTGGGGCTCAGCATGGTCACACGTTGCAATGACATACTTCTTGGTCACCACACATAGGAAATGCAACCACATTGTAAATGTTCTACTGGTTCTTGCACACTTGGAGTAATGAGCCTGGCTCCAGTGTGTGAAGAGTTGAGTTTGGGATTGTTTTAGCAAAAACAACAAGGATAACCACGATTGTGCAACGATGCAAAGCTTGAATTGTTGGAATTCACAGAATGTGAACATTTTTGTGGGCCTTTGCGTGAAAGGTTTCCAATGTTCTGCATTCTGGTTTTTGTCCCCAGTGTGAAAAGTTTAGTACCTGTTCTGGGGCTTTGGATCACATGGCATGATATTGCTCAGGAGGTAGATTTTGCTCAGTTGCTTTCAAGCCAACACGGTCAGGAATTGCTCTGGACAAGAACTCGTCTATTGATGAAGATTATGTCATATGATTGAAAGCTCCAGAGCCGCTACTAAATGGATCCTGGGCTGAGATTCTGTTCTTTTCTGGTTAATGCCGTGTCTACAAAATCACAATAACAGTTAAAGAATGAAAATTCAACTCTACAGTTCAGGGTTGTCTCTTGTTTTTGTTGGAATCTTTTCACTCAGTAGTTTTCAATAGATCTCCCTTTTTGAGAACTTGATTTAAATCTGGAGCTAGCGAGTAATTCCTGCTGGATTTATTTAGCTCCCCCACGCAGCACTTTCACATCCACACTGTCGAGGTCGGGCAGAAGCGATATGGTAATGTTAATTTTTCTTAAAGCTTGTGTCATAACTAATTTCAGACTAGTGCTTTGAGACTGAATAACTTCCACGTTCACACTATCTTTGCTTGTCAGCAGGGGCGACTGCCGTCTGCGATTAACCTAAACATCTCTGCTTCCGCTGTCAGTGTTAATGTGGTTGAGTTGAACTCTGTCACTGCCGTAATGGCAGCGGCGCTTGAGAGTGCAACTCATAAATCAGCTGCCGGATTCATATATGCTAAGTATTTCTGGAATATCGTGGAAATTGAATTTAGAATATTCAAAAGGGGGACATTTGGGAGGAGAGAAGATGCAACACTTTCACATCTTTGGGGCTTTTTGGTTTCGTTTTCAACCACTGGAATGGAAAGAGAATATTCAACCCGCCGGAAAAACCACTCCACTAAAATAACTGCAAATAAAGCATGGAAATATTGAGACATCATGGTGAAAACCCTGGTTTGAAACATTACGCATTGGTCCATCATTAGTCTGTAAATGAGGCAGAGGTTGCACTCTCTGCATGGAGAGGATAACAGCAGCGTTTATAGCTGACTGTGATTATAAAGTGTAACAACTGGGTACTGGATCCTTGTTGGCAAATCACTAACATAGTTTGTAATGAATACGGGGAGAAATCTGACCTCTCTACGGTCTATTCATTAAACCCTCTTTTATGTGCCCAGTGTGGAAATGCTCCCAACAGCTCCCTGAAAGCGCCAGGGCTGAGGCAGGACAATGATCAGCAGTCAAATTAATTATGTGATATGATTCATTTATCCGACATGCCCTTTGACATCAATATCAATTCATGTCTGTGTGTTTTTTCTTCTTTTTTTTTTTTAAGGCAAATTCAGCCGTGCATCCCCATGTTGATCTTGCGTGACAGGAATCCTTCCTATGTTCAATCACAGGGCTCAGGAGCTCATTAGAAAATCAATGGGGTATTCAGTGTGTAGACTTACAGATTGATTTCGCATGCAGGATTTATAGAACCGGGTTGTGTTTTTGTGGTTGTCTGTGTGCGTTTGAGACTGTGATTATAATAGATCTCCCTCTCATTTCAGAATCCAGAAAGAGCTCGCAGAGATAACCTTGGACCCGCCGCCAAATTGCAGGTAGGAGCCTGTTGATTGTGTTTGTTTTTAAAAGAGCGATATTCTCCGACACCTGAGGCACTTTTGTGTGTGTGTGTGTGTGTGTGCGAGTGTGCGTGAGCGTGTGAGCTGTGTGAATGGATTGTGCCGGCTCAGTGAGTCACATGAATAGCATAGTCAGATTATTGTGTCGTATTTGCACCTCTGTTTGCTCCGGCTGAAGCGTAATGAATGGACCTTGTAAGCAGTCTGGGGCATCTGACTCGCGGGTAATAAATAAATATCTGTGCCATTGACCTGATTGGCAGTGTTTACCATTAGGATCCCTGTGGCAACAGTGTTGTGTTTGCTCACACTCCCAACAGGGTGGGAAAGGCACTCCACTGTGGCCCGACTGGTTTGCATGGTTTATTTTCCTCAGAGCGAGGTGGAACACAGAGGTACACTCCTGCCAATCAAGCTCTGAGTAAGAGTGTTCATTGTGTGGCTTTTCTATGGCTGTTGAGTCAGCATTAGGTATTCTTCTCAAACTGGTGACTGTTTGGAGCGGTGGTAGAGGGGGGAGGTGCAGGTGAGCAGTGCAGGCAGCGGAGTCATTGAAGTCCAGGCATTTCCTGTAGGGCTGAGAAAGCAGGGAAACTCATTGATGCACGGACGTTCTCATGCTTGTAGGCAGAGCAATGTTGGCCACAGCTGGGGTCAGTCACTGCAAATATTTCTTCCTGATGCAAAAAGTAGGAGGCTCTGAACGAGTGTTTTCTTTTCCAATACCAATCCTGATAGCTCAACTCTGTGCTCCTTTCCCCCTCAATTTAAAATCTATAAACTTAACTAAAAGTTAACATGAACCTGTAATTTCACTTAACTTCATATTCATACACAATCATACCTCATTTAGCACATTTTCTTGTGTTTCTACACCACTACAGTTCAAAATGTTACATTTGGGAATATACACCAATAGTATTGGCATCAGAATCAGTATCATGAAAGATAATTTGTCATGCCCCGCCCAAAACTGAAACATAATTATTTTTTTAATGGGGCAGGTCTACCCAATTAACTCTAATTAATCTCTAATTAAAAGCCATCAGCCATCAATAGCCAATCAGATTTCTATTCTGCTCTGCTCTCTTTAACAATTAGATCCCTAATTCCATGAGTAACAACTCCACCTGCACAGTGTGAAATGAACTTGAGGGCGGTGGCAACACTTCAAAGACTTATTTTAGGAAAGACTGTCAGACGTAACCTCTCAAGTGAACAGTTGCATCCATTGTTTGCATTGGATGATCTGAATATCTGTGATTTCTGACAAACACTACATGCACGCATCACTATGTTAACATAAAAAAGCCAATTCCTCCGTATCTGTAGACAGCTTCATAAATATAAAATACAACAATTCCTCAAACATGCTGCCTACCCTGTTGATGCGCAGCCACAGTGTAATTTAGCAGCGAGAGATGACACAGTCGGAGAGAAGTCCTCGGCACGTCGCAGGCTGTTTGTTGGCTCTACCATTTCAACGACGGGGCTAATCTGGCCGAAGCAAGCCATTATGTTCCCTGACAAAGGGCCAAACAGCAAAGGGGAAAAAGAAATTTCATGGGCCGACATTTGTGTAGAAAATGACATTTTGTGTAAAGCGAGGCTTCCTTGAAGAATGTCCACGCTGAAAGGAGCCCTCGTGACGAATGGATCGAGCTCGGCTGCAGTCAGCAGTCCTCAGTCATATGTGAAAAATTAGGCTCCGGCTGCTCGAGCGTATTTCAGCGGCAGGCGAAGATACGAGCCGGCGGAGGCGCGGCGCTACTTGAAATGTAGATTTGCTGTATTCATATGCCCCTTGGGGTGTTTGCCTCACTCTAACAGCTCCCGATTCCCCCACAAGGCTGTCGCATCCCCGGTGTTTGATTTACCCGTCACGTTTCACCACAACAATCACGATTCAGCCCGTTCTTTTGTGCCATAAGCGAAGCACATTGTGAACATTAAAAACTTCTGCCGAGATGAATTCCCTCAAATCGCACTGTACTTCTTTGCACACCGTGTCTGTTTGAACAAAAGGCTCCACGTCTCCCCAGCCCCTTTCTTCACCTACTAATTGATCTGACAGTGTTAAATAGGCTGTGTTCGCTGAAAGACATCAGATGTGAGGGGTTGTGAACGGACGCTGTGATGCAGCTCATTACCCCAAAGGCTTCAGCTCTTCTTTTTCTCCCCCCCCCCATGCCAGAATAAAGCACAGCTCAGGATCACAGCCGCTCCTACAAACATCCTCCCTGACTCATTTTCTGCATTCCTTTCAGCAGGAGAAGGAACACTACTGTAATCTCTCCTGGGAATGAAAAAGAAACACCTTTAACTTTTACGAAGACAGCGTGCCTTGTTTAGAGATAATTTGGCTTCCATTTAAAAGGATTTAGCAGATTTATTTTATTTTCTGGAGCCATATGAAGTAATATTTTTCATCATTCTTTTTAATCATCTTTGTCACCCTGCCAGAGAGTAATTAATTGAATGTGACAAGCACTCTGGAAGGATATGTAAATAGCCCCCACACCAGACACATTATATTAGCCCGGTGCTTGGTCGGCCTTCCTGGCTGTGTGTGTGTGTGTGTGTGTGTGTTTCTCATAATTACCATATCCTTTCATGATAGTCCTGGCAGCGTTATGATAAGAATCCCCCACCGGCTGAGGGGAAACAATGTGTGGATTCCGAGGGGGAATTGGCCACGCTCTCTTGCTCTCTCTCTCTCCCTCTCTCTCCCACTGTCATTCATGCTCTCTCTTTCCTTCTTAATCCCAGAAAGACTTTGTGTGTTCCAGAGGAATATCAGTGACAATCTTAAGAAATGAAAGCAATAAGGCAGAAGAAAGTGTTGCTGTAAAACGGGTTGAATGAGAGAAATGGAAATTCATCTGTGACTATCAGGCTGTAGATATGATTGACTTCAACACGCCTCGTCTCATTGTCTGCCGCGGGCCGCTGGTTCACTTTCCCAAAAGGACAATGGGAGAAAAAAATGATGAATGAATTATTTGTCCTGTAATACGCATTTTGTGTTGATTTCATAATTACCAAATAAATGGGATTACATTGGCCTCTTACTAAATAACTGATCTCAGCCCAACAATCAATCTTCCATTTGGTGCCTTTTTGAGTTTCATCAATCTGCTGTTCAGCATGTCTTTCTGAATGTCTCCGTGTTGTTTCAGAGACCAGGATAACACTCAACAGGAGTAACATTTAGCAGCACTATTAAATGCATTGAAATAGAGCTGCAACTAATGATTGTTTTCATTATTGATTAAACTGCCAATTTGTTTTCTCTTTTAATTGGTAAATCGTTTGGTGGAATCGATTAACAGTTTGGTGTATAAATCGTCAGCAAATGGAGAAAAACGCACGTCGTAGTTAACTAGAGTCCCAGGTGACGTCATCAGATGTCTTGTTTTGACTGACTATCAATCTAAAACCCCCAAATATTTCATGCAGTCATTTATGAAAAAAGATAGCAGTAAATTCTCACTTTTGAGATGTAAATAGGTGATATTGTTTGTTTGGAAAATCAACAATTACAAGTTTGTGATTCGTCTACAGACTAATTGATTAATGATTGAAATTGCACTTGATAATTGTTTTGAACGCAGCTTCCTGACTTTATGAATATTGATCATTTCTTTGTGGAATAAAACAACCCTTTGGGAAATGGCATATATTTAATGAGTGTGACAGTTGTGTTTATGCAGTTATCTATTAACTGAATTTCTATCAAGATGTCTCTGCGTGGCGTACCACCTCTGGTTAACTGTTTCCTGCAGGAAACCCTGCCGTGTGTGCGTGGTGCGATTACCAGTCAGGCCAAACAGTCATCAAGTATTCCTGCTGAGGAGCACTTGATGGTTACTTGATCTCCGGGTGCATAAGGAAAGTACAGGCTGCAGCGTGTGCTGTACTGAATGGGAGGTGACAGAAAGCGGGAGGTGGTGACGGTGGTGATTGGCTACGTCCATAAGGGCCCACCAGCAATGTTTTGCCTCGGTTCCCCCTCACAGGTTTTACCCTTCTGTGCAAGGAGCACACTGCTGCGTTGTTTTCTATGACCAGCCATGACATCAGTGATGTGAGTACAAACATGCGAGTCACACGTGAAGATACGTTTCACTGTCCACGATGCATCCATTGCATTACATTAGTTACTTTACTTTGAGAATGATGATTATCTAAAGCATTTGAAATGCACACTGTCCTGAAGGATAAAAACAAAAAACAAATCAATGTGTAGGCTTAAGTCCCCGTCCCAGTTGCTATTTTGCACCAGTGTCATTTTATTGAAACCTTTTTGTATGAAAAAAAACAACTAATTTTTTTGGTAACGATTTGATTCGATTCTGTAAACCACGATTCGATCCAGTAACTTGTAACCAAAATTCTATATCCATTAAATAAACATGCAATATTGTGAGTGAGACTATCTGTATTCTTCTGAAAGGTGAAAAAGTAACATATTTATTCTATAAAAAAGTAAACCTGCATAATATTTTATGCTGAATACAAAAATGTAATTAAAATTGCTCAGTTATTTTTAACATTTTCAGTAGACTACATGCTGGCAGGGGAGAGTGTGTCTTAAATGCATTAAAACATTAATCATAAGTAAGAATCACGATTCATCCGATTAAATGCATTTATATCGATTATTGGTGAAGCCAAAGCGATTCATTCTATTTATTTATTTTAGCAGATCGATTTAGTAGAATCTATAGGACTGACAATCGATTCATCGATGCATCAAATGAATCGTTACACCTCTAACACACTCATCTGTGTTTATCATCTACGTCCACCCATTTCACGTACAACCACGGTCACACTCATTGGTTGACACCGTTGCTCAGTAAAGTAAAACACCTGTTGCTCTGAAATAGTCGTGACTCGTGATCCTGTTGAATTGCTGTAGAACTTGAGTTTGCTGTCGGTGTATTGATTCTGACAATCAGACACACAACAACCAGACACCGCAGAGAATGTTGATGTTTTTAAAAAACGGCTCAAGACTCATCTTTTTAGTCTGGCTTTTAATTAACCTTCTATTATTTTAAGTCTGCTATTTTATTCCCCAAGTTTTAATCTATTACTTTAAGTTTGCTTATTTAAGTAGTTTATACTGATTTTATTCTATCCTATTTAGCTTTTTATCTAGTTTTTAGCTATTTATTTTATTACTGCTATCTTGTTCTATTTTACATTATTTTATCTCTTTTACCGTCGACTGACGGGAACCAGAGTCCCTCATGGTGTGGATGGCCTTTCACTCACCGATGTCTCAGTGCCGAGCCATGTCTCTACAGTTTTAGCCAATGCAGTGCGTGTGTGTGTGTGTGTGTGTGTGTGTGTGTGTGTGTGTGTGTGTGTGTGCGTGGTGTCCATACCTGAGTTGCGTGCATGTTAGTGTGAGTGTGCGAGTGTGTTCCGGGTGGGGGGGTCGGGTCTTTCTTTCTGTTGTTGTTGTTTTTATTGTTGTTGTTGTTTTGTTTTTATTTTCTAAATTGGTATTTTATGTACGGCACTTTGTGTTGCATTTACCTGCATGAAAGGTGCCATATAAATAAATAAAATTGAATTGAATTGAATTTTCATCCTAGCAGCAGTTTTAATTAAATGTATAAAGCTGGCTAACTTGTCTGGATGGCTTGAACGCCACTTCTGCTGCCAACAAGCAGACGGATGCATTTTGGATGATAAAAGGGTCTATAATAACTGTAATTGATCATAAATAGGATTCCTATATAAAGATCCTACATATTTCTAGTCTGCTCCAGTGTGGAATGCTGCCACACCACAACATTTGAAGATGTGCGTTAAATGAATGGTATGAATCCCCTCAGTAGTCTCTCAGTGATCGACAGAGGATAAACATGTGTAGGATGTTATTGACTCCTGGGCTGCTCTACCTGTCAGCTCCTTTCCTAGCCATAATACATAGAAAATACATATAAATGGTGCTCTTACTGCAGAGATGATGAATCCAAAAGCCAACAAAGGTAAATGTCAGAACCAATGGAAAAACATGTTTATCCACAGACTGTGTAAACATCTTCTACCGAGCACCATTCAACAACATTTTATTATGGATTAAAGAACATTGTGAGCCACTTTTGAGACTTAAATTGCCAATTTAGAATCACTTATATAAACATTTTTAAGTCCTGAAAACACAATCCATTCGTAGAGTGGTGAAATAAAATACACTCCAATAAGAAGACTCACAAGAGCGCCGATGTAATCCTTTCTCCCTGAGATACCGATTCCAATATCCCAAATCAGTCAAATCTGTTCGGATCAAATACCGACCCAAAGCCAGTTCTCTTTATCCTCCAGATTTAAAATCAGCAAACCTCTATGTGTTGAACTGATTCAAATCATTCCTCTGTGTGTAAGGTAATACGCTGCAACTGGACAGATTCATACATCAACAACATCCGTTGGCGTAATTACAACGCATCTACTTTATCATGGCAGGCACGCCTTCATGTTCAACTTGTGCAACACACACACACACACACACACACACACAGCATCATGATTACTGGTGTTGTGTACAGACACAGCAGCTGCGTTCACAGTCGATGCTGCACTCTCTGTCCTCTGTGTATCCACAGCACAGCTGAGGCGAAGGGCAGTGTTCGCTTTCATTGCATGCTTCTGCAGCTCTTCATCTCCGTTATTTCCCCCAAACGAAACCAATGATCTGCCACAATAGCCGTGTTTCCAGTTACACATTTATATGCTGTTTGAAGGATTGCATTCGGAAAAAAAACTGCAGAAAAACAGCAACATTCAATAAAGCAGTTGTCAAAAAAAAAGAGTTGACGATTACGAGAATGCCTTTAGCAAATAAATGCTGACATTGCAGATATTTAAACATGACTGCTCAGCTGTTTCTGCTGTTGCCTTCTTCTTTTCCAATAACGTGCCAATACTGGTCTTCATCTCCAGAAAAGGCACCAACTAACCAAGCAGCCTTGGAAAAATGATGGAAACGCAGCTGGGTTTGCACATGCGTTTCTTTTCTTGACATTTCCTTTTGAGTTTCCTTAAAAATTCACGTCTGTTTTCCTGTGTTTTCTGGAATCCCTAGTGTGTTATTCGAGGTATTTTTATATTGGACACAATAATGTTGATTATTCCTAATCATTTAATGAGGAAACTAGTAAACTCTTTATTTATGAGCCACACAACGCCATGAAGAAGTCCTGCCAAGTTCGGGATATGAAACAAGCCTTGCCAATTATATTTAGCTCTTGCTTTGTCAGATATGCAGCTTCTTATCTGTGGTCCGGTCTCTTTCCTCTGGAATGCTGAGGTGAGGTTGAAGTGGCTGTATGAAGTGGTCTGGCCCACAGTCCAGGTCTACAGTCCAGCACTGCAGCATCCCAGCAAGCTGCTGTATCTGTAGTGGTCTTGTCAGAGGCCCAGTTTGTTATTAGGAAACATCCCGCAGTGAAACAGCCGGCTAGTGGGCACACCAGCTGTTCAGCCAGCTACTCACCGCTCAGACTAAAAGCTGCATTTGTTTGTACACGGGGAGGAGGGACGATGCAGTCTAAATATGATCACGGGGACTACTAAAATATGAATAAAATGATTACCTCTATTATGTAAAGGCTGCATAAGAAAGCAGTATGTGTAAGGTACTTTGCTGCATGTGGCGCCGGTGATGAGTTATTGTTCGGTGTTGTTGGTTCACGGGGAGCAATGCTGAGGCTGTGGTTTACTGCTGAGAAATACCACAATGTAGCTACCATGTAAACTCTGCTTATACGGGCAGACTAGAGTAACAATAACCTGCTTTATGATAAAAAGTCAGGCTAAAATGATTAAACAAGGTCGCTGCAATCCTCCTCTTTGTTGCCACTGATCTTTTATGACTATCATGTCACATTTTAAGTAGCTGAAATATCACAACATTGCTTTTTTTTTCCCTCAGCGGTGTCATCCTCATTTGAGCTGAAGGTTACAGCTCCGGAGATATCCGTACTTGACGAGCACGCTCAACCTGCTCGTCATCCTCCCTCGCCTGTGTAATATTAGAAAGCAGTCATGCTGTTAGTGCTGTTTACTTTGGTGCGTCACTCGATTGCTGCTGTCAAAGATACAAATATCTGACTATTTCTGTTACACACACACACATACACTATATATATATATATATATATATATATACAAACAATTACAGAAAAGCATTGGCAATCAAAATTGAAGGCTCCCTCAATCCCAAATCACACAAGTAGACACCTAAATTAGAATCAGGGGGGGGGGGGTCTCTGATTATCTAAGCAGTCATCGAGTTTTGTTGAAGGAGATGGAGGCTTCTCCTTCCCTCTGTCGTTTCCTGTAGTCCACAATTAGCTCCTTAGTTTTGCTGACATTGGGATGGAGGTTATTGCCCTGACACCAAGATGTCTGTACGCTGCCTCGTTAAGATCCAGGCTCAGAGTGTTGAGCCCCAGGAAGCCATCATATCCCGGTGCCGTGCACGAATCAATCCTTTTGAAGGATCTGCACACGTGTGCCCTGGATATTACTAGTAGTCCTGGGTCCTAGGTCTGGACCATAGGAGGTTAGGATGATAATCCCCAGGATGAAGTCATCAATGTATCTGCTGATGTAGCTCATTATGACGTCTATACTGTAACATTAATGTTGTGCACATTCCCTTCAAACGACTCAGGAAATGCCTTAATTAAAATACAACAAATGGTTTTGCACATTACATAGGCTTTGAGACTAAAAATCTTGAGATACATACAGCACTCTCATGGACGATTCATTCCAGTGGATTATGTGGTTGTATTTATAATGGAGCATTTACTACCATAAGATGCTGCTTAGAGCCACTTTGTTCTGCTGTAAAATATTCGACCAAGCTGTAGATATCCCGATCTGTCAAATCACTCCAGATTTGCGCAGCGATGCCTGCTACATGGGTACAATCCCTGGGGATCTGGACCACAAAGAAAAAGAGATTTTGGGAAAATAATTCTATTTTAGTCTCACAGATTGTTTGAGGAAGGAAAATGAAGAATAAAATGGGAAGTTGAGCTGAGAGTGACAGAGAGAGACATACCCATCTGCTTCAGAGGGGAAGCAGGAGAGGCCCTTAAAGATTTCCACAGCCCCCTGCAGGGAGACGGCACTATGGAAATACTAAATATTCTCCATGTCTTCAGCCAGCTCTCCCACTGACTGTGAAACCTTTTTTTTTTTCATACCTTGCACAGCTCTCACTCGCTCTACATCCCCAACCCCCATCTTTACTACCTTTCATACCTTTCTTACTAAATCTAGTTGCCAATGTTTTTCTGTATTTCCCATTATTTTCCGTGCAATAAGACATAGTTAGATGGTAAATATAGAACGTGTGTCCCCTTAAGACGTATATATCCCACCAGTAATTATCTGACCTGCAGTGCAGCAGTGAGGGTTTTTTTTTCCTCCACATCTGCAACCGATTGCGATTAATTGAGCTGTGTGTTTAAAATGTTCCCAATTTTTCCCGACTCAGGAGCTTTTCTTTTTTCTGGACGTTGACGCGCTGCTCTAAGTAATTGCTTAAAAGTGAACACGACGTGTTTGATAAATCACCTGCTGAGCTGAAGTCCTGATGCACCTCATCTCGTTATCATGGCTGCCTCACTCATTAAATATTTGGCATTTGCTGTGAGATGTAGCACCAGTGCTCTTTTTCCCTGAAGCTTAATAACTTGAAGAATATATTTGATTAAAACATGATTTCTTCTATCAGTGGAGGTGTTCTTTATTTCAGGCGCTGCAGGGCGCCTCAACTTGATCTAATGAATATCTTACAGTGCTATTTAATGGTATATTATGCAACAGTTTCCTAAACAATATCCACACAATATATGGACTGATACAGAAATATAGCACACAGACTA
The DNA here is from genome assembly GCA_029853015.1 of Chelidonichthys spinosus. Classification (NCBI taxonomy): domain Eukaryota; kingdom Metazoa; phylum Chordata; class Actinopteri; order Perciformes; family Triglidae; genus Chelidonichthys; species Chelidonichthys spinosus. The sequence goes on along the minus strand of CM056836.1, from coordinate 16,261,165 downwards.
CAGCAGGATGAATTATATCTGGCACCTTTTATTATTTGTGCTTCAGAACGTGACAGCTGTGACACAATCAGAAAATAACATTCATGTTTTGTTCTCACTTACACCAATCCCTCGCTTCATTCACTCTCATCTCTCTCCCTCAGAGAGGAGGAAGACATTTACAATGATACGTCTAAAACCAACAATATGACTACATATTGTACCCTTTTAAGAATGAGGTGTAAATTCGGGCTCTTACTTATCGTTTCCCTATCGAGTTCCCTTGACTAAGATACTGTTGAGTTAGAAGGTGAAGTGCCATTATGTACAGCAGCAATTTAAAAGAAAAGGCTTCCATATTAATCTATATTATGCATCTTGTCTTTATTAAATGATGACAATGTAGATAGAGAAAGGAAACATGTGGAGAGAGAGGGGTTTGACATTTAAACAAATGTCCCTGACTGGAATCATACAGGGGAAGCTAATCACTAACCCTGACCGCCCTGATGTTAAAATATGTTTAATCCATGAGGCTATTGAGAGTGGATCTAATAGCTTTAATGGTGTAAAGGGCTCTTATTCTGATCATGTCCACTCATCTATTTTTTTAAAAGTGGTTCTATCCTGCAGGTTTTGATTAAAAACACATTCCATTACAGTCACTGCACTTCTGAGGGAAGGTCTGGTTTGTGTGAAGGACCCATATGTGACCCAACCAGCTGGTCTAGAATATCACTGCGGTGCTTTTGGAGTCTGTGATCAAACACTAAGGAGGGTGCCCTTGTACTTCTTGTGTGTTGTGGGGAGGATGTTTTTTCTTTCTCTTCTCCTTAGGTCCGCAAACTGTTCCACAGAGTAAACATGGTTTTTATATTTGTTTTGTTTTTTGTAACCAACTCAGGTCTAGCGTGTGAAAACCCAACGGCACTCACATGATCTGACATTTTATGTAAAATATTATGTAAAACGAAACCATAACGACTGTATTTCTTGTCATAAACACATGTGAAAATAAATACAGGGACATGGTGCGATAACTGATTCTTCGCCACTGCTTCCTCGCCTATTTCTGCTCCTCCATCCTCATTTCCTCCCTTCTCTTGTCTGCAGTTTGCTACAGCCGACTAAGCCCTGTCTCTGCAGGTGTGTGTGTGTGTGTGTGTGTGTGTGTGTGTGTGTGAATGAGATCATCATCAGTTTGCGTGTATCAGCTATGCACATCATGTCTCAGTGTTGGATGAATGATTAGCCTCTCATTAGATATACCGTCCTGTTCTGTATCTGTGCAGGGAGGACTGCAGTATCCTCCTACAGCGCCGCTCTGTCTCAGTTACACATGTCTATCGACACACACACACACACACACACACACTATTCAAACAAACACAATTGCACTCACACAAATACCACTTCCTCTCCTACGCCTAAAGAGGAAACTTCATTCATATCGTATACACAGAAACACACTCTGACTTCCTGAGCATTACCCATTAGGACTAGACTGATGCATCCAGCCGTAATTCGGTCTTTTATGAAAGGGGCGCTTGCAGACATGTCGTCCATTTCTGATATGAAAGTTTCTCCCTGCGGGATGTACATGTTGTTATTAAACATAATGAATATGATGTGAGTATTGATGATATGGGCTATTACATGGTTGCTGTCTGTAGCTCAGCGATGCCATTTGTTTGAATTATTTGTCTTTTCTTAGGAAGGTTGTATATTTGAAGTTGAAGTAGATACTTGTGTCTTGTACATTGTTCATGTACTTTTGTCAGAATATCACCTGATTGGTGAGGTCAGCAGAAGAAACTCAGAAAACGCCCCACCTGAGCCGCCGTTTTGCATACCTAACATTAATATGTAGAGTGGCTGAGTTGTGTGTGTGTGTTTGTGTGCGTGTGTGTGTGGTGCGTGTGTGAGACACTGGTTGGTAGCTGGAGTCCCCCTGTCATCACCAGAGATAAAGCAGTCAGCTGACCGAATCAGTCCTGGGCGTCGCTTTATCTGCCTGTGTTGTTAAAGCTTAACTCAACCAACCAGTTGTGAGAGAGGGAAGATAAGGTGAGCCGTGCTCCACTGACACCAACATGCATCGCCGAGGCTGATTCTGCCACATCAGTGTGTGGCCTCAGGAAAGCCTGGCCGATACACTGCACACTCTGTGGTGTCGTAGTCCTCGTTTCCCCTCATTTCAGGTCAAGGTTCACGTATTGACGCCTGAAAGACAAATACACACACAGGTACAACTGTGTCCAAACCCCTGTTCCAGTATATATCTTACTAATGTGTATACATTCTGTGAAAGACATGCTTACTTGTTTGCTATATAAGACAGACAATTATATTTCATTTTCAACAAGATACATGGGGCCATTTAAGCACACATTTATGCATTTAGAGGGATTGTGTGTTGCATGAAGCAGCAGTTTCACTACAAGCAGCAGTGATTTGCTGTACCTCTGCGACTGTGTTAGTGGTGCCCCTTTGTCTTTAAGCCTGGATGCTACACTTCACATAATGTGACTTTCATTAGACATTCCCTCAGCAGACAAGTTGACTTGTTATCGTAGGAGAAGCACAGATGTTACAGATAACATGATGACTCTGTTCTATTGAAGCGTCAGTTTTATCCAACTGAGACCACGCTGTCATCTGCAGGCTCTATTCTGGTCAGTCTCCATTGCTCTCCCTGCTAGGAAGTGTTTATGACCACACAGCTGCATCTCTGACAGAGTGACTACTGAGTTGTGGTAATGATTCCCATCCCCACTTCCCACTGGTGACTGATACGGGCCCGGCCCAGCATGTTGCACTTTAGTAGTCGCTATGCACTCTGTTAACAGAAAGCTTCTTCAGCATTCTAGCTTTTTATTATGTTATTTCATTCTGTGTTTAGATGTGTATGTCTGTATGTGGGTTCTGCATAAATAAAGTTATTTGCAAATGTAGAGGATTTTCACACCAAACTTCTCAGTTTCATTCCCATCTATATTTTTGAAGGTCTGCACAGAGCCTAATTTATCAAACATTTTATTCCTAAAAAATGTCTGTATTTTATGATTTGTGAAGCGATAAAAAGAGATATCCAAAATTCCCTTTTAAAAAAAAACTGTTAATATGTCAACAAAACACAATTTTTTTAAACTGGCACATGGTGGATGTAGATGGAGGCTTGGGCAGTGGGTAGTTTTTATACTGTAACCATAAATGAACTGGTTCAGTGTCGGTTGACCTTCTCCCATCAGCTCCCACTTGGTTCCTTCTGTTTATTTTCCATTTCTCATACGCAGCCAAAGCTTCTCTAAACTGCAGTGCTGCTGAATCAATAGTGCAGTGAGACTCGGGCTGCTCCCACAGACTCCACTGTAGCATGCACTCCACCGCCGCCTTAAAATCAGCCCATGATGTGTTTCAGTCAGCAGACAACTCTACAGCAGGCGTGGGAATGATGGGGTTTTTTTTTTATATCACTCAGGGATTGTGTTCCAAATCATCCCGTCTTTCCCTCTCAGGCGTCTCTGATCCCTCTGCAGTGCCCATGTGAAAGATATCTGCCCTTATCATCAACCACCAAAAGAGTGTTTTCATTCACTCAGTCGCCTCAGCTGTCCTCGCTGCACACACGTCTGCCCTTGATAAGATTAATTAAGCACTCAGTGCAAAGATAGTTGGCGAGTTTCAAGGTAGTTGTACTGCGGCAAGCCGACTGTAGGTCACCTGCGAGCCAGATGCAGCACTATGGAGCCTGTGGGAGCCATTCACGCCACTGGCCTTCCCATCCCGATACCAGTCGCTGCACTGGTACGCCCCAAGCTACCATTAATCAAAGAGTGTGTTTCATAGGAGACCACAAGGGGAGGTGGCATATTCCCCATACCTCGCCCTTATTATCCCCCACACAGTAAATCTCGGGTTAATTGTCTCCATGCATGCCTCAGTCGGTTTTCCAGCTGATATGGCTGCGCTAGCTGTTGAATTCTTAATGTGCCCTTTTGTGGTCAGCTTTCAACAGCTATCACCTTCAAGCCTCGGCTCTTAATGGGGGGTGTCTCCTCTTTTATTTTCAAGGCAGTTCAGCAGGGGAAGAAAACATTAATGCTGCTTTAAGATGAGCTAATGGATCAGCGTAAATCATCGGTGGGTGGATCCTTCATTTCTATCCTCTCCACGGTGCTGTAGGGACATGCAACCCCCTTTCTGTGTGGGGTGAGGTAGGTGAGCTCCAGCCTGAGGGCTCATGTGTGGGTAAACAGTGAAATATTGGCACCGGGAAAAATAGTTCCAATGGAGAGAAAGGCTACGGTGAGATTTCATTACTGTTTTGGCAGGGAGCTTTGCATGGACAGCCGTGCTGAGACCCGGCCTCAGCAGCCACCTCACACGCTGAGGATCAGCTTCCTGCCAGGGCTTTGATTTCATTCAGGTGACGATTCCACAGCAGCTGACACTGAGGGGGAGGGGAGGGGGGGTCGTTGTTGTAGACAGTATATACAAAAAGACGTGTTGATGCATGCATGTCATGTATTGATAAAGCTTTGTGACTGAGTTCAATATACAAAAAGCAATGTTTCTTCTGCTAATCTTTCAAGGCACACATATAAATACTAAGTCATGACATGCACACTGAATGCCTTTTGTTGAGAAGTGTAATTGCTCAATTCATTGTATGGTCAGGTGTAAACTCAGGACTGAGTTATGAGGGCATTTCCAGCTGACAGTAATACATAGCATGGGATTTAGAAAGGAGCAACTACCGTTGCCAAGTCCAGTCAGAGTGTGTGCCTCCCCCCTTGCTGCACTGAGGACTATCGCTTGTTACTTCAAATTTGATTGTCCAAATTGCAACATCAATACTGCAGGTCCTTGGGTTACCAGTAATACGCCCCCTGTGAAGTGTGAAGTAGATCGGATAGAATTATTAGGGAGCTTAAGGGGAGACCTAAAGCCCAACGGCAAATTTTTTAGCTATGAAGCCAGAAAAAGTGACAAATTGCATGTCTTACAAGGGCTTTGTACTGATTTTTGTACGAGGAATTTGACCCAAAGACACGCTCAGCTCCGAGTAGATATATCGGTGCAGGGTGGTGAGAGCGATCAGGAGGACGAAGGACAGAGTGAATTATAGATAGACTGAATGTTTGTGGCTGTGAGTGATTGCGCTCTATGGGAGCCCATCACGATAGAAGAGTGGCATAAAATCAATGTTCAGAGTGCAACCTAATCAATGTTGCCATGATGACTATGGGAAGGGCACTGAGAGATTGTTTTATTTGGTTAGCCTGCGGGGGTCACCCTGTGTTTGCTTTGTCACCTTCTGTTTTCCTAACAAGCTCAGCGCGGTGGGTTTTATAATACTAATGTAATAGTGCTGCAGTTTTGTCTGCAGCATGTTTGCTCCCCCCACCAGAATGCTGAACACATCTCTTTGTCACAGTAACTTTCTTCCTCAGTCCTTTCATTTGGTCTCCACAGAGAACGTGTTCATTTTAGTGAGAGTGGCCTGCCATCGTCTTAGCATACGATATTGAAAGAACAGCTAATGAGTAGCTCAGGACATTTACTCCCAATAGCGAGCTGAGTCGGCAGGTTTCTTTGACCTTGTGGTGTGTGTGTGTGTGTGTGTGTGTGTGTGTGTGTGTGTGTGTGTGTGTGTGTGTGTGTGTGTGTGCGCGTGTGCGCGCCTCTCTCGAGGACCAGGCCTTGCAGAGAGGCTCGAGGAAGCGACTGATATATTATTGAAACGTTATTTGACTTCATCCCCAGACTTCATCTTGTATAGATAATAATAGCTACACTTTACTTGAAGTGGTGCTTACAAGCCATCAGAAGTATATTACAGCCTGGGCAAGTAGGCAGTGTATGGTGATTGAAATCCGAGGACAGTATAAGGCACAGAATCTGACAAAGATGGAGGTAGGAGTGGTTTTCAAAGTGTTCATAGGTCACTTTCACAGCTGTAGTTTGATAGTTGCAGCAACTTATAATTTAAAAAAAAATCACACTTCTTACCTGATTTATGAATCAAGATATTGACTAAGTCATCCTCTCTTAGACAACTGAAAAACATCATCAGGAGAACCATTTAAGTTCTTAATATCTTACACTTCGACGTACATTTAAAGTCCTTACATACATGGTAGGTTTGAATGAATTCTAAAATTAGAAATGTATGATACACACATTCCTGTGGTTGCTGGAGTTGTACCAGTTGTTTTATTGACAGCATATTTGTCATAAGTGAATTGTTCATCTGAACCAGGCCAGACAGGTTTATATGTGAAAGCGCTCGTATAGACAGACCCATGAGCCAATATAACTCAGGGTGGGAGGTTTCATTTCCATCTTTAGTTTTTTTTTTCCCCACTCTGCTGTAGCAGTGGCAACATTTTGACTGGCTGTCTGTCTACGCTGCATGCATGAGCTGTCAGTCACTTTGATATGTTGTCACAGGTAGATTATGTCACCACCTGTCAGATGTTTCAGCAGCATATTCAGCAACCTTGCTACACCAACGTTAACTGCCAAGTTCATATTAGCATTGTCAACCACGGCTGGCTCACTGGGTGGTCCATTATTACAAATGCAGCCCCACAGCATTTTGTTGAAATGTGAGCCAAGATTTTTAAAAAAAAATGTGTACAATTATCTACATTTGTAGAAAATTTAAGTCTATTATCTGAAAAAATCACCTTTTTGGATTTCACAGAACAGTCGCTTTCGGCTGTATCACATTGTCTGCCTCAGCAGAGGAAGTTTGCTCAATTGTCATGTTAACATTTTTCACCCGGTCTTATCCGTGGATGAGAGGCGTTCGGATAATGAAGACGGTTGAAACCTCCAGCACAAGTGAATAAGAGGAGATTGCTTAGTTAACTGCTGTTTCCGAGGGCAAGCATGGACTGTCAACATCATGTGATACCTTAAAAGACACGTAAGACTAATTAGATACTGTACAGAATAGCTATACAACAGTGTGGATTTTCTTTAGCATTACTTATGGGAAACTTGAGGGGAAATTCCAGGTTCAAGAGTTTAATTAGCGTCGGCCACGTGTTGGGCCCGACTTCGTGAGATCACAAAGGCCACCCTGTTCTTGATTTTAATTAGCCACACTGATTGTTTGCTCCCCCCTTTGTCTGGAGCATGTTGGAAATGTAAAGGGGCACCAATTTTTCACTTGAAAGCCTGATCCTGTGGGGATCGCGGTGATGCCGTCATGTACCAGAAAGGCTGCGTTATCAACCCGTGGCGTTGAATTTGTGTGTTGATATTTACCAGGGGGGCTGCACGGTGGTGTAGTGGGTAGCACTCTCGCCTCACAGCAAGAGGGTCAGCCTCGGGTTCCTTCTTTGTGGAGTTTGCATGTTCTCCCCGTGTAAGCGTGGGTTCTCTCCGGGTTCTCCGGCTTCCTCCCACAGTCCAAAGACATGCAGGATGGGGATAGGTTAATTGATGACTCTAAATTGCCCGTAGGTGTGAATGTGAGTGTGAATGGTTGTTTGTCTCTACATGTCGGCCCTGCGATAGACTGGTTACCTGTCCAGGGTGTACCCTGCCTTCGCCCAATGACAGCTGGGATCGGCTCCAGCCCCCCCGTGACCCTGAATACAAGATAAGCGGTAGACAATGGATGGATGGATATTTACCAGGCAGGGAGCGTCTAAGGACAGATGCCACCACGTTGCATTAGAACTAAAGTCCAGATATCTGTGGACCAAAAATGTGTCTCTTATAGATGACACACTAAATCACTGGACTAACCCCTTGAACACACTAGATATTGGGAGGGGTTGCCAAAATACAGGTTAATGACATGCCATTAAACAGACTGCAATGTTTTTATTGTTATGGTAAGAAGATAATATTTTTATTGGCTCCATCTGGGTGGCCAATGCTCAGATTGTGTCGTCCACAGGAATGAAGTGTCATCCTTCAGCACAAAAATGCTCTGTGAGCGCACAATATAATTTTGTCCGAATATAAAGAACAAGCTGCATTTGTGTTCATTGGGTTTCCTGTCATTTCTCCAGAATTATTAATAAGTGTAAGCGCTCCCTCCTCGAGTGCTGTCTCAACATTTCTAGTTAAAGCATTTATTGCTTGTAGCATGGAGCATGAAAGGTGGAGGTGGCATTGGAGGCAACGCTGAATTAATTCTAAACAGAAGCTTCACCTCTCCGCAGAGCTCGCTGTTGTGATGAGGCGGCTGGATTTTATTCCCTGTCAACAACATGAGACACTGCTGACTGCACACACACACAACCATACAAACACACACACACCACCAGCAAATCTTGCCAGTGTAGAATTTAATGCTCTCAGTTGTTTGGGGTTTTTTTAGCGGATGAAAGCACTTTGACTTTTTACAAAACATGAAAGAGTTGTTTTTAGAGGTCTGTTTTTCTGGTAAAGCATCGTCACACACTGGTCTGATTTGCTGAGGACTAACTGAGGCCATGAAGAATGACCTGAAGTTGTCTCAGAACTGATTTCAACATGCTGCTTTTGTAGGTTTAGAACCAGAGTAGGACCTCTAGTTTGCACAGGGCAGACGGTGCTACAGCAAATCAAAGGAGTGCTGGTATGACAAATTGCGTTTTTTGTCCAATTGGCCGTTTGCTGTGTCCGGCCTCTCAAATGCACAATCATAGCGTAGCATCATCCAGACACCTATCCGTCTCTGCTCCATAGACTCCAACACAACTGTTTCAGATTTTCTTTATTTCCAGGCTGGTTCATTGGAATTCAAGCTAACCGGTTCAAGCGCCGCCATGCTCAGAGCCGTGTGCAGGCAGACAATCCCTTCTGTATGGGTCATAGCTGCTACGGTGATGGGCCAGTCACACATCACACGAAGTTGAAGACAGTTGTTGGTTGACTAGAAGATTCAGTACTACTTGGTACTGCGTTTTTTCACTCAACCATTTCAAGGTAACAAGTACTGATACTGAGCCTTAGCGGCATGCCTTGTTAGATCATGAATTATGATAATGGAATAATATCTGTCATTTCAATATATGATGATAATGATCATCTGTGGTTTCACACAGGAGTTAAGTTAGTGCTGTCATTTCCAACCTGATTTATGCACCTTATCTTGATATAGTCATTTGTTCCCTTAATGTTTGGGTCTTTGCCCGGCACAGCATAGCAGAATCTAACTCCATTCTCTTTCTGTTGTTTTCTCTCTCTCTCTCTCTCTCTCTCTCTCTCTCTCTCTCTCTCTCTCTCTCTCTCTCTCTCACTATCTCTCCCCCTCTCTGTTTTATTGGCTGTAGTTCATCACAGCTACGGAGGAGGGTTAATGAATTACCATTTCTGCTCCGTGATGGGAGCCATTAATGGCTACAGCAACAGTAAAGGTTATCATAAACACATTTGCCTCCCTTTAGTGTTTGAATGTGTGAGAAGATGAGGAAGAAATGACTCACATCCAACATCATCATTTACTTAAATTATCACTGTGGATGCAGCATAATAGGCTGCATGGGAGACATATACCTACTAGTTACTGAGGAAGCATCAGGGACTCATCATGAACTCAACACAGTGATGTTATTTTGTAAAGAAAAACTATGGAATATATAAAGGATATCTGAGGTATTATAAAAAGCCCTAGTTTTTTACTTGTGTGACTTGATTTCTTCCCTTTTTCTGGCTACTAACTGAAATGTGTCATTTTAACTAACATTATGAAAAGTGTAGGAAGTAACAGTTTGGACATCATGTATGATAATGTGTTGTGCTGCAGACCCATACTTTCTTGTAATACTGCTTTACATTGAGAGGCAATAGTGAGTCACTGTAGCACCGGTGCTTAGACTAGAGAATGAAGAAGCAGAGCTGCACCAAGGGCTTGTCAATAATACAGCCATTTTTTATTGGATTAAATCCAAAGGAAGCAAGAAAACTACTTGCACCCTTGCCTTGTCCTTACCGGGAGGCTGCTTCACTGGGAGTAGAGCATGCTGATAGATCCCCAGTTAACAGTTAGCTTAAATATAGCCAGTCCAAACACATCCACCAGCGGTCTGATCCAAGGGGACTGGTCTGACTCCCCACCGGATCAGCAAACTTTCTGTTGGTGCTGCTGCACTCCATCTCCAGCTATCAGGATGTCTGTACTTACAGAGGTTGTGAGATAACTGAGTTGGGATTAATGAGCGTTTCTCACGACAGCACTGTCAGTGCTCACCGTCAAAGCAGCATAACACATAGCTAGAATGGCCTAATTCATTTCAAACTGCTCTATATTGGTGCAAATCTCATTTCTTATTTGAGGCATCAGTAGAATGAGTGTGTATTAGATTGGTTGCCTGCACATGAGCTGTCACTAACGTTTAGGAAGTAATCTTTGTCTTGATTCCTTTCATACGATCTCCCTGGCTAATTAAATAGCTTAATATTATGTTAATTTGTCCCTGAAGCGACTATTTGGAGACTATGAGCCATAAACAAAGATGAATGTGGGAGACAATTCATTTTTTTATTGGTCTTTTTTATGCATTGCCTAAACAGTTTTCAGGTGAGTCTGCTTGTCTTGCTGTTGTTGTTTCCATGGGAATTCCTCTTGCAGCACAAAACGCACGCGCACACACACACACACACACACACACACATGCACCAAGTCACTGCAGGGATGAAATGTTGCTAGGCAACATGTTCAAGACAATGGGGTAGTGCAATTGGTTTAGTGCTGATTCAAAGGTTAGAGGGTGTTTGCGCTTTACCAGGACTGACCTTCCTCCAATCAGCCGTTCTGTTGCCTAAGCTCGTCACCTCTGCTCCCAGTGAACTTGTGCATTGTGAATATATAGCTGAACCAAGTGAAGAGGGACAAAAGCCTGCATAAGGCAACACTTAGTCCTTTTAGCTAAAGCAACAAAGGAATCAAAAGAGCTTTTATCTTGGAGGGATTTAAGCAGTTCACCTCATTCAAAGCCTTTTACAAAGGATTGTTCCCAGAGACCTTGAGTGTACCCTTCATTAAAAGGACTGACGTGATGATGCTGGTTAGTGTTCACTAATGAGGCTTTGAAATCAAGCCGCAAGGAACAGCCTCGAGAGATTGGTTTAATAATACCTGCTGTAACTATATAGTTGATGGTTGTCCATCGATACCTGGTGGACCTAGTGGGTTTTCCTGAATGAGATTTGGCGGAATATTCTTAGAGCCTTGGGTGACTGAGTAAGTGTGTGAGTTAGTGTATTAGTAATTACTAAATGCATCTGGTGTATTCCACTTTTTGGTCAGTTGCCCATTTGGGCTTTGATCTAGAGCTGTCAATTTGTTTTACTTCCTGTCCACTAGAGGGCGTTCCGAAAACATTACCAATAAATATGTTGAATTGCCAACAGGTGACGGCTTTCTTGATCAATAATAATCAAGAAAGTAAAACTTCCACATTGCATTCTCCTGGGGACGCTGTGTCCCCGTTGCCATGGCTACACCCTCCTCGTCTCACCGTCAGATGTACTGACTTTCTCTGTTGGAATTACATTTGATTCCTCAAGTTCATTCCAAAAGCCCTAGTTTGATCATGAAATTTCAGGACTAAATAGACCCCTTCAAAAATAAGCAGTTGGGTGTTTCACTCAGTTGCAACTCAACTCAACTGGCAAATTCATGAGTGAAGCGGGGATGCTTGTCAGATTGTTGATTTGGAAAATCAAAAAAACACACCCCTTTCCACACACACCCGTCCTTGGAATTGGGAAAGTCTTGGAGCTGGGCATTCAACTCTGTTGGATGAGCCAGCAAGAACTTTGTTTGACCTTTCCTGATTTGTATAATACCCATAATCCAACACAATAATTCATCGTGGGTCGCTTTCAGAGTATGTGGACCATGGAGCTTAGTCCAGGAAGACTTGGCTTGGAGGTCCTAATCCAGTGTGGACCACGAATAGAGCTAGTTTGCTAATTCCGTTCAATTTTATTTTTAGTAACATATCACAAAAGTTATCTCAGCAGGAATAGAACACGCTCAGGATTTTCAGGGTCAATGCATTTGCAAAGTCCCAACATCACCAACAGCAAGCATTACAGCGAGGGGACAGTCCCCTCACAAATGCATCCGTAGTTCCCGTTTGTCCACATGTCGAACTACAGAGTTTTCTACTCACATAAAAAATGACACTTATTGGTTGAGCAGAATGTGAGTCCAGAAAGCTGTTTTACGTGCCGTTCTAGAGGGCAGTTACCAGAGATGCAGTTTATTTCGAAGGACTTGGAGGACAATGACAGCTGTCATCTCATCTCTTGCTTTCAAAGGTCACGGACAAACAATTGTAAAGTTAAACTTGAAATCCAATGTGTAAAGCACCGGCTGAGATAGAGTTGCTGCAAGGCTCTGTGCAAAGGGCTCATGGCTGAGTTGCTGGCGGAAAAGGTATTCATGTTACTGCTCAATCTAAGGACATTCACAAATGTTGAGATTAGAAGTTCATTCTTGACCTTGGAAACATAATTTGACAAAACAACATCACCACAATGTCCAGCAGTAGCTGTTCTAAAGCTTTCAATCATATCAGAAGGTATGGCAATGCTATTACAGGATCATATCAGAGGGCAACAATGATCTTCAGGATAAAACAGAAATCTGACAAATACAATTCCACGACTTGACATTGTATCTTTTGAGGAAGATGCTGTGATAAAATCAATAAAGCTCCGGTACGACTATTAATGGTCCTTTGGGTGAGATTGTTGAGTAAAATGTTTCTTTAAACTTTGAAGAGTTTGTAGTAGGTATGGGTTTGAGTCAGTGCATAGCTGTATCATCTGCAGTCAGGTTTTAATCCAGTTAGTTTGTAATCTGGAATGGGGGGGGGGGGGGGGGGGATTAGCCAGCCAGCCTGGAAAGTAAGTAGATGGTAATGCTGCCAGCCGGATTTCATCCTCCGCTGTCCTCTCCTCTTTGGTTCTGTCTTTTACTGCAGCAAACAGGAGCTGAGGCTGACAACATTCTGCTGGCTTGTCCTTTTTAATCTCATCATACATGGATGTCTACCCATCTTCTGCCCTGCTTGTCAAAGGGTGCTATATGATCCAATCAAATCATTCCAAGGTTAGATGGTCTGACTGTTTGCCGGGGTGTTGGGCACAGGGACAAGGACCTCATTTCATTTCATTGGGAATATTGAGTCAAATTTTCACTTTTCACTGAGAGGGTTGTCTAAGCAGCAAATGATTTTAAGATAATACTCTTTCCCCCTACTTTTTTTTTTTGCATTAGATATATTTAAATTGATACAACTAGAGGTTATCCTTACTTGCTTGCCAACTAAGCAACACTTGAACACTGTAGTTCAAACAAATTGCTCCAGTCAACATATAAATGTCTTAATTATGTGCTTCCTGAAAGTGATTCTGACTTTCTCCTGACTGGCTTTGTCTGTGAGGCATATTTCTTTATTTACCTGTTGGTAATAGATTTGTGCGGTGTAGCCTTTCGCTACACTCCCCGGTGAGTCACTGACATTTACACAGTGCCCTTGAGCGTAGAGACATAGCTGAGGTGCTTCGATAATATAAACGGTATGTTGGTGGGCTAGATGTTTAGGTGTTAAAGGCATTAAAGACACCGTAAGCAAACACACTGAGAGCTCAGTTAGATTATTTTTCACATCCAGGGACAAAGGTTATTTGGAAGTTCTGGATTAGATTTTTTACAGCGCCATAAAGTTAATACTTAGTGTTACTCTCTGTAAAATATTGAATATAGTACTGACTGTAGTACAGTCAATTCCTTTTTGTGAGAGTACTGTATTTATTTCATCTTGTGCCTATAGAGTGTAGAGGGTATTGTTGTCTGTATACATAAAACTGATTTAAAACCAGCATGTCTAGTAACTTTGTCGGTCAGTTTGTCCTTACTACTACCATCCCTAAATTATTCCCAACCCCAGAGCTTTTGAACTGTAAGTGTGATTTGACAGAGATGGACAGTCGGCGCTCCTCTTCGTCACTCACCCTCATTAGCTGAATTGATTAACTAATGCAATCATTGATACACCCACAGACACAGACAAATGATAAATGATGCCACTTTGAGTACAGAGGTCACAGAACCACTGCTTACTCAAGAGAATGATGCTCTAAGATGAAACCACAGCAGTTTTATCAAGGGAGCTTTGTGGAGCTGTGGAGCCAATTTCTTGTCTCTCTGATATGCCAATTTTGTACTTCCCTGCATAACGTTTGGAAATCCTTTCCTGCAGTATGGCTTTGTCTGTTCTGTCCAAAAGAACTGAATGTCGAGAAAGATAGTGTTTATAGCGCACAGTTTACTATGTGTACACAAGATATCAATCTTGTGCATATAAGATAATAACTTGTATAAGTTATAGCTCTATCGCGATCCATAGTTAGAGATCTTTGAGGGGTTCAACTGATTTATGGAGGAAATCAGCTAATGCTCCTATGCAAATCATTATTAATTTTAAAACTCTTTAAGACTTTTTTTGCAACATTTACATAGTCGATAAATACTTTTTTCTTTCACTAGCATAATCCATCTTCCAAAAACATAATATCTCCGACCATATGACAGATGACAGTCAGCTTTACTGTATTAGAAGTTGGTGGTAATAATCACATCACAGTCAGTTAGTTCCCTCCATGAAATGTAATGTAATGTAAAATACTGGATGGCTATATCTTCAGTTAAGATACTAATACTGAAGTGGTCTTATTTGGTGCCTCCAACTCCATCCAGGAAATAGCTAATCATTTAAGCCCCTTGGCATCTAACCTTCATGCCCATGCCAGAAATCTTGAAATCATCTTCGATGCACCTTTAAAATCTAACGAGATAATTAACTCTGTTGTGAGTTTGCTTTTTCTAACTAAGAAATGTTGCCAGACTCAAATCATCCCCTCATTTAAAGACCTGAAGACTGTCACAGATGCCCTAATTTCCTCACGTCTGGATTACTGCAGTGCTATTTATTTGGAAACTAGCCATTCATCCTTGTCTTGCCTGCAGCTGGTGCAGAATGCTGCTGCTGGACTACTAACTGGTACCGGGAAGAGACACGGCATCACACCTGTACTGGCTTCCCTGCATTGGCTACCAGCCAAATTTCGGTTCTACGTTTATGGTTCTATTATTTGTTTTTAAAGCTGTACATGGCCTGCCGCCAAAGTACATCTCATAGCTCCACTTCCCCCTTTCCAACCCCAGTTGTCTCAGATCCTTAATCCTGCTGCTCTAGGCTCCAGGCTGTCCCACTATTCACCATTTTCAATTAAGTCACCCCCCTCTGTAGATGCTTTTAAGGCTAAACTTAAGACCTACACGTTTTCTCAATTAGTTAGCACTAAACACAAAATACATCCCAGGCTGATGGGAATGTTAAGTCGTCAACAAAGTTTTGAACCACATTGGACAATGAATGTGTGAATTTAGTGCCGATCCATGTGCCATATTTCATGTCAAGACGTGTCGTGCAGATTAAAAAATGTCAACCTTGCTAGAGTACAAGACAGAGGGTCACCAACGTCATTAAGCAACATTCTCCGGAAATCAAGAATGTATGTACGATGACTATGACATGGAATGACTGACTGGCCTAGATTCATGCTGCTTGTCTGGCCAAAAACATTTCCGTGTTTCCCCAACATTTTTGTACGTCTACGGAT
Source organism: Chelidonichthys spinosus (assembly GCA_029853015.1). NCBI lineage: Eukaryota > Metazoa > Chordata > Actinopteri > Perciformes > Triglidae > Chelidonichthys > Chelidonichthys spinosus. Next base: position 16,245,535 of record CM056836.1, on the reverse strand, counting down.
GAAAAAACTCATGAAACAGTTATTATTACTCGACAGAAACCCAGGATCTTAATTATAGTTTCCTGCCATCTCTTCAGAATCGGTTCACTCCATCTCCCTGAGTCTAAATGGACCATGTGTGATTTTTTGATCTTCATTGTTGTCGATATTGGGCCAATTACTACCATTAATCTGACCGATCACTCTCATGTTCTCAATAACAAACGTTTTTTTAGTGTTTGGTCGAATGTGAGAGATGAAGATTAGGGGAAACACAGTGTGTGCTAGAAGAGGTTTCTGAAGATGCTGAGTGATCAATGCTCTTCATCCTCCCGTTCCATATGTATACTCCGTCCTGGTTCATGGGCCCTGTGCTCTGTGCTCAGTCTGAGTAGCCTGATGCTGATGAGAGGAGTAGCGGATGCTGAATACACTTGCTCATCGGTTTGTCTTTTAGTGCCTGTGTGTTTGAGCACTCAAACGGTCTTGTTTGTTGCTGCCCCTCTCCTCACTGGAATCCTCGCTGTGTGGCAGCCGAATGCGGCTCCACTGGTCTCGACATGACAGACATTTTTTAAGAGTGTTTATTATTGTGGCTTTCAGAGCTGGAGTCTGTCGCAGATGTCTTCCATTTCATTCATTCTCCCTCATTTCCTCTACTCACTTTTTGTGTAGCAGTGATTGTATACAACTGTGGAGTTTAGAGACAACTTAATCTTGAAGAAATGAACCAATCCTTCATGAGTTTGCACACTGTGCTGATAACTCCCAATAATTTTAATTAAATAGAGCAACGTTTGATCTTGATCTGATCTTGATCTGAAGAACAACAGACACACATGTTCATCACTCAGCTGAGGTGTGGGTTGCATGATTTAGGGTCCATCTATTTGAGAAGTGACTGCTTCATACTCCCACATAGCGGACGAAGCAAGCCTCCACATAAAGGACAAAAAGGCGGTTCGGATCATGTCACAGTTTTGCTTCACAGATCAGATAAGCTGGAAAAAAGGGACCAAATATAACTTTTAGAGATGCCCCGATCACGTTGTTTGTTTGTTTTTTCCCCTCGGGATCACTAATCAATTATGCTCCATTACACCACTAGCAAAAAAGCATCATGAATTCAAAAATTCACACCACATAAATCATTCTGAAGGATTTTTCTTCTTTTTGAATGCTTCATCTTTCTTTGAAGTTAACAAACGTCTTGTGTTGTCAGTGAGTGAGTAAACTGGAATCAGTAGCAGCCTTGATCTTACAGATGGTTTACATTTCAGATCCCCAAACGTTTCATCAAATCCCCAAACTGGGTGGGAAATGTGTGTGAAGAACAGTGCTTTCAGCTCCCTGGACAGCCACTGTGGAGGTGCCCTTGAGTGGGACATTGAGCCCCCAGCTGCTGTTGCTGCTGCTGCCGTACAAGGCTGTGATTGTGTCCAAATGTCTCAATGTGCACGAATTGCTGTGAAAGATCACAGAGCTCACTTCCCCTTGCTAAATAAAGGTTTAAAAGGTTATTCGGACATGCAACCCTACATTAAGTAACTTAACACGGTGCTTTTTCTCTGTGATGTCCTAACAAGTTGTAACATTACGGCTACTGTCTCAGCTACCGCCGACAAACACCTACTCAGTTCAAATGTTAGTCACATTCAGCATTTCTGTGCTGAAGCGAGACTTCAGAGTGGCTCCGAGGTTTTTCTGTTAGCTCTTCCCTGCAGCCGTGGGCAAGAAAACACAGCACTCTACTTCTGTAGCCACCAGTTAAAGTTCCTGTATTTTATGTTTCTGTGTGCGTGTGGTGCTTGAGTAAAAATAATTTTCAGGAAGGACTACAAAAGAGGTGGGAAGTAGGAACTAAATAGTACTAGGGGTTATGTAATAATAACAAATAACAGCAGTGAGCGAAGATGTTTTATGTCATGCATTAATCCAGAAATAGGATGGCTTCAGAGATGCGTCTGACTACTAACTGTTGCATGATAAATGCCTTCCTGTGTTGGATGGGGTGGGGCACAGCATGCTTCTGGCTATTAAGCAAAGCAGATTTTTTTCTATTTTTTCTTTTGCAGAACAGCCTTCCTCTGTGAAAATAAACCTTCACTTCAGAAGGTTCGATCAACCTTACGCAGTCTATGTGGTCATTTGTGGCCTCCACCTTTATTTTTGTGGTCCGTTCCAGGCTGCAAGGGAGCTAAAGGAAACAGAAACGGCCTTGTCTGAATTGTTCCTTCAGCGGCGAGCGCTCCAGGACCATCATGAATACCTTATAGTGTGGAAAAATTGTTCGTCGTTTAGCCTTCATTATGAGTAGCACTCTTTTCGCTGCAGTTTTGGCTTCGGTGCGTTTGATGCAGATCCCAGATTCTTAACTCCTTAAAGACAGCCAAGTGTCTGTGTCAAGTCTGTGTCCTCCATCATTCTGACCGACAGAGGCAGGTGCTAAAAAATATAGATCTCTCCCTCCTGGATCCTCCTGTCAGAGCAGATTGTACCAGGCTGCAGAAACCGAAGAAGGAGGTGGTGTTGGCAGAGCTCTAAACATTTCCAGATGCTGCAGACTGAACTGTGGGAACGCAATGGAGAGAAAAATCAGTGGTTGGCTAACCTTAAGAGGCTTAGAAGGACGATTTTAAACGTCTCCCTTGCAATAGGATTTGACTAATAGCAGGTTTTTCAAGACCAACACTGGTAGTTTGTGGATTACCAACTGTCGCTCTTATGTGCTGATATTCATTGAAATAACTCAAGCTTGTGTAACAAAGTTGACTTGGTGGTTTGTTGCATTGGGAACATTAAGCGTAATAAAAGAAATTATAAAAGCAATAATCATTGTAATAAAAGCTATGTCACACTCAGTTTTATTATTATCTGTGTAGGGGAAAAAGCCCTGAAAACAGCAGTTAGACCGTTGTAAAGCACTTAAACTCTCCACTGAAACCATTTATTATACTATTAATAATACTCTTTATTCATGTGGCACTTTTCAAGACTAGAGGCAGTTTAGAGATGGCTCTAAATGCTTTGAAGTTGTTGTTGTTGTGGAAGTTTGGCTTCTTTACAAATGGAAAGGCTTGTTAGTAAAGAGATGTTATAATAATACATCATCAAATTATGTGGTTTAACCAAATATGGCAGTGCTGTTTTACCATCAAACTGCTTGACACACAAACTTTCCAACAATCTCACGTGAAGCCGAGCAGAGCGATTTATTGTCCCTTTGGTCCCCCGTCGGCCCCGACACGCTATCGCTCTCTGGACTATTTTTATCCCTCCAGGAGAACGTGTCGGCATCCTTTCCCCCGGCCCGCTCCCATAATTCCTCTCTGTGTCCAAACACACGTTGACAAGAAATAGGTCTGCAGTGGCCCGGTGCTTTACAACAGGCTGCTGTTTCACATGAACAACTCCACTCACACTCTCATCTTACATTTATGTGCCTCACACATGCTCTCACTCACTCACTCACTCATCTCTCTCTCTCTCTCTCTCTCTCTCTCTCTCTCTCTCTCTCTGTGTAAATGATGAAAGTAAAAGTAATACAAGAAACCGACGGGGGCATCTGGCCTAATTCCAATAGTAAGTTGAATTGGATTAGTGCCTCCCTTCTCACAGCTGTGTGTGTGTGTGTGTGTGTGTGTGTGTGTGTGTGTGTGTGTGTTTTTACAAGAACTGAGGAAACAATGGAGCTCGGCAGCAGCCAGCTGCCCAACGGTGAAGGGCTGATGAACAGTGAGGAAACAGAGCTGCTGCTGCTGCTTTACACCTTTCTGTGTGTGTGTGTGTGTGTGTGTGTGTGTTGTGTGTGTTTCATGCTTGCCTGCACATCCCAGACAAATCATCCACATGACATTGATCAACCTCGTCATATCTCCTGGCTTGCCGTCTTAGTTACATACAATGTAATAATGTTGCATAATATTCTAATGGATAACGGTGGCTTTGTGTGGTTGATTTAACAGCTGATAATCACACACTGTATTTATTCACCCCCTTGCTGTTGCAGAGAACATTGAGTTACACAATTACAGCTTATTTTTCTCTCTAAACGCCTGCCGGTAGATTCAATTTCCCCCCTTTTTATTTTCATAATTGCAGTGCCGGTCCTAAAGGAGACAACATCTATGAGTGGAGATCGACAATCCTGGGCCCTCCAGGCTCCGTGTACGAGGGAGGAGTGTTCTTCCTGGACATCGCCTTCACGCCAGACTACCCCTTCAAACCACCCAAGGTGAGTGGTCCCCTGCAGCTATGCAGCACCGCCTCCCCCTCTTCACCCAGAGCTTTGAACAATGTCACCGTTGTCCCAGCAGGCTGTCAGCTTTTAACCCTGTTGTCCAGCAACAAATCACTTTTTTAAGGCTTGTTCACCTACAGCACATTGATAAAATAATAGGTGGCAGCAGAACAGAGAACTTAAGCTGGACTGAAGACAAATAACATAGTATAATATTAAAGATTAAGGCAGGGGTTATTCTATATTTCTATATTATTCTGTCTGAAACAGCCCATTGGTTCCTACAAAAGATGTGAATTTCAATAAATAGATTGATCTATCGAAATAGATTGGGCATATAAACATCTAAACACAGCCTTTACACTACCCATGTGATCAACAGTAACACTTGTAACCATGGTTACTATGGTGTATTCCTGCTTTGGCCTGGCTGAGGGCACCGGCGTTTCAATCAGGAGAGACAAGTCAATTAAGAAAGGATGATTTCTTATCATAAATAGATGGTGTTTGATGAGAGACTGACTCGAAAGGGAGATTTGTAATAAAAGGGCATCATATTTCATATTTATTAAAAGCAATGATGACAAGGAAATAATGATAAGTGAGAGGAGTGAAGGTAGGCTTTATGAGAAATAAGCTACAGGCCTAAGAATGCAAATTATAGTGTTCCTGAATGGATTTACGCTACAGTTTACACCAGATTTAAAATTCAACACTTTAAAGTGTCCTTAGATATTTACGAAACATTTCAAAACATCAGCATGATGTCGATCCACCGCACGTCTATTTGAAAAGGAAACGGATCACTTAAAAAATTGATTACTGCCGTCATTTCCAAATGCCAGGAGTTGAGCTTTCATTATCAACAAAATTATGACAACAAATTGCCTCCTAAATGATATATGACCAGAACAATGCTGCCAAAACAGGATCACCATTCTGTTTTAACCGGATATTTTCTGGTTGAGATCCGCTCAAAACAAAAAATGGTACCACCTGACCATGTTATCTTCACTTCACTTTCTCAACGGACTTCAGCAGATTAGATAACAGACACTCTGTCCTGTGTCATTACATGCATGGAAACTAACCACAGACACCCTGATATCTTAGAAGACATTCAAATTCAAAATGCAGGATTAAATCTCAATTTAAAAGGATGTAGCACAGTCAACTAGACTGTGACTAAAACGAATACCTACCAGTCATCTGTGATTTAAATATTTCATAAAGAGTCATGAATATATAGTTTTATTTCCAAGAAACGGCTGAGTAATCTCCTGAAACCGCCGGTCACTGTAGCAAATGGTGTATTTGTTGTGGACTATTTTCAGTGGCGGATTAATCCGCATTTGGTGTGCTAGTGAGTATTTGAGAAAACAGGACAGTGGATGTGGAAGTCCAAATAGACCTGTGTGTGTGTGTTCATGCTTTAAAGAAACATGTCACACTGAGCAACAGTGTGACTCATTGATGTGTTTAATAGTTTTTGTAAAACAATGGAGCTCTATGGCACAGAGGAAGAAGAGATATCAGGCTTTGATACACACAGAAGATGCATTCATTACCATGCTCGGTTCTGCACATGGGATTTGCTTACAACAACAAAAAATATAGTTTATCACAAGACTTTGAACTGTTTCTAGTTATTGTTTGTTGTTCTGTTATGCTAGCATTCAGCAGTATGTGGCTGCAGTGAGGCTGTGTGTGTGTGTGTGTGTGTGTGTGTGTGTGCTGATGCAAGTGTGTGTCAGCATTTACACATTCGACTGGCTGACAGTGGTTTCCACCTTCCTCAGTTTTCTGGTTTCGAGTCTAGAAAAACTCACAGGAGAGTAAAGAGTATTTATCCCATTTTAATATGGACCATTCAGTACGGAGAAGCACTTGTCTTTTCTTTGGATTGTTGTGCGGTTGCACTGACTGTATAATCTCACGTTATTACAAAAGTAAAAGAGATGTGAATGACTTCCTGATGCTTTCTCAGTAACTCGTTTGCATATAATGTCACCCGTGCAGCCTATTATGCTGCAGCAACAGTGATCATTTGAGTAAATGATAATGTTGCATGTGAGTCATTTCTCACTCATCTTTTCACACATTCAACCACTGAAGGGAGGTAGATGTGTTCATGATATCCCTGACACATTTACGATGCGGGGATTATTTTGTTGAATAGGGAAAAAAATGGAGGATCTTTTAAATGATACCCAGCCATGAACACAATGCAAGGCAGAGATTTAGTATTAGGGAGAAAAACAAGTGGCTTAACTTTCTCTACCTGTCGACTGAATACAACTTGATTTGTGGTTTGATTGGCCATTTCACGCTGATAGAAAGGGAACGTTTTGTTTGTTTTTAAATCAAACCGTATTACCGCATGGAGTATTTGATTTGCAGTCTGATGCGAAACATGACTCCCAATGAGCAGCAGCGTTCTGCTGGTTCCCCCCTGACCAGCTAAAACCGCTTCTTTCCTGGCAGTCCAGGCTGAGGGGGAAACGGAGCTCGTCTAAAGTCTTGGCACCCTGCTGCCTTGTTTTTCCAGTCTGGCTGTGAGCTGTGCCATCCAGCAGCTCACCGGCTCACAGCCACCAATCCGACAGCTGCAGCTGCTCGCTACACTGGCTCACTCACTAATGTTAGGATGATAAGGCCAGTTAAGGCTGACACTGATACTCTTAGATAGAAGTTGTGGCAAGGACATTGCTTCACTATATGTATTTTGGTCGATTGGAGGACCAGCAGAACCACCCAGTGACAGGCTGACAGATTAGACTCCTCTAACTAACATTATCCCCATCTATCAACTCCTGATTTCCTCGTGGCTTCCAAACTAAATTCCGCCGCACACTTTATCTTCCTCTGCGTGATATTGTTCCCATTTTCAAACTGTTGAACGTGCCATTAAGTGCCATAAAGCGGCATAAACTCTAGCTTAGACTTGCAAATGATCAGCCATTCAATACATTCCCTTCTTTAATCTTTTTTATTCTGTCTCAATTAAGATTTGTCATGATGACTGCCTTGCATTGAGACTACAAATCAGTTCAATTGCCTTTCATTCCGTTTGCTCAGAATGTCTATTAAATGTGGACATGGACAAATGAACAGAAGTGAGGTAATGATAAAGGAACACAACATGCTTGATCATCACTAGGCCAAATGTGGGAACTTTTGCTGCCTACAAAACCATAAAAAAGGCTCTGATATTTACTGGAATGACCCTAGGGCTGACCGACAATGATGACACTGTGAGATGTAACACATTTGTCAACTGTCAGAGATTGGTTAGATACCGTTATAGCAAGGCAGCTCTCCTTTAGATACTGTATATCTGGTTGTATTACACCACTGTGGGCAATTCTGCAATCAGTAGAATGAGTCATAATGACATTATGCAATTTCATAGGAGTCATGCATCAATGTGATGTAGTGCCTTGATTTTTCAGGTACTTAATTCATAGAATAAGCTTAAAGATAGACTCTGCCATCCGTACATTCTCCACAGAGGAGGAACTTTTCACTTTGTATGCTCTTCCCTTCATCCAGATTGTCCACTCAACAGAATATATTGGGAAACGTCTGGATTGCCATGGCGTTTGCTTTAGCTATTCATTTCGAGGTATAAAGCTGTATTTACTCGAGAAACATAAATGCTCATCAGAATGAGTGCTGTTGGGACACAAATGACTATACAGAGGTTGTGTTTAGAGGCTGAGGGATGAATCCATAATACAGAGGGGATGTAGGATTAGACCCGCAGCTTTTGTTACGCGGAGGCAGCATCATAATCTATTAGCATCAGCCATGATGGGATTACAGGCTGTTAATGAGACCACACAGGCTGGCCAAGGATCTTTTTTTGTGGCTGCTGGGCCGCCAGCATTAGCATGCCATGGCTAACCCGTCTCAGCGGAGGTGTAAGAGCGGCGGAGGGGCGACTGAGACACAAGACCTGCCCTCCGCCATCAATCACCTCGTCTTCCATCTGCCTTTTCTTGTCACATCTCCGGAAATCCTTTCATGTAATGAAAAGCGGGCCTGTTTGTCTGTCTGTCATGAGTCCGCCGGCGTCCCCTCAATAATGCCAGACCGTGGAATGTGAGGAAGAGAGGGCTGGGCTCGCTTGTAACGGTTGTTTGTTTCTCATAACAAGGAGATGTGAAGGGAGGAATGGAGAGTTAATGAGGGGATAAAAAGAGAGAGCAAGGGGAGGAAAGGCTGCAAGCAGAAAGGGGGGGGTGGAAGCTGGGACTGCATGTCCTGGTCAGCAAACTTTGTTTAAAGAAGCAAAGAGGTCAAAGGTCACTCCTTAATGAGGTTGTGCTCCTTGTGCTGATGTTGAGGCCTATGGGACTTCGCTGTTGACGAAGTGACTGAGTATCACCTTCACACTGTAGACACACGTCTAGCAGTCAATCTCCCACTCCATTGACCCGTGCGTTTACTATAGTGTAGCTCTATGTTGAGATAAAGCAGATGTTTATTAATGCATTATTAATGCACATATTGGCAGACATCCATTATCTTCTTGTTTGGCCTTTGGAAATCAATCAGAATGTTTATTTCAGCTGACTGTTGAAGCTGTTTTTGTGCAGGAAGCCTGGAAGAGCTGTGTGGTGTGTTTGCAACAATTAAAAGATCAGTCAATCCACAGAAAATCACTTAAAGGGAGAGTTTGGATGTTTTGAAGTATCTTATCTGTTGGTATATGACAGACGGCCGTCAGCACGCCCCGAGGTATTAACGTACTGGTGTGGACAGAGGCCGCCACAAAACATATTTTAAGTACCTAAAAAAAAGGCCCACCTAAAATCTACCTATATCGATTTAAGCGTACTACACTATGTTTATAATATTTTCACTGCTTTGTCTTGCTTCTTCTCAACTTGTTCAGTTTTATATCATTGTCCTTTAAATACCTTTTTTTCATTTACAATTCCGTTTTGGTCAGACAGTCGAGGTGTTTGAATGTGTCACCCCGGGCTCTGAACATTATGGCTCAACAATTCTTTGATTTAATAATGAGATTATGAATTGATAATGAAAAGAATACCATTTTAAGATGCAACATGCAATCAGTATTTTTATATTGAATAGATCAAATGGGTTTACAGCCAGAGGGTTTTACAGCCCTGCACTGACAAACAAAAACTGATTGTTTTTTTCACTCTGACCCTGCTGTCCAGCAGCAGCTGCTTACATTGAAAAATGCTGAGAAACCCAGACAGAGTTAACAACTCCTTGGTGAACTAGAGAGAGAGAGACAGGTATTTTCCCCGGGGCTTGGTGGTTCTTTTGTAGGAGCCTGGTGTTGTTTACATGTTAAACACAGTGGTAATATTCTCAGAGCCTGCAGATGAATCAATTCATTAATATCTGTCTTTCTGCCTTCTGATGACTTCAGGGATTTAATGAACTGAAGCGTTTCATACAGGATATTAATCACATTTATTCATTAATGTTGTAGCTAAATGCAGACTGGCTTGCATTTCTGCTTTTAACGTTTTTTTTATGCAGATTTAAACAAGCAAAATAAAAAGGTCCCCAGATGTATTTGGACTTTTTGTTGTTATATTGTGTGTGTTATTTCAAAATGAAATGCTCTAACCCTCTGACTGTCCGTGTCCAGGTGACGTTCCGTACGAGGATCTACCACTGCAACATCAACAGCCAGGGGGTGATCTGTCTGGACATCCTGAAGGACAACTGGAGTCCTGCCCTCACCATCTCCAAGGTCCTGCTGTCCATCTGCTCCCTGCTCACCGACTGCAACCCCGGTGAGAGCTGCAACACACACACACACACACACACACACACACACTTATCCTTGTCATATGTCCCTCCAAGTTAAGCTGTGGCAGGTTGACTGACATGTCCATTCTGTGTGGATAATGTACATTGAAGTATGCCACTGTGTGTGTGTGTGTGTGTGTGTGTGTGTGTGTGTGTGTGTGTGTGTGTATAGTGGGACATTTTCAAAGCAAGGTATGGCAATTGTGGGCATGAGAAGCAGACAAAGACTATTGTGGCATTGTCACAGTCTTTGCATTCATCCTCTTACAATATTCGTAAACAGCGTGCCTGGGTATTTATGCTCCCCTTAGTGCAGTTGAATCAATATTTAACCAGGACTGACTGACTAAACACAATCTTGTAAACAGCTGACACCATTCAAAGAGAAGACACCAACATTTTCAAAGCTAATTAGATCCATTATGGTCCATTTTACCAGGAGAGGAAAGCCTGCCGCTGCAAGAAGGGGGAATTCAATCTGTCTTTAATGGACCAGTTAAACCAGTAATAGTAGTAGTAGTAGTTTTCCGGTTCAACTGGTCCTCAGCTGACAATACAATTAATGTCTGTTGGTATGAAGCATTCATTTGAGCAAGCAGAGGTGGTAAAAGCAGCTCTTGGAAGAAAAAAAAACTGTCCAATAGCATTGAAGTTCAGAGTCAAAGAAATGTGCCGGAGCAAGAAAGGTAGGACAAGGGGAGTGAAAGGAGCAGAAGAATGACCGGTTATTTCACATGTGAATAGTGGGGAATGAGATGAGAGGGGGGATGGGGGGAGGAGTGGACTGATAGTGCTGATTGTGAAGACCTCTGATGATAGCGTGTGTCCTCTCTGCTGGGATTGCTCTTTGATAGCGTTTCAGTGTAGATTCTCTCTCCGTGGGCGAAAATGAGAATAGCTTTTTCCTCTCCTCCTCCTTCTCAACGGTCTCAGATGTTGGCGAGATGAAATGAGCTGATCCCTTTAAAGTATGATACAAAAGAGACTTGATCGACACCCTGTCGTCCCCACCAAAAAAAAAAAAAAAAAAGCCCATTCACCCCTCCTCCCTGTTACCCACGCACTTTATATCCTCTTTCTGGCTCTTGCCTCATCAAAATCAGTCCGCTTGCTACACTTCTCACCACTTGCTTCAGTTTTTTTTTTTTTTTAATCCAGCCTCAAGTGCTGAATGTGGGCCCTGGATCTGAAATACCCTAAAAATATCTTTCCTTCCTTCTCCACCGCCTTCCATCTGAAGAATTTCTTTCCATGCAGGCGGAGATCATTGGCATGTAGCTCATTAAAGCGGGGGAAGAGGATGGAATGACAGTTAATCAACCCTCCCAGGGCCGCCATCATGCCTCATTTATCCCTGTCTCATGGCCCACAAGCAGATCTCTACCTGGGGCATCCCGGTGGCTTGTGGGGGCCTAAGCCACATGCCATGTCAGAATGTATCTGGGGCTCCAAATCTAGCCCGGGGCCTCTGTCCAATGTCATCCCTTTTTCTACATGTCTTTTTCCTGTCGCAAACTCCATGGAACGTCCAAAAAGTAATCTCCCATTTTTAACAAAGCCAGCGGGATTCTTCCTCAGCGATTTCTGCTGCTGCTGTGTTGGCTGGGTCATATATCAGGCTGATATGGGCTGATATTATTCAATCAAGGTATCTGCTTTTTTTTCCCCTTAGTGGCTCCAGGGGTGTCAGTTTCTCAAAGCTGTAATAACACATGCCTAACCCTGAAGGCTTTGCGAGCTGGATTGATGAATACTCAGCTCGTGCAGCTCATGTGTGCCTTCTATACACCAACTGAAGCTGACCATAAAGTGACTGAACATCTCACACGATTTGTTCTCATGTTTGCACTTCTGGTCACAAGATTTCCCCCCTTCTGCACCTTATAAAACTCTTTGTAAAGGCCTCAGTATGCTTCAAACTAAAAAGTTGCTCCAGCGTCTGAAGTTAAAACATGTTTATAGCCGTTGACAGGCAGAGCTTCCTTCTGTCAACACGAAAAATTGCACAAATGGAGATAAAAATGCTCTCTGACGGTCTCTCTTCACAAGCAGTCATGCTGTTGCATTTGGTTGTGCACATGAAATGCGATGGATTGTGTTAAAAAAAGGAGTTTGAGGTATTGTGTGTTTGGGAAAGTTTTCTGGAAATTGACTCCATGACTGGAAAAGGGGGTTTGGATGATTTGACCATCATTAAGTTTGAAGCTTGCTGTGACCCTGAGCTCCTACTTCCTAGTTTGAATGTCATTAGTACAACTTGTTGCATCTTCTATGAATGTTTTAGTACATGGCTTTGTGTTGCAACAGCAGGATGTGTGGGTCATTTTAACATAGATACAGCAGTGATGGAGTGGGTTTGTTAAAGTTACTGAATATACTTCAGAATTGGGAAGCCATCAGTTTTTTTTTTTTCCTTTATTTTGAAGGCCTTTACATAGTTTCGTGGTGTAAACAAAAAAATTGATGTGCTTCTATTTCTAACAGGGGAATCACAACAAGCATTAATGGTCTTCAGGTTATAACACCTGCATCAGTGGACATAAAGACGAACCTTTCTCGACGTCCACATACAGAACTGCCAGATGGAGTTGCAGTATGAGATGCTCGCATATTTTCCCAGATTTGATTCACAAAGAATGTGCTGCTTGCAGTTTTAAAGATGCTTGAAACGAAGGAGCTTACAGGAAGGGTCGGGCACATGACCGGAGACGAGATAATCTTTCGACTGCAGATGACGGCAGACGGTTTCTCCTCGAAGACATTCGCGGTGTTGAACTCATGATGCACTAAACAACGTGTGAAGAATGGAAAAATAGAGTTTGCATACTTTCTCACCTTTGCACGCCTGGCTGTGTGAAGCGTGCGTGGCGGGTTGTAATTTCTTCCCTGTAATTGTTGGGCTGGGTCTCACATGCTGCTCAACACTCCGCTTTGTTTGCGTGTAGTGGCACTTTGAGCTCATGTGTGAACAGACTGCAGCTGCTGCACACCTTCAGGAGCCCCCGTCTAAAAACGTTACTTTTGGCCTGCAGAACACACATTGTTCAAACAAATAAAGACCAACATAATGCAGTCATTCAGGACACTAAATCACTCCCAGGTTTTCATTAACCAGCCGCCCCATCTGTCTTTGGCTCAAGCTGTCACTTAAGACATCAGATTCTTCCAGCTGCAAGCTCCAACGCTATGACATGTAGGGATCCATTCATCCAGAAATATGGGTATAAGCCTGTAAAAAAAACCATCATTGTAACCCGAGCAGGGATTAGTGCTGAGGGGTGTTTGTGCTGCTTGCTCAGCCAAGCTCATCACACTGCTCCGTCAGCAGGCCGTGCCCTGCAGGAGGCCGTCTGAAGCCAAGCAGAGTGTATGCGAGGCTCCAGGAATTTGTTTCCCTCGCTGTCACCTCGCTGAGAAATTGGCCGACGGCACAACGAATTGAGCAGCGGCACAATCGATGGAAGCGGCCGGCGGGAATTCATGACGGTGGCCGTTGACTGACCGGACGTGTTCGGTGTATCAAAAGCCCACCCGCGATCACCTCTGATTTACAGCAAACACATTTTAGCGTGCTGTCAATAAAAGTGTTGACTGCACGTCATATGATATAAACGGCACTTCAGACCACAGGAATGATAGAGCTCCGTTTGTGTGACCTGTGGCCCTTCGGTGGTTTTCAATGGTGCTAATAAAATCCCAGTGCAAGCTGATGAGCCGAGGTGGTCGGCTGCATGTTTCTACATCGTTTTAGACTTTGATCGGGTCACTGGAAGTCAAACAGGAACGTGGAAATCTGTTAGTGAAGGTGTGAGAGGTTAACATCACAGCGGCTCTACAATGTTCAGTTTCTCTAAAACTACTATTGGCTGGATTTCCACTAAATGGCATATAGATATTCTTGGTCCCCAGTGGATGAATTCAAATGTTTCTTGTGGATCAGAATGTCTACTTGTCGACAAGATAAAAAGAAATAAAAGGGAGATTGCCCTGATTTCATTTTCCCAACACTTTTGGTTTCAAGTTGTTTATCATCAAATGCACAACAATTGAGAAGCAGCCGTTGAGTCTCTTGAGTCTTGAGTGCCCTCCAACAATGCTAATGTGAATATGTATTAAAAGAAAAGCACACGAGTGAAAACAAAATTAAAGCCGTGTAAGCTCTAGAGAATTTTGAAGCCTCTTTCAGCTCACTTTTTTGGGTTTTGTGGCCAGCATCTACCAACTTTATTGTGTCAGTCGCATGGCTTTTTAGAAACTTAGTTAAAGCATCTGCACGCGGCTAATTTCAGTAATGAAAATCTGATAACCTCTTTATCATTTTACTGTTCAGCACCAGATGGGAAAAAGGTACATTTAACAGCTAGCTGGTGATCACTTCTAGGCTCAGGTTTGTCCTTTTGAAGTTGGTGGAGACCAAAAACAGAGGTAAAAGAACATCCATCAGGAAGCACACAAACACAATTCCAAATATCTGCTGGAAGTTTAAATCACCAATTGTTTTCTAACATATTCACTTCAACATAGTTTTTAAGGTGGTAGTGTGCCAATGTTGTGTTCCCAGCTTATTGTACTGCACCCATCTGTCAACAAGTCGTTGCTGCTTTTATGGACGAAACAAACATCTGATTGAAATAAAAAAGTCACTGCATTAATTAACAATCAAAAGTTAGTGAAGAAAAGAAAAGAGCAAAAAAATAACACATGGAGAGACTCCATCATGTGGGAGGTTTTGTTTGCACTAATCTATCTGATTCTATGTAAAGGTCGATACATCCTTTTGTTTGTTGTATTAAAGTCTCACTGAGTTCGTTCCTCTTGTGTTACAGCCGACCCTCTGGTTGGAAGCATCGCCACACAGTACCTGACCAACAGAGCTGAGCACGACAGGATAGCCAAACAGTGGACCAAACGCTACGCCACATAGACCAGCACAGCCCCTCCAGGATCCCTCACCCAACCCAGCACACACACACACACACACACACACACACGCCTCCGACACCTCCCCTCCTCCAAAATCTATGGAAGCACACCCGCTCCTGTCATCCACCCCCCCCCCCCAAACCCAGAGAAATGAACTGTTATTTGTTCCATGCTGACTTGAAAAGCTTCTTTTTTATACAAAGAGTCTATTGGGATTGTATTTTCCAATACACTGAATGTTGATATGGTCATGAAAAGCTTTAATACTGTTATTGTTCTTGTCGTCGTTGTTCTTATCGTTATTGCATTGTTTATAACATTGTCGCCACCCTCGTCATCTTCTTATCTAAAAGCGTGCTTATTCCCGTTTCACGTGATGGTTTCATGTAAAATGATCATACCGAGTGAGTGCATTTAGGTTGTTTTCTTCAGTGGTTTTACAGCTCATGGTCAATATTAGTGCATGGCATCAGGATATGTGTTCATGCGGTGGACATGTAGACATGTAGTGTATTATTTCTGTCCCGGCAGCGTCCTGGCATGGAGTGAGCCCATCACCATGTATGACGATAGTGGTAGTTTGCTGTACATTTAATGCCTTGTGAGAATACATACTCATTGAATATTCAATTAAACACTGGCTGTAATGTGACCCTGTCTCAGTCTCTTGCTTTCATGTGAGCTCTCTGACCACTTCCTGTTAGTCGTCACAGGCTCACCTCCGAGTAGTCATTAGATGGTAAAAAGTCTGTCTCTCCTCACTCCAAAAATTAAAGAAACATGATGTTATTGTGATTCGATTGGATTCTTCTTTTCAAATAAATGTTCAGGTAAATTAGACAAACAGTACTATATCTAATATACATTTGTAAGTGAATTATTGAACTATTCAATTTCATTTCAGTTTATTTCTAAGCATCAAAGTTATTTCAAAACTCGTTCTTTTCTTCCTTCCATCAAGTTGTTTTTACTGTAACTCAGCAACCAATCGCACAAACAAAGCCAACCAAAAACATAATACCTTGGTGGCGGTAACTAAAGCTGATTTTAATGGGCTTTAAAACTTCATCACAGCGGCAAACAACTGCTTTTAAATCTACTTCCTACAAACGCTCAGAAAAGCCCTTATCTAAATAACTTAAAGTTATGAGATTCTCTAAAGGCAGAATCCAGAGGAAGCGCTCTTTGGGCTCGGGGACGTGGAAGATCCGGGTCATTTTATCACGCGGTGGACCAACCATTTTGGCTTCACGCGCCGCTGGGCAACTTTCATAGGCATGGGAGCCCACGTCCACTTCTCTTTATGCCTCCACAGGCTCAGCTAGTTTGCTGACGACCCTGCGTTGTTGTGCCGGGGCCCTCTGTGTCGGCACCCCGGCTGTCACCAGCACAGTGGTCTCATGGAGATGAATGAAGGGGCTGTTTTGTCAAGCTGTGCTGTTGTCTCTCTTGATGTGGCCTTCGGCTCTCAGAACAGCGTGAGTTCATCTGGACAAGCGTTCTACGAGATGATAAGCACTTCATGTTGAGTATTAGGCCTTAAAATGTGTCCAAAAAAAAGAGACATTTCCAAGCCTGTAGACACAAAACAAGATGGCTTCATCTACTCCTGTTGCTCAAGACACATTCCGGTCCTCCTCTCAGCGTGAGGCAAAAAAAACAAGCAAATGTTATGTGCTCCGAAGTGCTGTAGTTTTGCATTTCGCCTTTACACAGTGTGATGACAGCACACCGTAAATTTAACCAAATTTAACCAGACAGTAAATTGCTTGGAAACATGAGCAGGGTGATTTTACCGTTTAGTCCACACAAATGCAATCATAGCGTCCCAGAGCTGTTACATCCTCATAATATTAGAAGGGAAGTAGCCTGTTCGGGGCTCATGTGTGCTCCGTGTTTAAAGATGGAGGTGAGTCCACAGGCTGGTTTTATCCACAGGATCCCCATTCAAAGTCACTAAGATCACACATTTTGCCTTTTCCAACACTCCGTTGAACACTAACTGATGCTGGAACCACTGATTAAATAAACTGGCAAATCAGCTTTTGTTGTCACATTTCAAACCCAGATCGGTAAAGGCTGGATATACAATAACATTGTGTTTCAGACCACACATATAAAGAAAAATATCTTGCAGAAAGCATATCAAATGATTTTACCTCCCTCTTAAGCATTTCGGAGCAGCAGGCTGCTGTGAAGTATCTGTGGAGTGACTAGGGGTTCTTGCTCAAGGGCACGTGGATCAAACCACCAACCTTGTAGCAAAAGGATGACCCGCTTATCCCTTGTGCCACAAATAATAGAAAGTATGCTGTGATTTATCAACACCTTCAAGTCTGAAGAACAGAATAAAATGAAGCTCTGTGATATTCAGCCTCCGATGTAAGACACTTCAGCTGAGACTGGAAATAGAATGTGGACTTACATCCTATAGGACTACCAGATCAGGAGAGATAAACCTGGCTCTAATTAAGTAGATAATTATCGGAGCCCCATGTTCAATGTAAAGTCAAACCGTACTTAAATCCATATCTGCATTTTCATCGTACTCCTCTGTAATTTTCCATGATCCTCATGCACTCAAAGCGTCTTTATAATTAATTTAGGACGCCCGAAGAGAACAATGCTGATAGCTCACCACTTCAGTCCACACATAACGCTTGTTAGGAGCTAACATACTGAAGCAAGACAGACAAACCTGCTGCAGCTTAAACACTGCAGCAGGTTTGCATGGAAGCAGCACCTGGACCTGTAGCCGAGGACATGAAAACCTTCACGGACAGTGTGGGGAATGTTAAAATGACAGATGCTCCTCCTTTTATTTCACAGCCAATGTTAAGCTGTCAGTCAACGAGGTAAAAATCCTCCCTTGGCTCCTCTTAAACTATCGGATTTCACCAGTCTGGGCCGTTCAGTGGATTTTAGGTGTTATTTGGTAATTGACGCTTCTCTGATGTACTTTGCTTTCTACAGAATTCCCCAAATCCCCAAAGAAGATTTGTATCTTGTGAGCAAAAATAAATTGAATTATCTTGCAACAAGATGATGATAGAATATGTGCAGAAGATGCAAATAATGATCTTGTGTGGAGAAGATAGTAGATATCTTCTTTCACACACTTTGCACAAGTCATTATCTTGCACGCTCGTTACAATCTGCCATAAACGAGACATAAACAAGATAATAAGTTGTTTGTTCAAGGTGTGGATCCGTCTGCCTACTAAAAAATAATGTTATGGCCTTATGGCCTCGACTTCCCCATCAATTTCTACCCTGAATGGCCTTTGACAGCTCCGAGATAATGCATCTGGCTTACTGGTGGGTGAATAGTGGGGCTTTTCCTTCAGCGTTTGCAGGCTTTTCATGTGCTGAAAACAAGAGTGCACCGCCGAACAAACTCACACTTGTTGATGGCCCTCTTCACAGCAACCGTGTCCGCCCTGTTCTGTGCTTCGCTGTGGTTTCAGTCTCTGGCTGCGTTGCAAAACCAGCAGAGTGGAGCAACGGTGGCAGAGTTAATTATGGTTGACACGTCGGGAGGGGGAGGGGGAGTCCTCATCCTCCTCCACCCTCACCCACCCTCCTCCCTTCCTCCTTCACGCACTGCGGGAGGAAGAGTCAGACAGAAAAGGAGAAGTCGCCGATGCATGTATAACAATGTAGCAATTGCAATGAGAGGTAAGGTACGTGATGAATACGAGTGAGGAGGCCAACGGTGAGTTGTGATCATATGCATATATTATGCAGGTGTAATGTGTTGGGAATGGAGACGGTCTGTTTGCTCTCATCACTGCTGTCAAATTTCCAAACGGGTTATGATGTAAAAACAACACAGTTTTGTGGCAAGCAGCAGCGAGATTTAGTTTTGCAAATATGTCTTTACGCATACGCAGACAATACTGTCATTATTACAACGCAGACGTTGGGCCTCAGCAGGGCTCTACCCTTCCATTTCCTCCCACGTCTCCATTTTTTTAATGACGTGAATTTTCATATTTAATTCATTCAACAATTATACACTGTTAGTTCAATTTCCTGGCATAAAAGGTCAAAATGCCTTTTCAAAGACAGCAAAAAGAGGGGAATAAATGTCTTTCTTTATCCAACACTACGCACTGCAGAAAACCTCACACCCAGAAAATAACAGACACAGACCTAAATACACGTGTAATGTTTTCTCAAACTCACTTAAATACAAATCCACAGTGGAGGAACATATGTTTCACCATCCCAATGGATTATATGTAGGCCTAAATGTTATTTACTTTGAGCTAAAATGATGAAACATTGCTTGTATTGGCAGTCCTCCCCCAGGCAGAAGAGAGAAGCTGCCCACCAACACCTGCTGCTGCTGCAGAGTGTTGGCTAGCAGGTAGTTAGGGGTAAGTTAATGGCTTCCTTTTCTAACAATGGCTCTCTTGAATAACTAGTCCTGCCACGTTTCCGTTGAACAGCCTCTAATTTAGCTGTTTTGTTTAATTTCCCCGTTACACCTGTAGCGTATCTCCCTTTAACATCACTCGTTTGACCCCGACGCCGTGTGTCTGGCTTTATAATGATGAATCTGGACGTCAGGACGTCTGTCTCCTGCTGGACCGACACTTCCGGCGAGCAGAGGCACGCGTCCAGCGGCGGCGTCAAGCTCGTGTTAATTGTTCGCGATAATCCCGGAAAGTAGACGAGTGAACCCTGCAAAAATAAAAGCACCAACCTGTGTACTTCACATGGGGGGTTTTCAAGGGCAATGGCAATAATTATAGACCGATTACATCAAATAATTAGATTTTTTTTCTTCAAATGTAATCAACATTAAAACAACACAATATATATGATTTGTACGTTTTTAAAACAAAAATAAATTATTTATCACTGAATGCTAATAATACAAATATTTAATAAAAACAAACTTATCAAACTTAAATTAGTAGTGATCTTTACCTTTAATTTAAAGATCGTATAAATTATGATATGTATCTCCAAATAACTTTCCCTTCGTAGTTACTATCGATACAAGTAGGCCTACGTTTTATTCTTGTTTGATTTTATCTGTTTTGTTCAGAGAAGATGCTCATGTGCTCGCGCTTACATGCTGTCCTTGCGCTTACTGTTGATACCTATATTTCAGCCACATCAACAAAGCTCATTTCATCTTACTTGTAGATTTCATTATTGCCGCCCTCGTTTCCCCATGCTTTTATTTTTAAAACGATGACCGGAAGTGTGATTTCTCTTCGTCGTGGGTTCGTTGACACTAGTGCGTCCAGGCGGCGGAGGCACACACACATAGGCTGTGCACACACACAAAGAAAGGTATCAAGATACGAAATATTTGCATTACAGCGCGTGATATTGCGGCGGTTGACGTAATTTGTGTCTTTTGGGTGACGTTTGGACCACGACCGTGATCCGCGTCGCCGTCAAAGCAGCGTTGAGTGAGTCGTTTCCATCCTGTGACTGGCTGCACTGAGATCAGCTGCGCGTCGACTCGACGGATATAGCTTTAAAACAAATTGCGAGGAAAACGTTTAAGTGGACGGCGTGGTCGTGCCTGTTTTGAATGCGGGTTTAACGCGTTGAAGGAACGGCTCGACGGCGCCGCAGCACCTCGCTGACTCCTCGAGGTGAAAGTTTCATTCGCCTGGAAATTGTTGAGGTGTAGTGTTTTTATAGGGGGGGGGGGTCGACTGCGACATCGCCCCGTCGACGCGTTGCTGCTTTTCCATCCCGACCCCGTCCGAGTCCGACCCGGCGGAGAGCAGAGGTCTCGCGGTCGTGTGTCCCTCCGTGGTGTCGGGCAGAAGTAGGCCGAACTATTTCACCAATTGATTTCCTTTGTCGCTGCCCGACAAGGCTTAAATAATAATAATAACGACTGCAAACAGTAGCTAAGGTCATTATTCGGCGTTATAACAAATAAAGGCGAAAACGCTCCGCCGATAACTTCCTCGCTAACATCTACACAGGGCGCTTTAAACTGATGGATCCGGTTTACTCGGGTCAACGTCTAGTCCAGGCCTGCTAGTTAAAACGACGGAAGCGTTTATGGAGTCCGTGACTGCACTGTTGGGATTCGTAGTCTTAATCTAAAGCCACCACGATGTGTGGCTTCGAGTCTGCAGGAAACGCGGTTCCTTTTAAAAATATGACATTATAAATTGACGCGCTTACTGGTGACTTTTGCCACTTAATAATACGCGACGATGCTTGGAGATGAACTGTTTGGTCCACCTGATAAATTCGGGATACAGGTGTGCCATCCTTTACATTTCAATATGATCTAAAACCAATTTTGGTTCACCCAGAAAACTGCAGTGGGAGTCAGAAATTCTTTAGCACAAGATCTCAAGTATTGCACAAGCTGTCATAATTCCCCTCCAGCGAGTCTCTGCAGTTACATTATTTAGTTTTTAACTGGTTAAGATGTGGGGTGACTGGATGTTTAAGGTTTGGTGTACCTCCTCTGAATCTTGGGTTTGTGCTTGTTCCCCAGGCTCGGTATGTCGGATGAAGATTCCCGTGCCAGCACCAGCTCTTCCTCATCTTCGTCGTCAACCCATCAGCAGCAGCAGCCACAGCAGCAGGAAGCAAACGCCCTGAAGAAACGAGAAAGCAAAGCCAGCATGAGCAAGACCTCCAAACTCCTCTCCACGAGTGCTAAAAGGTGGGTTTGCTTGATGGCACGGGGGTCAGTGACGGGATGCAGGAGGGCCCGGTTACCCTGGTTACAGGGAGCCACAGTTTTAGGGCTGTCCCCCTCCTCATCCACAAGTCAACTATTGCTTTTTATTATTTTTTCGTGAAACTTAGGAGCGCACGTCTTGCAAACACAAGATTTAAAGTGGTGTGATCCTGTGGGGAGAAGCTCTGTTTCACACATACGTCAATTAAATCAACTAATTGATTAGAAAACAGTGCGATTTTACTAAGAATTGTAATTGGAGGAAAAGACCCACACATCTTTCCCTAGATATCCTGCCACTTAATTCCCAGGACTGACGTGTGTGTCTCTTCAGGGAGTATTATTCACTTTTCCCAACAGCTGAAAAACAAGTCGGGAGTTTGGCCTCCTTATAGCTGAAGTCCAGGTACACGGAGAATGAAATCACCTTTCTAAAACCGGCCCGTTTTACGAGTTGATGTGCGTTGTCCAACGTATGACATGTCCGTAACTGGGGCATGGAACGTTTTAGTTTGACACAAAATAAGGTCATTTAACTCGAGGGATGCTCTGCTTTTCCTCTGGTCCATCCGGCCTCCTCCTTCTGCTATCCGGCCTTGTGAGTTTGGAGTTACAGTGTTTTTGATGCATGGATTTTTCTTTGCTTTTTGCAGAATTCAGAAGGAATTGGCTGACATTACGTTGGATCCGCCACCAAACTGCAGGTGAGTGAACGCGTTGAACGGAGAGTCGTTGGATGCATGTGGGTCATTGACACGTGTGTGTGTGTCAGTGCAGGTACATTTATTTTTAAAAGGAAATCTAGTCTGTTATTAGAAAGGAATGCAAGGAGTCCTTCATGTGGGTGTCTTGAATGTGAAGGTTTAAAAGCTCCTCTTCATCCTTACGCCAGAATAGAAAAATGGCTCCTTTTTTTCTTCGTTGCCTTGAATTCAGTGTCTGAAATTAGATTAATTTCCCCCCCTCTGCTCACTGCCTGCCACTGTGGAAGGCAAGTATTTATTCATTTATTTTTTGTCTGCCACTTTTGAAATCCATACGCCAAATGAAGGAGCAACATTTAGACGATGTCGTTTCATGTTTCCCACTAAAGGCATTAAAGCGCGGTACACACAGGGTTGGAGTTCCAGCGTGGAGCCGTGTTTTTGGGTGGGAGGGTGCTGCAGTCATGCGTACATATGAATTCATGCAGAGAATATGTAGCTTGGGACAACAAAGAAACGGAGAAATGATTCACCGGAGTTCTGTTGTCTGGTTGGGCGGCACAGAGCAGACTGTGTTTTTTGCCTTCAAGGCCGAAGTGGATGCTGGATTACTTGCGGTGTCATCGATCAAAGTCAAACCTGCGCATTACATTTACTGCCACTTCACAACTTTACTGCTAATTACTTACTTGCTTACTAATCATTCTGCTGATTGTCTTTTTATTGATGGTTATTGTTCGGCCTGTCAATCAAAACAAATCAAGTCCTACAACCAACAGTGTTGCATTTCCCTCCGTCTGCGCTGCCTGACGATGTAACCCACCGCCAACAATCTACCCGTGTTTGGCGGGCGCTCATCTCCCACGTTACTCGCATGTCGAGTCAATCAGAAAAAAATATCAAGGCATCAAGTCTGACGGACTGACTGGTTTGTTTCTGGTCTTTTTCTTTTCAGTAGATTATAACAAGGTTTACCATTCATTGGCTTTTCATAGAACGTTAAGGCTGTCTCTTTCTAGTCTGTTCTTTTCATGTTTTAATGGAATATTAAACTATTGAAACTAAATATTGAAAATCTAAATTTTGTCTCAGGAAAATCAAAGGTCACTGCTTTTTGTGATATTAATTTCTTTGAACGGCGTTTTTTTTTTTTTTTTTTTTGCCCTCGCATCCAAATATCACACAACATCAAGTCACCCTCGGCTCAGAATAAAACCATATATATATATATATATATATATATATATATATATATCTACACAACCAAATCAATCATCATTCAATCACTTCCATGGCCACAGCTGTATATAAGCGAACACCTAGGCATGCAGACTGTTTCTACAAACATGTGTGAAAGAACGGGTGGCTCTCAGGAGCTCAGTGAGTTCCAGTAGTAGTGGTACTGTGATAGGATGCCAGCTGTGCAACAAGTCCAGTCAAGAAATGTCCTCACTCCTAAATATTCCAGTCAACTGTCAGTGGGATTATAACAAAGTGGAAGTGATTGGGAACGACAGCAACTCAGCCAAGGTTTCCATGGCGATCAGGTGCATCCAAGCCATACATCAGCAAGTGTAAAGCAAAGCGTTGGATGTAGTGGTGTAAAGCACGCCGCCACTGGACTCTAGAGCAGTGGAGACGCGTTCTCTGGAGTGATGAATCACGCTTCTCCATCTGGCAATCTGATGGACGGGTCTGGGTTTGGTGGTTGCCAGGACAACGGTACTTGTTGTGCCACGTGTAAAGTTTGATGGAGGGGGATTATGGTGTGGGGTTGTTTTTCTGGAGCTGATGGGATGAATTAGAGTGGAGACTGAGAGCCAGGACTTCCCATCCAACATTACATTTACATTTAGGTCATTTAGCAGACGCTTTTGTCCAAAGCGACTTACAATAAGTACATTTGTCAAAAGAAGGAAACAAAGAAACCACAACGTATCATTGCGATAAAGTAAGAGCTAAAAATAGAACAAGTGTTAGGTCCTCATCTGAGTAAAGTAGTAGTAACAAATACCCTTCTAGAAGAATGGTCAAAAGTCCCATAAACACTCCTAAACCTTGTGGAAAGCCTTCCAGAAGAGTTGAAACTGTAAAAGCTGTAAAGGGTGGACCGACGTCATATTAAATCCTATGGATTAAGAATGGGACGTCACTTAAGTTCATATGAGAGTCAAGGCAGGTGAGCGAATAATTTTGGCAATATAATGGTAGTGTGTATGTATACAAATATACATACACACACACACACACACACACACAAGACGGCTGTCATTTGACGCCATCTTTGGCTGATGGACATAATTCCTATAATATGGGAAGTTATGTTAATATTTCTGAGTGAGCCTCTGCAGAACATAATTAAATAGGCTGCATATAGTCTGAACACTTCTTTCAAACAGCATTTCAGTGACTGTTTAAATATATTCCATTTGTTGATGTGGCTGAAATACAGCGGCTGAACGCTGCCAAGATCCAAATAGATGGAATTTAAAACCACTGAATTTAATCTCCACCGTTTTCAAGTGCAAATCAGCGAACACATTATTACGGGATCAGATTGTGATCTTATGCCTTTGATCTATATTTGTTCTTTTAAAACTAATAACTTTAACTATATGTTCATCTTCCGTTGCTGGACCCCGTGTGTTTGCTCCTGTCGGATTAAAGCTTAATGAATATGTTTAAAATGCGACACAGGCAAAAACCTAATACACACATCCCACCACTTTATCATCCATTAAGCAAATGTGAGTCTGATCAACGATTAAACCCTGAATAAAACTTTGTTGAGTTAACTTTTTAAGACTTTATTTTTTTATAAAGATAAATGCACACAGTAGCCGACATGCATCAAAACCTCCACGTCCACTGGATTCACATGGAAGCTCTGCCTTTTAGTTATTATTAATAACTCCGTTAATGAAGGCCCTTTTAAAAAAATACAAAATAAAAAACACGCACAATCTTCTCAGAGTTCAGGGTTGGCTGGTTGTTTGCTGTCGTGAGTGTGTGTGTGATAACCGTGTGTGTGTGTGTGTGTGTGTGTGTGTGTGTGTGTGTGTGTGTGTGGTGTGTGTGTGTGTGTGTGTGTGTGTGTGTGTGTGTGTGTGTGTGTGTGTGTGGTTGCATAACGGCGAGCTCGAAACCACGAGTTGTTGAAAACAAGCATTTGGACGACGCAGCGCGGCCTCTTCGGAGCTCCAGGCTTCACCAGGAGCCTGTTTCGTTCTCAAGCGTTCTCAGCCTCGGTGTTGGTGTGAGTCATAAATCTCGGCTCTAAAGGAAAACGTTCGCCGTAGCTGAACCCCTCCGAGCCCCCTGAGGCGTCGTGGATTAACTCCTTAAACCGAGGCCAGCTGGAAGCTCTGATTGCTTAGTGAGGAAAATGATTTTCTGATTGCGGGAGGTTGACGTGAGATTTTATTTTGAAGTTCTGTTTCATACGAGGGAAAGGGTTTGACTTTATCAGTCGTATTCAGATTAAAGTCGCTGCACAACAAAGACGTTTCTTATCCGTCTCTGCACGGCTCAGATTTGGCCAAAAGGACATTTTTCTCTGTACATCTTGATAGAATGACATTATCTTTCACCCTCATTTTACTTTTACTAGTAAAAAGAGACGGATATACAAGTCAGTGGTGGTCAAAACCGCTTGTTTCGACAGAGACGTGACTAAACGTGAGCCTCATTCTGGGTCATGTGGTCACTATGGATGGTAGGTTGATGGTTATTTGAAAACGCCGTGTATGTGCAGGATGTCCTGCGTCGCTTAGTGACGGTTCTTTCTGATCTGACAGTGGGCCGCAGTGTTTTAACGACACCTTTCAGCTGATTAAAAAAAAAAAAGGAATGGGGGAAAAAAAACTGTTCAATTCAAGCTGTGAAATCAGGCGTAAAAGTCGAGTTAAGTCTCCATAAGCAATGTCATTTTTATTTTATTTTAAAGCTGTTAAAGTGTTTTCTCTACATAACTGAAACTGTCACGTCTTTTTCAGACTGCTTAGCCACACAGTAATACTTAGATATCCAAGGAGTGTGAGACTATGCCTAAGGCCCGTCACTGTCTCTGTTATTGTCCTGGGATTTTGGGAGTCACAAATTTGAGTCCTGAACATGTTTTGGATTAACCTGCAGCTGAAAATAGTTCTCAACAAATGCACCAATGACTTATTTTTAGTACGTTTTTAGGAGATTTCTGAGCCTATTTGGTTTCCTCAGAAGTGAAACACCTTTTGTAGGAACCAGTGGGCAGACGCTGGAGAAGTCAGAAACCATTGGTTTTGGACTTGTCATCATGTTTTTTGACTATAAGAAAACCAGCAGTTGTATTTGATCAGGGAATGCTTCAGAGTGGAGATAAACGGCTCCAAACATGCGTGGCGATGAGTGATTTGTCTTTCCGTCTTACCAGCCGCGTGGAGCACGCCGTCGTCTCTTCATTTGGTTCTGTTGAAAATCCCTCTATTCAGCATCGCGTGCAGGAGAGGGGGAATTTTTTAATTTTTTTGTTGTGGATTTTGCTTCTTTCTGCTTCATTTAGCAGAGAATCCACTCATTAGGGTATGAATGGAGCTGGCCAGCTACGCCTCGCAGATGCTGTTTAATGGATTACACATCGATGAGTCAGTCGGTTGACGTCTCATTTCTCTGGAGGTCGGTTTCGGGCCTCCTCGCTCTTAAAATGGACACTGACTGATGAAGAAAAGACTCATCCCGACTCGTTCCCATTATCGTCAGCGCCTCTCTCTCTCTCGTAGCAAACTTTGTTTCATAAGCACTACGAGGCAGAGTCTTTCATCTGTCATTTATCAAAATCGAATTATACTCCACACAGGGAATGCCGTGCAGGCCCCTTTTTTCCTTTCTCTGCTGCTGCTTTGCCACTGATGTGTGAGCTGCAGACATCACAGGCCTGCCTGCCTCCCTGCCTGCCTCCCACCCCGTGTTGCTTTCATTCACCATGTTTTATTCCTTTTTCCTCTCAACCGGTTATTTATTGCTGTCTTCCTGACACTCGCACTTTATTCCCTCCATCTTTCACCCCGGCCTGGTTGTCCTCTTGTACGGCCCGTTCACAGTATCTCCTCTTAAAGATGTTGCCCTCGGGTGTCGGACAGATTCCTGTCATTCCAGGCCCGCGGCTCCTGACAGCTAAGGAAAGTTAAAAGCCGTCTGCAGGAGGGTAATTAGTGCTAAGTAGGGTTGGACAGATATAGTGTTTAAAGGCCGTTTATTGATGGGGGTTTTTTAACTTGAACCATTTGGGAATAACTTTGTCTTTGTCTCTTGTAAGTGTGTGTGTGTGTGTGTGTGTGTGTGTGTGTGTGTGTGTGTGTGTGTGTGTGTGTGTGTGTGTGTGTGTGTGTGTGTGTGTGTGTGTGTGTGTGTGTGTGTGTGTGTGTGTGTGTGTGTGTGTGTGTGTGTGTGTGTGTGATCTTAGCAACACACACACACCTCTTCAGTGTTGCCTCTTCTCGCATGTTTGAGATTACTGAGGTTTTCTCAACAGCTTGGTGGTATCTATAAAAAGCCTGGTCCCTGGAGAGGAAGTGGCTGGCCTGCACACCGTTGTTACTTCACAAAGCTCTGAAACGGAGCCGAGCTCTGAGCTGCTGCTGCTGCTGCTGTTGCTGCACAGCTGCTCCGCCTGACGGGCTTTAGTTGGGCAGAAGGGGAAGTCACTGTTTAATTTTCTCTCCCGTCAGCGGCAGGTACTCTGTCCTTCAAAGCTGGTATTAAATGTCCGCTCAGATTCATAACGCTGTTGTGCCGTGATTCTTCGTTCAGTGCCTGATTTCATATCAAATCTTTGCTTGAATTGATCATTTTATAGCCTTTTCTGTTTGTTTTTTTGTTTTTTTACTGTTGATTTACTAGTGCTATATAAAATTCACAATTTTAGTTCTGTTGGAAGGAAGAAAATAAATGGTTAGTTCATTTATTTTTTATTAGGATCTATTTTAGCCAAACAGTGCAATTCTTCCAAGACTCCTTGAACATGGAAACATCACTTTAATGGATACAAACGGCAACAAGTAAAACACTTAAACCCAATTAACCCATAAACTACACAGCACACAAAATAACATTACAACAACAACAATGTATGCAGCAGGAAACCCGCTTATATACAATTAACTATATCATCATTAACTCAACGTATTTCTATTGTCTGTCATAGATCTAGTAGTTTATTCCACGACAACCCTGATAAGTTCTCGAGCTCTAACTTTGGTGAGCCATAATCTGTGCCTAAGGTGGTTCTCGTGTGTGTGTGTGTGTTATAAGTCTGTTATAATATTATCTCAGGAGTTTGTCATGAGCAGAGGAACAACCTTAACATCATTTAACTTATAATAGTGTAATTAATTCCCTGCATGATCAATTAATTTCTGGGTAAAAAGATGAATACAGTTGATTTAAAGGAGTTTTCTTTCAGAGCACTAAAGCGTGGATATTAGAGAGGGAATTATGACCTGTTTGACTTCCTAACAGCTCTAAGCAGCTTACAATTCAAATGAATAGGACATTCATTATGTATTATGTTTTTATGCAAATTGCCACTATAGATGACAATAAGGAAGATGAGCAGAATACATAATGACTGCACAGTGTTTGTCATAGACCACGGGTGTTTCACCTTTTCTGTTAACAGATTCCCTTTAGGAACAAAGTAACAGTATGTTTGTGATGTCGGGGTCAGGAGTAATGATTTTAATCAGATCTACAGCAGGTCTTTCAAGGACATTCCAATCTCAAAACAACCAAACTAACAGTAACACAGCGTTGCCAGGTCATTGGAGGAAAGGACATTGGTTTTGTCTGTACATTTAAGTTATTTGTTGCTTGTTTCTCAAATTTAAGATACATTACCTCCATCACACCAAAATGTTTTATTAATATTAGGATATTGCTGTGAAATGTGTCGTACACATTCATGCTGGCAAGGGGAGTGAATCGTTTGGTGACCTCCGACGCTCAAAATCAACCGTTGGGCAACAACCTGCAACCTCTAGGTGTTGCTGAGGGGACTTAATTAAAGCTCGTTAATTTAATTGTTAATTGTTACAAATGTGGATTTTATGACTTTCTATGACATTTTTGCATCAGTACTTGCCATGCCCTCCTGTATGTATTATTAATAGGTTTGTTACTAATGTCCCGTTGTTGATTTCATCCATTTCACACGGCTTTAATAATAAATCCTGTCTATTTAAAGACTGGAATCTGACACTTGGTTTCAGTGGAGGAATACCATATGATCTGTTCCATATATCATCCTGCGCTGTCCTCGTAAAGCTCTGAAGGAACATTCGCAGGCTGATTGCTATTGTGTTAAATTGGCGGGGTGGGTGCAGGGTGGGTGCAGGGTGCTGTTGCACGGAGTCTCTAGTGAAGTGGAGTCATTATATTGTCTCAGCCGGGCGGCATATTGCAGTGTTTCTCCCTGTCATCATCACAATACACTTGCGAGTTGATAGTGGTGATTGAAAATGAAGCCGTGTGTGCGTCTCATGGCTGTGGTTTGGAGTAAAAGACATTGTTAAACGGCACAATAAGAGATTGATTGAAACATAAGGACCGACAACAAGAGCTCAGTACTGAGGGGAACACAGTAGATTGTGAAGCGTTTACACTGGAAGTCAAACTTCTTTGAATGAAGGCAATAAACGGTTATATCTGCTCGATGTTTGTTTTGACTATTTGGTCAAAGCTGTAATTACAAAAAATAATGTATATATAGTTTTTTCTGTAGTGGTATCGACCTCCATGTTGGTGTTCTTTGCAGGGAATACATTTTGTTAATTTGATTTTGAGAGCAATAAGCAAATATTATAATTGAACGTGGCACGTTCACGTCAGTATCAGCAGCCCAATGCTGCATTCATGTGATATTCTTATGTGATTTTGGGTCGTTAATGCCTTAAACCCAGGCCACGCCGCTCTCGCTGAGCAGAGCGGCATTTCATATTTCCTTAGTTTCTATTGAAGTCTAAAGCTTCCAATGTCTGTCGTCATATTTTAAGATGTGACGTACTGGATGCGGCTGCATTAATGTGACATCTGTGCATATTTTGAGGGGAATCGGTCCAAAGTCAATACGTTTAACATGGAAGAACAATTCACATTTAATTTAAAACATTTTAGATAAAAGCTATTGTCTTACTTTCACTCTGTAGGAATACAAATGAATAAGAATAATAATTAATTAAATGAATACATCTAATAAATACTTAATAACAAATGAATCACTAGTGCTGTCTTTGTATTGTCTATTACTGTAGTTTTGTATTTCAGGGTGAGAAGTTGCACAGAACCTTTTCTTTTTGTTTGCCATTGGCTCTCACTGATGAACGCTGTCGGCTAACTGAACGCATCCGTCTGCCCGTCTCCTCCGCTGTGCTGCAGGAGTCGGGTTTGAAAGGTTAAAGGCTCAGAAAGAATGACACAGCTAAAATGTCAGCACTCTTGTTGCGGTGCATTTGTACACCGAGGTGGCGGAAGAAGCCCCCCCCCCCCCCCCTGATATTGAAGTGAACAGCGACAGCGTGGCATATTGGCGGCTCACACGATGCACTCGGCAGCCTTTTGTGTGGGACGGAGGCAGACAGGGAGGAAACCTCTGTTGTCGGGCCAAAGAAACCTCAGTCTGGTTGATTCAGTGGGAAATGATACATCTATTCTTGGCACAGCAGCGGGTCTTGACTGAGGTCTCGTGGTGCGACCAGTATATTAGCCATCCCATCCAGGACCAGGGCTCCCCTCCAGGAAGGCACTACTCCTCATGGTGTTTTATACCAAAGGGGGTATTTCTATTTACTACAGTTTTAATGTTATTCTGGGTTTCCTGCCCAGAGACTAGATGTAAATTATGCGTATAGTTAAGAAGCTGTACACTGTCCCTGTCAAATACATAACTATACTAGGACTGTCCCATTGGTCAATGTTTAAATGTCCTCGGTACTCCATTGTCTCCATGCACACACACTGCAGTACGTCTAGTGGAGTAGTGATGGTAACTAAGACGTTTTCTGTATTATTTCACCAAGAAAATCCACCATTAATGTTTTCTTCATGTCAGCGGTTCCCAAACTCTGAGTCAGGACACCTGAAGGGTTTTGGGTGTGAGAGCGGTGTAGAGATCAGCAGCCTAAAGCCTGGGCGAGTGGGTATTAGTAGGTTTGGGTTCCTGACAGGGTGTCTGTATGTATCTGCCTCTCAGTGGTGATAAAGAGCGTCGGCTTCAGAAGGTGAGATCATTGCCTGACATTTACCTCCTCTGTCGTTCCTCAGAAGAGACGCCATGCAGAGGCTGCTGATTATAACACAGGAGCTGTGTGGAGGAGCTGGATTTGTTCTGAATTATTCTTGGAAGTCTCTGCTTCTGAATAATAGATAATTTTTTAAATGTAAAATGTCACTCTCATTTCTGTTTGAATACAGCCCTATTGCTGCACACTGTGTTCCACATGTTGAAGAGACGAGCCTTTTTATTTTTAACCCTGCTCCGAATTTAACCCTCCTTTCAAAAATGAAATGACACACTGTGAAGTGGCATTTGGAGCGCTTCATCAAGCAGTCAACTCTGTGAAAATATCTCCGGCATTAAAGCGCTAACAGAAGCTGCTGTTGACTTACTGTGTTGCCGCTGTTGAATCAAGGCTCTAGCGACGCGGCTGCAGTCATCGGCCCTTCCTGTTGTGTTGATCTTTTTCTTTTTATCGCATCGTGTCGGCATAATGACTCGCACGGCCGACTGCACTTTATTGTTTTAATGAATTACCAATAAAATGAGACTGAATAGAGTTCTGAATGCAGAACGTTGGAAACAGGGTAATTATTTGACTCACTTAGCAGACGTCGAGAGCAACTGTAGAATTAGAGTAGAAGACGAACGGTGAAAGAAAAATAAACTTGAGGGCTCCTCAGGTTGTGTGTGTACGGTGAAACCATCACTCTTGATCATGAAATATGAGTAACTTAATTGTTTTTAGAAATCCCAAGGTTTTTAAAAAAAACCCTTTTAAAAAATAACATAATTGGGGGGGGAAAAGCAATAAAAATATCACTTATAGAATTACTATTAAAGCACCGGCAGTATTTAAAATGATTTATTACAACAATTTCTCAAATGTCAAATTGAAAACAATGTGACGATTAGTTTTCGCCTGCAGGGCTTCGTAGTGGGTTTCAGTGCTGCAGGAACGGACCTAGAACCCAGAATGGGTTCTGGGTTCTAGGCCTCTTCTCCCGAGGTTGATGTGTGTTTTGAATGTTTTTTGTATATCGATGTCTGTGGTTATCATGAGCTGAAGATATTTTAATGTTTTAGAAGAAGCTTTAGGTGTCTTTCAAAAGGCGGATGCTACCAAGTGACCAAATGAGACGACGTTATTAAAACGTACAGTATTTGGTGGTATTTTGGCTATTGTGCTATTGTTTTCATATTAAGCAGCTTTTTGCAGGGTTCACATGGGGCAGGGCGTTTAAAAAAGTATTTTCCAGGAAAATCAGGGGATTTGATACATTTTTGGACCGATTAATGTAATATTTTCCATGCTGTATTCTTCTTTACTGGGTTATTTACAAGTTTCCCTTATATCTTAAGTGGTTGTTATGGTTACTTGACTTTCAGTTCCAAAAAAGTGAAACCTTTTTTGTACTTAATTCTCACAAATTGATGGGTTTCAAATACTGTGGCGGTCGTCTGCTCAACACAAAGGCGGGCTGTTTTACCGTTCCTTATAGGTCATGGAATTTCAGCATTTTAGTCAGTGATAGTCAGGGGATTTGACATTTGAGAGTGGGAACCACTTAGAGTGGGAACACTGTTTTTGACTTGAAATAATTGTATAAAACTTGAGACTTAATTTGGTCCAAAAGACCAGTGGATTTAAAAATGACAATCATGGCCCCACAGTCAATTACACATTGTAATTAGTAAGTTGTGTGACTAAGATGTTTTCATCTGTGAGAGATGCTGTCTGGTTTTGTGGCCTCCAAATACTAAACAAGAATAAATGTCTCCTTTGTACGGACAGTGCCGGCCCCAAAGGAGACAACATCTATGAGTGGAGGTCGACCATCCTGGGCCCTCCAGGCTCCGTGTACGAGGGAGGAGTGTTCTTCCTGGACATCGCCTTCACGCCAGACTACCCCTTCAAACCACCCAAGGTGACCTGTGAACTTGTTGGCATCCAGCAAAGCCTTTTTTCCCCCATGTAAACTCTGGCCTCATTTTAAAAACATGCCATTCTCATAGTGCCCACTAGAGGGCACCCTTGCACTTTGGAATGCAGCTAAATGAAATCAGAAGCTCATGCTTCTAATCTGAATCCCCCAGGCCTCTCTATTAGATTTTATGGGCTCATTTTTCTTCCCTTTCAACGAGGAGTTGTCACAATCAAACTATGTAAATGTATAAATTTTACTGACCTCACAAGACACCTTATAAAATATGACCTGATAGCTTTTCTAAATCATTCGCCGCCACCCATGTCCACATCCTGCAGCATATTTGTAGCACAGTAGAATAACGAGGTGAAAGTAATAAGCCAACCAGATTCTAATGGATGAGGCCCAGTGGGTTAGATGTTTGAGTTCACGTTTAAACTCGTTAGATCATGTCTAAAGTGATATTTAATAGCATAGTTTGCCTGACGGGGGTAATTTGATTATAAAAGAGTATATATTTTTCTTCCTGGAGTTAAGCATACAGGAAAATGATCAAAAAGCTGTAATACAGACTCATCTTTTCTCTTTCATCTACGTCCAGGTGACGTTCCGTACGAGGATCTACCACTGCAACATCAACAGCCAGGGGGTGATCTGTCTTGACATCCTGAAGGACAACTGGAGTCCTGCCCTCACCATCTCCAAGGTCCTGCTGTCCATCTGCTCCCTGCTCACCGACTGCAACCCCGGTGAGAGCTGCGACACGTGCACGAAAGCTGTTACGTGATTTCCAGGATTTCATGTTTCTGACTCCAGCTTGTATTACAGAGCCTTAAAGTCTCATATCTCCAGTTTAAGCTGCTCTGACTGGAAAATCCAGCTGGAAGACAGAAGGTGGTGTGGTGTTTGTGTTCCAACCATCAAAAGCCCTCCGTCAATATATGTAGAATATATGCAGCTACTTCCAGAAACTTTTTGAAATGAGAATTGAGGTTTGTGAGAAGTCATCATAACTTAACGGGCATATGGCTTTGTGACTTCAATGCAAATTCTGTGTAATAGTAGAGTAGCTGTTGACAGAACAATGATGTGGTTGTTTGGTTGGGGTGTGATTTTTATATATATATACATATATATATATATATACATATATATATATAAATTTACGAAAACACGCACTTGAGAAAATTGATAAAATAATGTAAAAAATTGTTAAAAAGTCATAAAAATATGTCAAGCATAATTCGAGTGTAGGGAGTCCAAAACAGTCATAAAAAGCCATAGTCACATTTTTTCAGAAAAAAAAGTCATACTATAGTATATATACTATATATAAACAGTAATATATATATTACTGTCATTTTCTTTGTATTTGAATTCCAAAAAAACACCTTATTTAATAGATAAATGAGGCTTACCCACACCAACCCCATCGTCTCCCTCAAGTTCAAGTACATGCTACACAATCTGTACATGGCAGCTTCTTAATCTGCCCAGGCCATAACACAGTTATCCTTATATAATATATATATAATATATCCTTATTTTCTAAAAACTCTCATTATTTGATGAACATTTTTTAAAAAAATCTGTTTTTAGAATAGCTGTGCTCATCTAAAGTAATCCTAGTCGACTGACATAACTAATCGATGAGTTGATTTAATCCGCTTATCTGCATGTATCGGTCGTTTGGCATGAAAGCTCATCAAATCTAAATGTTGTCTAAATCAACCAATTAGATGACTTTTCGACTGAGAGGGTGCACCGGTATTTTTTTATCTTTTTTTCCCTGAACAAACAATGTATGAAAATCTCTCCCTGCAGAAATATTGATGTCATGTTTTTGTTCCCAGCTGACCCTCTGGTCGGAAGCATCGCCACACAGTACACAACAAACAGACCCGAACACGACAGGATAGCCAAACAGTGGACCAAGCGTTACGCCACATAATCACCAGAGGAGGTGCGAGCTGGACAACTTGGGGATGTGGGGGCGTCGACTTTGGGGGGCGTGGCTCCCAGCAGAGGAGGGAGGCGGCTAAGAGAGAGGGGCGGGTCAATTTTTATCTCAGAAATTAAGTCTTAACTCCTCGCATTTTGTTGTTTGTTGTTTTTGTTTGTTGTTTTTTTTAAGTTATCTCCGGCCCAACTGTAATCAAATCTGGCAATAATGCATTCAGTGTTTTCTCTTTTGAATTTTTAGCTTGTGCTTGAAGATGGACATTAATACCAAACTGCTAGATGAAGTGTCGCAGCATGATTCCCGGTCACTGTAAATTCTCACGTGTGTTTAGTTCCAGTCGGTGTTTGCTTGCCCCTCCAAACCTGCTCTTTTGAAAAGGTGTTTTTTTTACACATGTAGACATGTTTAGATATGGATGGATATTGGTTGTGATTTGTGTTCTGTACTGAAAAAGCTGTTCTGTTTCTCCCTTAAGAATTAAACATGACCAACTGAAGCGTCTTGACACGTTTGATTGTTTTGTAATTACCTTTTTGCGATCACCCAGAAAATACCACCGAAATAAATAAAACAATTCAGAGGATTAAATACAAAGAGGCTACGTTTTATTCAGTGCATCTTAAGACAGGAGTTATAGAGCAGAGAATAATTTAGGGTTTGCATGATTACAGTCTCACTAACTGTGTTCCTACTAGCAGCACATTAAATGTTATTACTTTGAGACATTGAGGACATGGAAAACGGCGCAGGTCATCCTTCACATAGTGTTACCATTTCATAAAGTCAAGGAATGTGGCTCATTAAAGTGACAAAAATAAATTAGTTAAAAAATAAATATTTCCTCTCAACACTTTCTACTGTTAAACTTACACACACACGGCTTTGACTAGGAGCCCTATTGGATTACACAGGCTTGACGACACAGGAGTGCAACAGATGCTGGACAGACATTAACTTCACAAGTGAAGGCAGCACCACGAGTATTATTGCTGCCACGCCATACTTGACACATGACTGGACGAAGGCTAGCCGAGTCCTGCTAGAGGACCAGGACTCATGCTGCATCCACATCTGATGGGGAAATACAACTTATAGATGTGATTGCTGTTGGAAAATACCGTTAGGCTTCAGCATTTATGAGTTATCTTTACAGTTCATAGAGATTAGTGGCACAGCTTTAAGGACAATTTTAGATTTCTCTGTATGTTGAAAGAGTGACGGGTTGCTTGAATCATATCTTCCTGGCACAAATCCAAATCTAAGAAATTGGGATCAAAATCTGCATACCTTTTTATTTGATGCAAAATGCATTCACCATAGATTTAACAGTCTGGATTGCAGATTTTGTCCAGCATCTCTTTCATTGAAACGGCTCTAGTTTGGGATCTCTTTGGACTGAAGAGGGATGATTACAGCAGCCAAGCACTCTTTAAAATGTATTCATGTAAGAGACGTATACTTCCACTTGGCGTGGTATTCACATCTGAGTTGAAAAGGAAAGTGAACTCAAAAAGTGTAAATCCACAATATTTGTGTTTGCTTCATGTCAAATCTTTGGTACTGAAGTGCTACGTTTTTCCTTCTTAAATGAAAAACACTTTGACGACACACTCAAGTGTGAAGCAGACGGCACAGAACAGACTGGTGAAGCATGAGAAGGTCAATATATATTCATGTGTAGACTGGTGAGCCTAGCATAAAGACTGGAAGCAGCACATAACTACCACTAACTGTTACTTTTTCAGTGTAGTTTGTGTACAGATGAAACCGCTGACATATAAAGTGTTCACTAATGAGCTTTAGAGGTGTTGGTAGGCATACAGTTTGACCTAAGATGGTATTAGGCTAGCTATTTCCCATGCTTCCAGTGTTTGTGCTAAGCTAGGCTAACCACATCCTGACCCCAGCTTTGAATTAAAGGGACAGTTCACCCCAAAATAAAAAAAATGCACGTTTTCCCTCTTGTGTGCAGTGCTATCTGTCAGTCTAGTTTCGGTGCGAGGTGCCTGTTTGTGGAGATCTCTGCTGAAATCTTCAGTATCTCCAAATATGGAATTTGGTTCAAACTGCCTCTTCAACATACAGAGCTTGATATCAATCTTCTCGTCCTCAGATAGAAAGCAAATAAGCCTATTTCCCAAAATGCTGAACGTTTCCCTTAGAATGATGTTAACACTGTATACAACTGAAAGAATGTGTGTGAAATATAGAGAAGGTATGTTTCTAAACTACAGGCCTGTCCATGTGGACCTGCTCATCATTCCCACACGAGGTGAATGCAGCCGACTAAAAGAAGCAGGGACGAGTGAGGGGCATCTTCACACTCTCAGATGTCATTGGACGGCGTGCCTTTGCTTTTGCGTCCGGGCAGAGGGAAGGCCGACTTGCTCTGAGGCTGCGTGAGGCGGCTGGTCAGCTGGGTGAAGGGTTCAATGAGGGAGTTGCGCTCGGTGACGCTCACCTCCCACAGCTTCACCTTCTCGCCTCGCGCCCACTGCTGCGCCACCTCCTGGTCCACCTGACGACGCTCACGCAGGTCCGTCTTATTCCCC
This sequence comes from Chelidonichthys spinosus, assembly GCA_029853015.1. NCBI lineage: Eukaryota > Metazoa > Chordata > Actinopteri > Perciformes > Triglidae > Chelidonichthys > Chelidonichthys spinosus. The sequence continues at coordinate 16,207,521 of CM056836.1, read as the reverse complement.
AGCACGATGACCGTCACCTGAGAGAGCAACGGATACACCACATCCAGTTCAGTGTTCATGAAGACGGCACACGATGCACTTTACTGTATCATGCTGAGCTTTTTAGTCAGATTTATCATTGTTGTTGGCTGAAAACCCTGTACCTCCGTATTTGGTGAAATTTATATTTATTTATATTTATAGTTTGAGATTGCCTGCTCCTGCAAAAACAAAACCAGATAATCCCACTTCTTTCATTCATCACTTTAAAAGGCCAGTGGGTGATGCAAGGCTGCTTTTCTAGTTTCTCAAGATAATACTGAAGGCACACGCAGATGGTGTGTTTTCAGTGGACTCTGTTTTATACTTTTAGACAGTATAATAAGCCTGAGTCGCATTCATACATCTTGTTTTGACTAATTATATATTTACTGCACAACACATACATAAATACGATAGACAACAACATTTCAGATATGTTAATTGATGTTCTACACGTTGTGGATGCTTTCCAATATAAAAAGGCAACAATACATTTTGTGTAGGTTAAGAGATTCTCTGCACAGAGGAGAGAATGGCTCACATTATGAACGGTTATTACAGCATACTTTGAACCAGCCGCACCTCTTTTTTATCTCGAGACTTGTCTATTTCCTTCTTCAGAACGTCCACCTTCTTGAAGGACTCCGAGCTGTCCACGCTGTAGACCAGTACGAAGCCGTCTGCCACTGAGTAGTAGTGTTTGGGGAGGTCTTGCCCGTCGTGGAGGCCTTTGGTGTCATAAAGCCTCAGCTGCTCCTTCACACCGCGGTCAGTTTCCACCGAGGCCACGTACACGTCCTCCTGGGTCTCATTGGATTCGGAGCCTGGAAAATACAGACAACACAACAGTTTTAGAACATGATACAGCAGAAGAGAAATCATAAAGAAATATCCAATGTCAACCAGATCAAGGTCATCTAAATGACTAGATTGAACCCATATGCATCCTATTTTGACCTGTGGTGTGTAACAGCACTGCTGTGTTATTTCCTCATGACTTACCTACAGAGTGATTTCCGTACAGCAACTGTTCCAGTATGGCAGTTTTCCCCACTGCTGCCTGGCCACACACCACAACTTTACAGCCTTTTCCCATGTCGAGCCTGCAATGTGTGGACACAACACATCACACTGTTTAGATGTTGGACATGAAATAGTGATACTAACACTACTTGTAAGCTGTCAGCGTTGGCTAGCTATGACAGCATTTTGTTGTTTGGCTTAGCTAGCTAGCAGGCAAGAAGGAGCAACTCATTCAGCGCCATGCAACTCAAACACCCATACGATCCGATTACGAACCACTCTTTGTGAATTAGCCTGCTGGTACATTCGGCTAACGTTCCTTACTTGAATCAGGAGGATAAATAGCCGCCTATCAAGTTTTTGATCGTAGCAGCATCACAACCAGTCCATCCATTCTGCTCGGGTGGCCGCTGAGCCTTATTCTGTCACTGCGCATGCGCGACGGAGTTCATGAACAACAAGAACAGCAATAATGATAATAATGATGATAATAATAAAAAAATTGTAATAGTAATAATAACAATAATAATTATTACAATAATAATAATAATAATAATAATAATAATAATAATAATAATAATAATAATAGTGATACGACAATTACCAATAATGATACATAATATTTTGAGTTAACATAATCAATATAATATGTAATAAGATTACATACAGGAATAAAGGATAAGCGGTAGACAATGGATGGATGGATGGACAATACAACAGTTGTGACATAATAAGAAATTGAAAAACTACAATCAATACACAAAATGTGTGTATTGTAGTCAGTATCTTAAATGTTACCAAAAGCCAGTTTACGTTGTGTTTCCACTATGTGATTGCGTTGTGTTATAAAATTACCTACTGACTGAAAGTGGATTGAAATTGGAATTGTTTCATTTTCGAAATCACCACAGATGTATCATCAGAAGTGCAACAAACGAAGACTACATTTCCCATGAGTACAATGGAGGAAATGCGTCACTGTCGTTTTCATAAGGCATGCTGGGAACGAAACCTCTCTCTTTCCGGCTGGTACGCCATCATGTAAGCGAGTTTTCCTATGCTTTCACACTAAAAGAAATCCATTAAAATCATTCTGAATATGTTTCATCTGTCCGTTTGGCAGATGACATTGTTGAGCGACATTATAGTAATCGTCTATGCCATCGTTATTTTTTAGCAACATTGTTAAAAACACTGGTTATAACCCTGTTTTACCCGTGATGTGATGCAGTCGGATCTGGCAGCCATTGACGCTGCCGGCCGCTGTGGAGAGCGAATATGTTGTTTCCATGCTGTCTTGATGTTTATGTTAAGTTCCTAGATCGTTCGCTTAAAAAAAAAACATTTATATATGTACTTATAATAAACATCGCTGTGCTAATGTTGACACCATCCCGGTGAAGAAGCGGTGAGAAGCTACTCGGCTAACACTAGCGTGCTAACGTTAGCTTTACTAATAGCTTTTTAAAACAGCATGGAACGCGGTTCAAACGCAACAAACACATATCCGCTCTCTGCTTTAATATGGTATAAGCGCGATGCGTTTCATGTATAAACGCCAACTCAGAGGTTATTCAGACGATGTGAAATCAGGCTATCTGCAAACAGTTACACTGTGGTCTCATCGCTGACCGTACAGAGTCGCAGGGGTCTTAAACCATGTGCCATTATGATTGGTAAGAGTCGCAGGTTTCCAATAGACTGATCTTTAAGACTGATATTTAACCTTTGCAAGGCAGCAGCTAGTCCAAGTATTGGCTTGAAAACACATTGCACAGTTTGATTGTAGGTTTTGACTACAGGTGCTGGCTGCATGTGTATGTCCCATAGTAATCCTATTTCTCAATCGCATCAAGTTAGATGCCAACAACATAGGAAGTGAGTGTTTGAGAATCAAGTGTTCTAACTTCCAACGTTGTTGTTTCTCTTGTTTTAGATAAGTCAACATGGGAGCATATAGGTATATGCAGGAGTTATGGCGCAAGAAGCAGTCCGATGTGATGCGCTTCCTGCTCCGTGTCCGCTGCTGGCAGTACCGCCAGCTGTCCAACCTCCACCGTGCTCCTAGACCCACCAGACCCGACAAGGCCCGTAGACTTGGCTACAAGGCCAAGCAGGGTGAGTGCTGAGCCCCCAGCTTGTTTTCCCTGCACATGTGTGATCTGTCAGTTTTTTGACCGCCTTGCTAATCGTGTCGTCTTTATTCAAACAGGTTACGTAGTGTATCGCGTCCGTGTGCGCCGTGGAGGCCGTAAACGCCCCGTACCCAAGGGTGCTACCTATGGCAAGCCAGTGCACCATGGCGTCAACCAGATCAAGTTTGCCCGCAGTCTGCAGTCCACCGCTGAGGTACGTTCATCTCTATCAGATTGTCTTTAAGGCCACAAGAGAATTAATTTTTGCTGTTTTAATGATTCAGATTAGCTTAAAATGTGAGTGCACAGCATCTTATTGTTCATGTTTCCCATTCTGGTTGCAAATACTAACATGATGATCTGGGATGCATCTCTTTTTAAACTGCAGAAGTTGGCTCTGGTTTTCCATAATTGATGAAATTCCCAGAATTGTCTAGGACGGCATAGTCTGTTTCTATTGCTGTTGATAACAACACTGTAATGGTGGCTCACAGTGAAAAGATGTTTCCTGGAAACCTAAGACACTTCTTCCTTGATTTTGATGCATCCTCAAGTGGACACGTCTCATTGGTTGGCTCATGTCATGTAAAGAGTACCTGCACCTCTGTGGGTCAGAGCTGTTCTGAATACTCCAACTCAATTTCCTAGCAGGCCATACCCCACACTTGCATTGGTATATAGCAGTGCAACTACTTCACTAAAGCCTCACCTCCACAAATAATTTTCAAAATGATTGTGACTGCAAAGAGTTGGAAAAAGCACTTTATTTATGGTTTGCTAGTACCAAAACAGTCTTAATTTAAGGTCACTGACTGGGTTACAACATTCATATTGTGCGGATGCTGGCATTTTCACCACACTTCATACTCATGAGTGGTTTTGAGAGGTGTCTCTCACAAAGACAACTTGAAATATCAATGTAGGCAAAGCACATATATAAGTAATAACATGAAGGATGGCTGAATTCCTTTTAGCTGCTCTGGTTTCAGGGTCATGGTTTCATGCATGCTGGCTCACTGATATGAATAACTGGGGCACACTAGAAATTAAGTAATGTTACATTGGTTTCTCATATGCAATGTTTATGGACACAGCAGTGAAGCCAATGTATAGAGATAACCCTACAGTACAGAGACTTTGAAAACTGATCTATAAAATGACTAAATTGAATACTGACTAAAAAAATTAGATTATGTATCACATTGGCACAGTTCACAAGAGTCTTGTCACAGCAGATAGGATGTTTCATTTGCTCATATGAAAGTTGTAGTCGCTGGTTTAAGATACAATTGATACACATTGCGTTTTCACTTAATAGTTAGATGAGAAGGTTTCTCCTACTCTATGGAAACATGAATTTGCCATGGTCAGTTTTCCTTTCTTCCCTTTTACATGATCTGATCCCAGAAATATGAGCATGCTGCCTTCAGTTTACCAGTGGCACCTTTTGTTAGCGGGATCTCTGGGTGTTACAAGTCACACTTTTTGCTGCCACTGGGAGCCGCCAAAGCATTACGTTGCTTTCGCAGCTTTACAATGATGCCACATTACCGTGTGTTACGTTATTGATTTAGTCAGTTCATAGGATTTATTGTTTCTACCACATTTCATTCAGTACATCCGTTTTTATTTCATAGGAGCGTGCTGGTCGTCACTGCGGAGGCCTGCGAGTGCTGAGCTCCTACTGGGTGGGTGAGGACTCCACCTACAAGTTCTTTGAGGTGGTTCTGGTCGACATCTTCCACAAGGCCATCAGACGCAACCCAGACACCCAATGGATCACAAAGGCAGTGCACAAGCACAGAGAGATGCGTGGCCTGACATCTGCAGGAAAGAAGAGCCGCGGCCTGGGCAAGGGCCACAAGTTCCACCTGACCATCGGAGGCTCCCGTCGTGCAGCGTGGAAGAGGCGCAACACCCTGCAGCTGCACCGCTACCGTTAGAGCACGCCTGTACATTTAAAAAAATAAACATCCCTTTTTATGGTGACATGTCTGTAGTCTGGTTCATTCAGCTGTTTGAATATTAAACAGAGCTATCTCCTCCTCGTGTTCAACCGCTAAGTCCAACAATGTGCATTTAAAAAAAACTTGATCTTTAAACTTTGGTCATTATGAAATGATATATTCATAGGGCTCCACCTGCACATCTCTACAGGTGATTTCACTTAGCTGTAAGAGTAGTGGAGGCGACTGTTGCAGTCAGCAGAGTTTGTTACCATGGTAACTGACTGAGATTGCCCTTATCTAACCCTGCTTTTGGAAACGTGACTTGTCTGATGTAGAATCTGTCCATAGGCAGTCTGAGACACTGGCCTACAGTCGGATTATGATAATCAAACTTACTTTAGTTTTGTACCAAGTGGTGACGGCTGAATAGTTAAAGATGGACTCAGTGATGGGGGCGGTGGGGGGTGAACATGAATGTTTTCTACTGCGATGTTTGAGTGAATCTACCCATAATATACGCAATACACACGAGGATAAAACCGGTAGACTCAAATTAGTTGACATACCTGTTCTTGGTGATATTAATATTCACTATTGTCAATTTCACGATTCAGCTTGTGACTTATGTCTCACTGAATCTGTAACTTATGCAGCAACGGCACACTGGATGATCTTGAAGATCTGGTTTTTACCTCAACGAATGTGGCAGTTAAAGGCGTAGCACTGTAATTACCATATTTCTGTTCAGATTTTCATTTTATAGCTCTGCCCTGGCTCAGCGAGTACAACCAGTTGATTGAGAGACGGGGCAAACTGCTCGGTGTGCTCAGTCGCAGGGCCTCAGGACTAAACCTCTATCTGACCATCGCAATTCCGTTGTTAAAAAAGAATACAAAATAAAAGCACTTTATCATTGGAATTTGAATACTAGTGGTGAGTTCTGTCCTCAGTGTGCTTTCAAAATGTTAGGGAAAAGTACATCAAACCAAAGCGACCCTGGTTCCTTTGACAAGCCACACTTAAGACATCAGATACTCCACACATGAATAGATCCCCCACTCATTTCTGGAGACATTTGACTCCAACCCATACTGGTTGAAACTAAATTCCTTGTGCACTGGTCGACTCCCCTCTGGGCTTAAGCAATTTCACTACAACCACTTAAAGAAACACAATCAGCAGCTTTTTGTTGTCTGACCTATAGACTGTTTTCAATGGAATTACATTGCTAGGCAACAGCTTGGTTCCATGTTTGCTTCATTCAACATCATTCACAAGCACTGCACCAGGAAATAAACTGAGGCGCATTTGGAATGTGTGCATTTACTGCAAACGGAAATAATTTATATCTAAACCTTCAGCTTTTAGTGTTAAACAGCACAGAGACTAAGCTGTTTCATGAATAATGACATCATGAACTATCTATTTCAGACCTTTTATTCTGCATCAAAGCTTCTAGCAAAGGACCCTTGAAAACAAAGGTGGCTTCTGTCCTGTGGTACAAGTTGCCTGAGCAACCTTATGTTAAGTCACATCTGAAGACACAGCCGTGGTAATATTTAGTATTATCAAGCATTAGTAATAGGAGTCCCTGTGTGTTTCCCGTTTTTGAACTGCTAGGAAACGACACACACACACACAGATTTGGGTGGTATATGTGTGCCGGTGACCCTCCCTGTAAGCGAGGGGGTGTGAGTTCATGTCGGCGAAAGGTGAAGCCCTAGGGGTGTTGAGGTGTTGTTGCTGTGAGGTATTTAAGACGTATATGTGTGTCACCAGGGCTGCCATCAGCATTTTCTGTATCGTTCTTACCGTCGACAAATCCCATGATAATTTCTGACCTCCCTACGTTACATTTGAGGCTCAAATCAGATGCTTGTTTGAGAACCTAAACAGTTTCTTCAGTGTAAAAACAAAAATGTCATATAGTATCTTTACTTCTTTATCTAAACAGAAAAAAGCTTCTCATAAGCATTTTCTGTTGGGTTTATATCCAGAGAAACATAATTATAATAGAAATGAGCAAACATCTATAGACATCAGCTTGTTATAAAAAAAATGTATTGCAAAAATATTCACAGCCTACGTACTACACAATGGATAAGACCTGTGTTATCAGGAAGCCCTCCATTAGAAAGACTAACTTGTATATTAAAGACTAAAAAGAATGGAGGCCCTTCATTAATTATGTTAAGGATTTTGATTTAACAGATGATCAGGGGAGTGACTCATTTATGTGGACAATGATGTTTCAGAGCTAGTGGAATTATTATTTTTAAATCTTCCCAACATAATTATATTTGACATGTATTGCAATTAACCTTTTGAGTTCTATCAAAATTAAGCTGAGTACTTAAACAGACTGGGATGTATTATGTCGTTTATCCAGGACAATCCGTCGACCTGTATATATGTTGTAGGTGATATGAATGCTGACGTGGCTGATACCAACTCATTATTCGGTAATCACCTTCTGCAATTCTGCTCTGATAGTGGACTGATATTGTCTAGTAAGGTCCTCATGCCAGAGAATAGCTTCACTTATATAAGCGAAGCCTGGCACTCCACTTCCTGGCTAGACCACTGGTTATGCACAGTCGACGCACATGATTCTATTGATTCTATAAAGATTACCTATGATATGGCCACTTCTGACCACATACCTCTCTCTATAATGTTGAATCCAGGCAATCTACCATTGTTAATGGCTGATGATGACAGCATTAGGACAGGGAAGATAGACTGGCCTAAGCTATCAAAGGATGATCTTGACAAATACTGTATGTCTATCGTTCTGATGTCTTGCTGAGTAATATTTGTTTGCCAAAAGAAGCTATTTTGTGTCGGGATTTGAATTGCAAGAATATGCAACACTGTAAAGCATTGTGTTCATTGTATGTTTGCACTGTGGAATCTCTCACTATCTCTAGCAAGCCTCTTTATAAACAGAGGTAAAAAAAATGAGTAATGTGAAGCCAGGATGGAATGACTATGTAGAAGAACTCCATGCAGAGGCCAGAAATGCCTTTAAATTATGGGCTGAGGCAGGCAAAAGCAGGCATGGCCCACTATTTGAACATAAGAAACATACTAATGCTCAGTTTAAATATGCTCTACGGTATATTAACTTTATTTATTTTTTAACTTTATTTTTTTTTTAAAGCACTTTTCATACATTTGAAAATGTAGCACAAAGTGCTTTACATGTTTTAAAAACAACCCCCATCCCACCCTACCCCACCCAAGGCCCCAACCCCAGCACATATAAATGCACACACATGCACACACACACACTCACACACTCACACACACACACACACACACACACACACACACACACACACACACACACACACACACACACACATACAAATAAGATTGATCTTAAAAACATGTGGCTGAACACAGAGGAGCCAGGTCAGGAAACGCTGTCACAGGAGGGCATCTGAACCAGGGGCCGCCCACAGCCCAGGCCAGGACACCTCCTCTTAGGCGCCCACCCAGCTACAGGCCAGTGAGGGCCCCACAGCAGCGCGACTAAGCACTGCCATAGGGCCCCCACCAAGCCCAGGTGATTTTTGCCACGAGAGAGAGGCATCCCAGACACGGCCGAGTGCAGCCCCCAGCGCAGACAGCCCCCACCGAGGAAACACTGGAGATATTGAATTAAAGCATAAAAGAGCTAGGGACAATAAAAACTAAATAAATAAAAAATAAATAAATAAATAAAACATCAAACATAAGACGACCTAAAAACTACATAAAAACATATGAACTAAGAAAGTTAAATAAATAAAACACTAAGAGTAGCTCACATCAGCCCTGCTATAAGAATAAATAAGTAAGTAAACAGTAAAAGTAACTAAAAAGATAAATAAATAAATAAATAAATAAATAAATAAATAAATAACTAAAATAAAAGGAAATAATAGCAAGAAATAAAATATAAATTGGCTAAGAGAATAAAATATTAGTTAAAAGCCAGGTTAAATAGGTGGGTCTTGAGCCTGCTTTTAAAAATATTAACATTCTCTGCGGCCCTCAGGTCCTCCGGCAGGCTATTCCACAGACGGGGGCCGTAGTGCTGGAAAGCTGCCTCACCGTAAATTCGTGTTCTAGCTTTAGAGATTATCAAAAGGCCAGTGCCGGAGGATCTCAGGGTCCGCGAGGGTTCAAATGGTAAAAGCAATTCTGAAAGATAAGAAGGTCCCAAACCCCTAAGACATTTAAAAACCATTAAAAGGACCTTAAAATCGATCCTAAAACACACAGGGAGCCAATGCAGTGATTTTAAAACTGGTGTAATATGAGCCCGCCTTCTGGTCTTCGTCAGAACACGTGCTGCTGAGTTCTGTAATAGTTGTAGACTTAAGATGTTTCTTTTTGGAAGACCAGAAAGCAGGGCATTACAGTAGTCAATACGGCTGGAAATAAAAGCATGCATTAGCGTCTCTGTGTTAGCACGGGAGAGAAGGGGACGGACTCTGGCTAAGTTTTTTTAATAAAATCCTGTTTTTGTAACCTGTTTAATGTGTGGAATAAAATTGAGCTCAGAGTCGAAGATGACACCCAGATTCTTTACCTGATTGGATGGAGTTAAAGATATTGTTTGCAGTTTTGATAAAAGTTTCTCTCCCTGAGCCTTAGGATCGATAATTAAAACCTCAGTCTTGCTGTGGTTGAGCTGTAAAAAATTTTCTGCCATCCAGGATTTGATATCTAAGATACATTTAAAAAGGGCATCAATAGGCCCTGTGTCATCAGGAGACATAGATATGTACAGTTGTGTGTCATCCGCATAGCTATGGAAATTGACACCATGCCTCCTGATGACGTTTCCCAGTGGGAGCATGTATAGGTTAAAAAGTACGGGGCCTAAGATTGAGCCTTGGGGCACACCACATTTAATTTCATGTATCCTTGAGGAGCATGTGTCCAAACTTACCATTAAGAGGAATGAGAACACCTTGAGATCTGATTCACTGGCCAGGAAGTTGCAAAACAACAATCTAAATGATTTTTGGAAAGAAATCACAGGAATTAACAGTAAGACACCCTTACCCTGTAACATAGATGGTGTGAGTGGCTTTGATGAGATCTCCCTGCTATGGCAGAAGAAATATCAGGAGCTGCTTAACTGCGTTAAAAGTAACCGTCTTGATGTTGGCACCATAGTGTATGATGAGGGGGTGATAATTACTCCCTCTGAAGTTCATGATGCAATCATGAAGATTGGTGACAACAAGGCATGCGGTATGGATAATATTACGGCTGAACACATGAAACATGCAAGTAAGAAACTCTGTCTCCTGCTTAGTCTTTGTTTTACTGGATGTCTAGTCCATGGCACCTTACCTGATTCTATTATGGCTGTCCTGCTTGTGCCGGTCATAAAAGATAAGGTTGGCAAGCTTAACAGCTCTAAAAATTACAGACCAATTGCATTAGCATGCATTAGAGATCATTTTAATGTCTAGATTGGAGAGGTACATTCTCACTGCTGACAACCAATTTGGGTTTAAACATAAGCATAGCACTGATATGTGTATTTTTGCTCAGAAGGAGATACTGGATAATTACAATAGAAAAAAGCACCTAGATGCTCTAGTGCTAGTCAAATGTTTGTTAATGTTGGTGTTCCCACCTGCCCTGCTGTTCTGCTTAATTTAATGTACAAAATGATATGCAGAATTGATGCTTCTGAAAATGACATAATATCCGTTATTGTCAACCCAGGACGAAGTTCTGTAAAGTATTCCTTGAGAATGTGGAGGCACTGGCGCTTATGTCTATATTAGGTTTGTCTCGTCTGTTTGTCTTTTGTTTTGTTTTTATCTTGTTGTATGTGTTGTTTGTATTATGGACCTCCCAGTGGGTGAGTCTGAAATAAAGCTTCAATCAATCAATCAATCAATCAATCAATATACTTTATTTCATACTTTTGTAATAAGTTACAGATTAGTTACCCTGTTAAAAATGTGGCGACTCCTGGTTGCAAAAAAAGTCTGATTGCATGGAAGTCTATGGGAAGATGACCCTACTTCTCACTTGATTTATCATCTCAGTAAATATTGTAAACATGAGTTTATGCTCGTAATCAAGTTTCAAGTCTTTTTTCATTCTGTATGATGATCATTTAGTAAATACTGGTCCCTTTTATAGTCAAATCGACCATAAAGCAGGGTATGATTTAGGGCAGGGCTACCTTGTGACTGACAGTTCGCTACCACACTGTTGCGACCTTGCTACTAATACAGTTAGCTACTAAGATGACTTAAACGGTAAAGTTGACCTTGAATTATGACGCTCACTTTTCTTAACAGCTTCACACCAGAATCCAGATGGATCCAGATCCAGTAAGGTCGCCGCTCCGCACTGCTGCTTGAGTTCATCCATTCCGCCTGTCGCTTCTCTGCCGTCCAAATATGGTCAGATGCTTTATTTTTCATGTTAATTTAAGCCACGTTATTTCCACACTCGCAACACAATGATGGACCACTTTCATTCTTTTAAAGGCCCACTTGCGTCAGAACACGAGGTAAGAATACCCAGGTATAACATATACTCTTATGATTTATTAATATTTCCATTGTAACCTGCTTTGCTTTTATCAATATTTGATTGTGCATGTATTCTAGCAGGTTATAATCTTATGAATATAGAGCAACCGGTGGCTTACCAGAGTGCTGCTATCCAAACCAACTATTGGCTGCTGCATACATTTAAAACCACACATTTAACCGGTGAACTCCTGTTCTTCCAGTCGGTCCTGTATTAGCCTGTCCATGTATTTGACATGACAATATTAGCCTTAGTGTTAACTGCTTGTCTAGCACAATCTTTTATTTTGTGTAGCTTAAAGTCAAACAAAACAAGAGAAACCTCATTTTTAGACCAACAAACTTTCGCCGTATGCAATGAATAGTACACTCAGGTGGACGTGAGGGCCCTGATACACAGAGGAAAATCCAAAGAACTGGCACAGATGTGTTGCTTCACCTCTTTTACCAAAAGTTGCTCTTGAGCATGCGCCTTCAGATTGAGCTGCTGGGACAAAATAATAAGATGGTGACTGTTTTAAAATTAAAATACAGTTTTGTGAGTGCTGTTACTATTTGTAGCCAGTGTCCCCACATGGCTCATTAAAGTGTGAGTGCGTCTTACTTTGTCATGTTAACTGCTTCATAATTCATTTACTGGGTCACAGTGACAGATATTCCAGCCAGGAGCTAAAACAGGCTATCTGACCTGCCGAGTGGAAGGGTCGACTGAGAACATGGACGGGAGGACCAGGAACAACTGTTGTGTCTCACGTTACTCCCTCTCTCTATTGTGCCTCCTTACATTAGTCTGCGGGGCAGCACTAACCCCTGACCTTCTGTCAACAAACAAAGGAGGGAGAACGGGACAGTACGGCGTGGGATTGCGTACTCCTGAAGGTTCCATTGTAGTAACTGAGGAAACCTTAGCTGGGATTGAGATCCGGCCTGCTATTTGGAGGCGGGAAAGAGGGAAGCTTCTCTGTGTCATGTTAACCCAGTCAGGATCAGGGGGAGGGGGGGCTTATAAAGCCTCAGAACTGGACCCACTTCCCAGGTGTGCTGGTGTGTTTGTGATGCTGTCTCACATGTTGCAATTAATGCTCAGGCAGCGAATATAAAAAGCTCTCATTAGGAAGTTAAAGGAAACAATAGCACAATATTTGATATTATAAATGAATGGATCTGCATGTGTTTAACATTAAAGATTTTGCTGCTCAATAGTCTTTTATCCCTGTGTTTTTTCCAGGCCGACCTTCTGCTCTCATCAGCCTCGTTTGCAGCAGCACAGCTGCTTTTAGTGAAAACGCTGGGATGAACCGTACCACATGGACACCGAGACCAGCTAGTAGATAGTAGCTGGATAGTTTGTTTCTCAGGAGTAGGCGGAGACCAAAAATTGAGCTAAAAGAGCTTGTCCTTTGCCAGGACCAAACCCTTTCAACGAACCCGACCTTGTTGACGATCTAAACTACAGCTAAGTGTCGTGACTGCATCTTGCAAGGCTGCGCTGCTCTTGTGTGAAATCTATCCACAGACATACTGTACATATAAACCTTGCAAGGTAATCAAAAACCGCCTCTACCCATGCTACAGTATCTACAGAGGTTCCTCCTCTGAGCGTGCGATGAAGGTAGTCTCAGAGGCGTAAACAGAGGAGAATCGAGGCGAGACGACCTCAGTGTGAATGGGGAGAGCCTGGAAGCCAGTACAAACTAAAGTTTGGTGTAAACGGTGCGGTCGCGGCATATTGAGGGGCCTTCTTTTCGTGATTATAACAGGACTAAAGTGTAAAAACGCCTATTAACCCACACAAGGGGAAAAAGTAAGTGTTACTGTCACAGCTGGAAATAAAAATGATAATAATAATACGAAATTCAATCATTACCCATACGATGAGAGAAAACTGTCACTTGTATTCCCTGTCAAGTATTTTTAGCCAACCTTTGACCTCCTTTAATAAAAATAATAATAAAAGAACAAATATGGATGCATACAAACTGTCATAAAAATAGGACCGCACCTTTTCTTTTTAACACAGGATGTAACGTTACTTGGCAACCGTCTTTGTTCACTTCTGACTGGTGAAAGTATGTCAGTGGGTTACATTGACACCAGTGTGGGGCTGCGCGGAGGGAGGAGCCGACGGAGCGAGTCACGTGGTCGCACACTCGTCTCGAAACAGTCACTGCAACAAAAAAAGAAAGAAGCGAACCAGCCCTTCACAGCCGCCGAGTTGCAACTCTTACCGCAGCTTCCCTCCCGTGCTGTCTTTTAACGGGGTTTAACTCTCGATATAGCCGAGTTTCACTTAAAACAGACGGAGTTGCGTTTTTCCCCCCATCTTTTTTTCCTTTGCTAGAATAAAGCGAGTACCGACTGTCGACGGCGACAAACTGCCTCTTTTTTGGCGTCGTTGGGGGAAAAAAAAACTGTCTCTGAAAACCTCGGTTTCATTTTTGGGTGCAACTATATCGTCACTACGTCGCTCTCTTTTTTTTAACGAGTTTAGGCGTCGTTAATCTAAATGTTGTAGCTTAACAGCCTCGACCGGGATCAATCAGCGACTTTACAGTTGCTGAACACAAACAGAAAAACGGCTTCGGCACTGAGGTAGCACAGGAGGAGGATCGCCCCCAAAAAACTGAAAGAAGAGGACATGGAGTCGACCAAAGCTGGTGAGTGTGCTTTAAACCTGTTTTATGGGATGGTTGCTGCAGCTTGTTGCAGTCGGGGCTTTTATTGTGGCCACTGTGTTCAGCGAAATATATTTATATTTAAGTGTCACATCGTGAACATTCCCGACGAAGCCCCTCTTTAAAACGTCTAATGTTGTGTTTAAATATTAAGTGGGTTAACGGCGCCAGTGGGCTGTTGTTACTCCTCGAGCAGCCTTGATGACTTCAGCAGCACTGCACCAGTCGTCCCCTCTCACATGGACCCATCAATCTAGCCATGTGCGCCTGTGTTTACGCTCCGCGTGCGTCGCCGCTCATTGGCCGAGCGGCGCCGTGACGTACAGGTTGCATAATTTGTCCCGTCGATGGCGTGGGGTCTCGACGCGGATACACGTGAGGCGTCTCCCAGCAGCTCGCGGTGACCCAGTTTTCTCGGGGAAAAATGTGCTCGCGCCACGTGGGGGCGTGTTTGAAGAGACCTCGATGGACATGGTGCATTCACGGCCCATGGGATATGCCATGTTCTTTGAAAAACACGACATCCGACGCTCACGTTGCGTTTGAAAAACTAAAATGAATATTCCTTTCAGTACAGGCCGCTTACAAAATCAATCACAACCGACGCCTCCAATGTACGCGACTTACATATTTCTCATTGACTTGTAAGTGTTGAAAGATTTTCCTTTGGACCAGAATGCAACTTTTCAATTATTTCTTTCTGGCTTCAGTTTTCCAGTTTTGTCCAATTTGGATAGAATAAATTAAACCACTACAGAAAGTTTTGACGACGTAATCCTAAATACAAAATCTCACAATTTGTCACTTCTTTTACGCACCATTATGTAATTATGTACTTAGGATTAATAACTGTCAACCTTGTTGTTATTAATATTCCATTTTAAAATGTGATTGATGGTATTTTGGCAAAGGTTTAATCTGTTTTGGAAGTTATGGTTTCCGGTTCGTCTGTCTGAACACAGGAATGTTTTTTGGCATGCTCCATATTATTAATCATACAATTATTGTATGTAGGTATTTTAAAATGCATCCGTCTCTTTTTCTGTGGAAATGATATGTGGCACAGTCAAACACACATCCCAGTCAACTTGTATGCCAATATTGTGTTTGTTTATAGTCGAGATTTTCAAATATGATTTGGCCCTAGATTGCTTGTTACGGTGCCGGAGATGTGAATCGCTGCAGGGACGGGCCAGACTACCTATCACACACCCTTGTGAGGTTGACATTATGTAATGGCTGTTACCTAATCACTGAGAATGGCAGGGGAAGAAATCAGGACAGCCTATGTTGAGGAGGAGGGGGGGGGAGTCTCGGGGACAGCAGCAGCCTGTCTGCTCTGCTCCTACTGGCTGAGGAAGCTGTTGTCGTATGATGATCGGCCCTCGTAATGTTAAGCTCCTTGGTTCCACGGCAACACCACCAGGAGCTGCTGATAGTCACAGCCACTGTACGGCTCGTTTGAGGGGAGGGACACCACAGGGAGTTGGCAGCGATAAGAGCAATGATAGCCACTATGACGGCATAATAAAAAAAAAGGCTCCACCTACAGAAACTAGAATGCCATCAACAGTGAATCAATAGGATTAAGATGTCACGTTTCATAGATGGGGATTTTTTATATAATAGGAGAAGATAAGGAAGGTGGAATACTACAACAAGCCTGGTGTCATTTTATATTCTTCTTATCAACAGCTTTCATGAAAAAAAAATAAACCCAACAATGTGCTTATCTGTCTGAAGGCTTTCTGCCTTCCTGTGGCAGCCCCAAGCCTCAAACAGGAAGAAACAGAGCATTTGTTGGGGGATGGATTAATACAGATTTGTTCCAGCATTGAGTATTCAGGCTGCAGGACGGTTTATGTGTGATGGAGACAAAGTAAAATACAGTGTGTAGTTCAAATCTGCTGCATTTCCCTGTCATCATGGCCCATTTTCTCTCTGTTCCCCACCAGGAGGCGTAATAGCCTACATCAGCTCGTCCAGCTCGGGCTCCAGCCCCGAGTCGTGCCACAGCGACTCCTCCAACGGCAGCTACCAGTCGTCCTCCCCGCCCCGAGGCTCCTCGCCCCGCCGCCGCCAGCTGAGTCAGCAGGCTGACCCGACACTCCCAACCAGCGGCCAAAAACTTCCAGGGACTCAGAAAAGCGGACGCTCCTCCTCCACTGCCAAATGTGGCATCACAAGTAAGATGGTCACTCCATCATGTGTCATGATTTTCTTTTTTAATTTTGGTGGGCTGTCATTTAAAAAATATAAGTTAAAGGCAGAGTAGGTAATTTGTAAAAAAAATTTGACTTTGAATGCATCGCCTGAAAAAGTCCCGCCCCCTTCATTCGGACCTCTCTTCAAAGCCGCTCCCCCAGAATGAGTGCACAATCAGGAAGTAAGCATTGACAGACAGGCAGGACGTCCAATTATTTTCTCCAGCCTGATTTTTTTTGATTGGACGGGGTTTTTACAGTCCTGCCACAGATGACATCTTTAAAAATGTTTTAAGTCGGAGCATTTAGTTTATCGGTATATTACGAGGATTTCAAGGAAAATAACAGAACGTTTTTCTGAATAGAATCACCTCACCTTTAAGGCGGAAAATCACTACTTTGTTTGTAAGAATATCTGTTTCTGTATCAATCAGAAATCAACGGCCTGGTGCTGCTGTGTAAGGTGTGCGGCGACGTGGCCTCTGGTTTCCACTACGGCGTCCACGCCTGCGAGGGCTGCAAGGTGAGGGCGACGCCTTAAAAAACACCCTTCCCCCAACGCACACACACACACACGCACACACACACGCACACGATGCTAAATCAAAATAATTTTCAATGTGACACAGTGATGGATGTTGCATTGACTTTGGGCTGTACCTTAAGTGGGTCACTGCAGGCATCGCCATCTGCACAGCGACGACCAGAAACTAGTTCACTTTCCCCGTATTTATATCAGCTGCAGCCCCTCATACTTCATGTTGCTGTGTGGCCTAGTTAACTGTGGGGAGCAGCCTAAAGTGAAACAGACCACAGTACACGACACTATGCCTTAGAGGGGGAACACACACACACACACACACGTTTACGTACTGATATGGACATGAGCCATGCTAAAATTGAAAGGTAGTTAATTTAAATTCAAATAAATCCTATGTCGGTCTCATGTCCAGGCCCAGTTTTCTCTCCCATGTCTCTGTGACTTGTCATCACAGTGTGCCGTTTGTCTTTGTGAACACACAGGGCTTCTTCAGGCGGAGCATCCAGCAGAACATCCAGTATAAGAAGTGCCTTAAGAACGAGAGCTGTCCCATCATGAGGATCAACCGGAACCGCTGCCAGCAGTGCCGCTTCAAGAAATGCCTGATGGTGGGGATGTCCAGAGACTGTGAGTATCTGTAGTAATTACTGTCAGGCGCGTTACAAGAGCAGGCTCACTCAGATTTCTCGCTTCGTTACGTGAATGAACAGACATGCTTTGTGTTGTTGATCTTTTCCCACAAAACCAGTAAACTATTCCTGTTGCCTGTTTCACCATGTGCATAATGGTGCTTGTAATGTTGTGTGTGTGCACCACTCGAAGCAAAGGGGTGGATGAATCAGCGAGTGGGATGGATAACATGACTCATGACTGTCTAACTGGTATAAACTGTTACTGTAGAACTGTGAAAAGTAAAGGTGAGTCCTTCTGACACGATTCTCTCCTCGTTGTCCAGCTGTGCGCTTCGGACGAATCCCCAAGCGTGAGAAGCAGCGCATGCTGCTGGAGATGCAGAGTGCCATGAACAACATGATGAACAACAGTCAGCTGCACAGTCAGCTGCACAGCAGCCAGACGCTGCCCATTGGCAAGCCTCTGCCGGCCAGTGCCACCGAACCTACCTCAGAGCACTCCAGCCCTGTCCCCTCCAGCTCTTCATGCTCCAGCCAATCGGACTCCGGCTCTGACCCCGAACCCACCGTGGCCATGGACACCAGCCCCAGCTCAGCCTCGCTCAGCGCCTCAGACAGCGGGGAGGAGGAGGTGATCGGCTCGGTGACGAGGGCCCACCAGGAGACCTTCATGTACAACCAGGAGCAGAGCAGCCTGACAGCTGAGGCCCCGCCTCCTATGGGCCCCGTAAACACCGGCTCAGCCAAAGACATCGCTAATCACCAGACAGAGGAGCGGCAGGACACCTGGAACCACCGCAACAACCTGGTCACCATGGTAGCACAAGACCCCCCCTCCAGTCTGGGCCCTCAGGGTCAGGAGGGCAACACCGCCAACCACTGCCCCTTCAGGCTGTCCAGGAGTGCTGCCCCCAGCCACTGTCCAGCCTACACTCATGGAGCTTTCGGCGCTCCGTCCTCAGAGGGCCCCGCGAATGCAACCCACACCGGGCCCCTGTGGAGAGGGAGCAACAGAATGCATCTGGTAAGACAGCAAGAGGCGAGAAAGGTGCAGGACTTGTTAGAAATAGTCTGTTCAGTGTGTTTTAATTTAAAGTGTAAGCACAGCCTTTGAAATGGTCAGGAATCAGCTGCTCTCATTTTTAGAGAAACCAGCAAGAACACCAGTTCAGTGTCGCAGACTCCTAAAGTAAACTTAAATCTGCCCTCAGGTTTGTCCGATGAACACCTCTCCTCATGTGGACCCTCAGAAGTCTGGCCATGATGTGTGGGAAGAGTTTTCCCACAGCTTCACCCCCGCCGTCAGGGAGGTGGTGGAGTTCGCCAAGAAGATCCCCGGCTTCCGAGACCTGTCCCAGCACGACCAGGTCAGCCTGCTGAAGGCCGGCACTTTTGAGGTAAGTCCCATTTTTCTGTTTTCATGGAAGGCAGACCCTACGGCCAGTAGCTAGTCATACCCAGACTGACCGGGCCATGTTTGTGTTCTGCAGGTGTTGGTGGTCCGTTTCGCTTCGCTCTTCAACATGAAGGACCGCACCGTCACCTTTCTGGGTGGGAGGAAATACAGCATGGACAATCTGCGGGCCATGGGGGCCGGGGACCTCCTCAATTCCATGTTTGACTTCAGTGAGAAGCTCATCAACCTGGGCCTCAGTGAGGAAGAGATGAGCCTCTTCACTGCTGTGGTTCTGGTCTCTGCAGGTAATGTCAAACACAATTAAAATATTTGTTTATTCATACATGAATAATGATGACAAATCATCCGTCACAGTATCCCAAGCCATGTTTTTCTTATTTTTTTATTCTCATTAGGGATGCACGATAATTATCGGACCGATAATTATCGGCCCGATAATAGGAATTATGACGTCATCCCGATAAATCCGATACAATTATTAATACCTCCGATAATCCGACGATAGGATGTGTGTGTTAAAACAGTGCTACGGGTGGATTGGGATGAGGGACGTTAGTTTTTTTTCTAGGCGCCTCCCGTTTAGCGTGTGATGTGGTTACTGTGGTATCACAGGTTTCGGAGGAGGGAGTTAATCCACAAATCGAGCGCTCCCTTCTCACGCCAGGTTCACACTGCACGCGGAAGCGAGCGATCCGCGCACCCCCGTTCACCCCCCGTTTATATATATATATATTGTCATTTTATTGAAGAGTCAAAACTGTTCTTGGCTTTCTTTTGTTCATAGTATTAATTATCATGTCACTGTGATACATCTGGTATGGTGTTTGGTAAAAGGCAAAGCTATGCTAAATCTACCTAAGCTTAGTCATTAGTGTTTTTGACCTGAATTTGATCTGAATATACATTCAAAAACGAATAACAATATTATCGGTTATCGGTATCGGTCCCGAGGAGCAGAAAGTTATCGATATCAAGCAAGCAAGCAAGCAATCGGTATCGGCTTCAAAAAATCAATATCGTGCATCCCTAATTCTCATACTCCTAAATGTAGGCCATCGCATTAACCCTCTCCATTCTCCTCAGATCGCTCCGGCATCGAGAATGTGAACTCGGTGGAGGCCCTGCAGGAGACGCTGATCCGTGCCCTGCGAAGCCTCATCACCAAGAACCACCCCAACGAGTCGGCCATCTTCACCAAGCTGCTGCTCAAACTGCCCGACCTGCGCTCGCTCAACAACATGCACTCTGAGGAGCTGCTGGCCTTCAAGGTCCATTCCTGAAGTTCTCCTCTAGCACTTGACACCCCGACACAAACTGTAACGGCTTGTGACCGGACCTGGGGGGGACCGCACGGACCACTAGCTCTGCCTCACAACCACACCTGAACCTCCGCACTTCTCCCGCGAGACCTTTGTGTTCTCTTCCTTTCAGTCGACACGCAGAACGGAAGCTCAAAGCTGACATTTAAAGGGGGAAGAAGACCATAAAATGTTATTGTACTGTACTGTAGGGCATGAATGCCTGTGTGATGGTAATGCATACATACAGACACACTGATTGATGTATATGTTTCCTGTGTTTGTGTGTAGCATACTGTATGTTTGCAACTGTACAAACATTAGAAGCACTTTTCTGTATAGCGTAGGCTGGTATTTTTGCATTCATAGTGCAATATGTGACTGCTTTTTGATTTTTTGCTGTATAGTGAGTTGAGAAATCTTGTGTATACTTTAAGTGGCAAATATTAATTTGAATAGGTGCTGTGCTCATGTGATGAGGGGGAAGCTATAGAGATTTAAACCCTCCCAAAAAAACAGGACACTGAAAGACTTGACGAGTTATAATTATCTTTAAAAAAACAAAACAAAGCAGACGACAATGAGAGGCGATGTGGATGTGAAGCTGCTAAAAGTCCCAGAGAAATCCGAGAATGTTGTTTTTAATCTGAATGAATTGGAGAAGCAAAAGAACGTATTGACTTGCATTTGTTGCTATGCTCTTTTTTTTTTATCAGTTGCGGTCACATTTCAAAAATAATTTGGGCATTGTGACAAATTAAAATGTATCTGTGTCACTCTGTCGCTTGCTGATTTCTACTCACATCAGTAGAGATGCATTTTCCCTTCCCTTATAAATATATATTTTTTTCCTAATGGAAAAAAGCATTTCTGACGTCTGCTATCCCATGTGTCCCAAGTCGCGTTGACTTTCCTACCTGCCAAGCTGTCGGGGTCAGAGACGCGATGTTGCTGTCGGACGCTGGGCGCTAGAGGAAAACGCCACCAGCAGCTCCCACGTGCTTGAAAGAACGTTTCTATTTTACAAGACTGTACAGGCTTTAGCTGAGTGTAGTTGAACTGAATAGGTGGGACTATTCCACATAAAATATGATTGTATTGTCACTGATTGTAATTTAAAGAAGTACGCTGAGGTCGAGGTGACAGCTGAGTTGCTGATGTTTGGATATTTTGCGACGCCATCTTTTTGTTCCCCGTTGATGAATTCAGAATGTCTGGCCTTTAATATCCAGAGCTTCTGTCATTGTGTTAACATTGTTGACATGTTGTTCTTTTCTCCTCTGTGAAAGGATTGCAGTATGCATAGATTTCTATATAAATATATACATACTATCATACATATGTAACTGTATAGATGAATATATCTATATGAATAAATTTTATAAATGCAGTTCATGCGGTGAAGTTGTTATTGAGTCTGTATGGATTTTAGATATCAATGAAGCCTCAAATGAGTCAGTTTAAACATACCAATTTTCACTATGTGCTATTTTCTCACTACACCAAATTAATATTACAAGCAATTACTAGAGTATTGGAGCATTGGGGTGCTGTAAAATAAATAATACAATGCTAGTAATGTGCAGCCTTGGCTGAAGTATGAACCGGCTATGTTATGACATTTCTCTGGAAAAATGATTTATTACAATCCTCATAATTGTAATAATGTGCTACATTGTGTTGATTGACAGTTTTATCATTTTCAAGGAAGCTGTTTGCTAACACAATTTACAATGGTAAAACATTAAAAATGAATATCGAGCAAGTTAAATTCAGAGCACTAGATGGAGGATGTGGTTAATGTAAACTTGTGTGGAGTCACCATGACAGTGTGACTGTGGTAGTGTCACGACACATCAGCAGATGGCAACAAGGGAGCTTCCTCTCTCTCCATCCACTCACTGCCACTCCCTGCAGCCTGGGACACAAACACCATCTGCAGCCTGCTCGTGTTCGCTCTGCAAACCAAATCCGAGGGGATTTCAATTCTCAGTGAGCAAAACATACACAGGTGTCAAATTCAGATTTTCGTTTATAGTTATAGCCTTAAACTCAATTAATTAATCACCTCCATTCAACATTAAAAGAGGGCACTATTGCAAAGTGCATGTATTCTCATACGCTAAACAACACTAGGATATGGGAAGATATTATTACTTTGTTGGATACTTCACTGGTGGAAACATGCATCTGTATTGAAAGTGGGTCATATACACTCACCTAAAGAATTATAAGGAACACCATAGTAATACCGCGTTTGACCCCTTTCGCCTTCAGAACTGCCTTAATTCTTCGAGGCATTGATTCAACAAAGTGCTGGAAGCATTCTTGAGAAATGTTGGTCCATATTGATAGGATAGCATCTTGCAGTTGAATTTTATTGAGTGACTTTTTGTGAATTTTCGACATGCAGGACTTTTTATGACAGTCTTGGACGCTTTTTTATGACTTTTTTTTTAATGACTTTTTACAACATTTTATGAATTTTGTCCACTGACGTTCGTTGGGAATTTTCGACATAGGCTATTGTAGTATGACTTTTTTTTCTGAAAAAAATGGACTATGGCTTTTTATGACTGTTTTGGACTCACAACACTCAGACTATGCTTGACATACGATTTGAGGGATTTTTATGACGTTTTAATCATATTTTACAATATCTTATCAATTTTATTGAGTGACTTTTTTTGTGAATTTTCAACATACTATAGTATGACTTTTTTCCCCAAAAAATTGTTTACTATGGCTTTGTATATCTGTTTTGGACTAACTACATCCAGACTATGCTTCCCATACGGTACCACAGATTTTTATGACGTTTTAATAATTTTTTACAATATTTCATCATGTTTTTTCCAGTAACTTTTTTCGTGAATTTTCGTGACTTTTTTTTCACAAAGAAATTTGACTATAGCTTTTTATGACTGTTTTGCACTCACTAGACTAAGACTCTGCTTGACATACGACACCAGGGATTTTTATGATGTTTTAACCACTAATTACATTATTTCATGAATTTTATTGGGTGACCTTCTTTGTGAATTTTCGACATACTATAGTATGACTTTTTTTCCCCAAAAAATTTGAATATGGCTTTTAATGACTGTTTTGGATTCTGTACACTCAGACTATGCTTGACATACGATACTAGGTATTTTTATGATGTTTTAACCATTTTTTACATTATTTTATGAATTTTATTGGGTGACCTTCTTCGTGAATTTTCGACATACTATAGTATGACTTTTTTTTCTGAAAAAAATTGACTATGCTTGACATACGATTTGAGGGATTTTTATGACGTTTTAATCATATTTTACAATATCTTATCAATTTTATTGAGTGACTTTTTTTGTGAATTTTCAACATACTATAGTATGACTTTTTTCCCCCAAAAATTGTTTACTATGGCTTTGTATATCTGTTTTGGACTAACTACATCCAGACTATGCTTCCCATACGGTACCACAGATTTTTATGACGTTTTAATAATTTTTTACAATATTTCATCATGTTTTTTCCAGTAACTTTTTTCGTGAATTTTCGACACACTATAGTATGATTTTTTTTTCACAAAGAAATTTGACTATAGCTTTTTATGACTGTTTTGCACTCACTAGACTAAGACTCTGCTTGACATACGACACCAGGGATTTTTATGATGTTTTAACCACTAATTACATTATTTCATGAATTTTATTGGGTGACCTTCTTTGTGAATTTTCGACATACTATAGTATGACTTTTTTTCCCCAAAAAATTTGAATATGGCTTTTAATGACTGTTTTGGATTCTGTACACTCAGACTATGCTTGACATACGATACTAGGTATTTTTATGATGTTTTAACCATTTTTTACATTATTTTATGAATTTTATTGGGTGACCTTCTTCGTGAATTTTCGACATACTATAGTATGACTTTTTTTTCTGAAAAAAATTGACTATGCTTGACATACGATTTGAGGGATTTTTATGACGTTTTAATCATATTTTACAATATCTTATCAATTTTATTGAGTGACTTTTTTTGTGAATTTTCAACATACTATAGTATGACTTTTTTCCCCAAAAAATTGTTTACTATGGCTTTGTATATCTGTTTTGGACTAACTACATCCAGACTATGCTTCCCATACGGTACCACAGATTTTTATGACGTTTTAATAATTTTTTACAATATTTCATCATGTTTTTTCCAGTAACTTTTTTCGTGAATTTTCGACACACTATAGTATGACTTTTTTTTCACAAAGAAATTTGACTATAGCTTTTTATGACTGTTTTGCACTCACTAGACTAAGACTCTGCTTGACATACGACACCAGGGATTTTTATGATGTTTTAACCACTAATTACATTATTTCATGAATTTTATTGGGTGACCTTCTTTGTGAATTTTCGACATACTATAGTATGACTTTTTTTCCCCAAAAAATTTGAATATGGCTTTTAATGACTGTTTTGGATTCTGTACACTCAGACTATGCTTGACATACGATACTAGGTATTTTTATGATGTTTTAACCATTTTTTACATTATTTTATGAATTTTATTGGGTGACCTTCTTCGTGAATTTTCGACATACTATAGTATGACTTTTTTTTCTGAAAAAAATTGACTATGCTTGACATACGATTTGAGGGATTTTTATGACGTTTTAATCATATTTTACAATATCTTATCAATTTTATTGAGTGACTTTTTTTGTGAATTTTCAACATACTATAGTATGACTTTTTTCCCCCAAAAATTGTTTACTATGGCTTTGTATATCTGTTTTGGACTAACTACATCCAGACTATGCTTCCCATACGGTACCACAGATTTTTATGACGTTTTAATAATTTTTTACAATATTTCATCATGTTTTTTCCAGTAACTTTTTTCGTGAATTTTCGACACACTATAGTATGATTTTTTTTTCACAAAGAAATTTGACTATAGCTTTTTATGACTGTTTTGCACTCACTAGACTAAGACTCTGCTTGACATACGACACCAGGGATTTTTATGATGTTTTAACCACTAATTACATTATTTCATTAATTTTATTGGGTGACCTTCTTTGTGAATTTTCGACATACTATAGTATGACTTTTTTTCCCCAAAAAATTTGAATATGGCTTTTAATGACTGTTTTGGATTCTGTACACTCAGACTATGCTTGACATACGATACTAGGTATTTTTATGATGTTTTAACCATTTTTTACATTATTTTATGAATTTTATTGGGTGACCTTCTTCGTGAATTTTCGACATACTATAGTATGACTTTTTTTTCTGAAAAAAATTGACTATGCTTGACATACGATTTGAGGGATTTTTATGACGTTTTAATCATATTTTACAATATCTTATCAATTTTATTGAGTGACTTTTTTTGTGAATTTTCAACATACTATAGTATGACTTTTTTCCCCAAAAAATTGTTTACTATGGCTTTGTATATCTGTTTTGGACTAACTACATCCAGACTATGCTTCCCATACGGTACCACAGATTTTTATGACGTTTTAATAATTTTTTACAATATTTCATCATGTTTTTTCCAGTAACTTTTTTCGTGAATTTTCGACACACTATAGTATGACTTTTTTTTCACAAAGAAATTTGACTATAGCTTTTTATGACTGTTTTGCACTCACTAGACTAAGACTCTGCTTGACATACGACACCAGGGATTTTTATGATGTTTTAACCACTAATTACATTATTTCATGAATTTTATTGGGTGACATTCTTTGTGAATTTTCGACATACTATAGTATGACTTTTTTTCCCCAAAAAATTTGAATATGGCTTTTAATGACTGTTTTGGATTTTGTACACTCAGACTATGCTTGACATACGATACTAGGTATTTTTATGATGTTTTAACCATTTTTTACATTATTTTATGAATTTTATTGGGTGACCTTCTTCGTGAATTTTCGACATACTATAGTATGACTTTTTTTTCTGAAAAAAATTGACTATGCTTGACATACGATTTGAGGGATTTTTATGACGTTTTAATCATATTTTACAATATCTTATCAATTTTATTGAGTGACTTTTTTTGTGAATTTTCAACATACTATAGTATGACTTTTTTCCCCAAAAAATTGTTTACTATGGCTTTGTATATCTGTTTTGGACTAACTACATCCAGACTATGCTTCCCATACGGTACCACAGATTTTTATGACGTTTTAATAATTTTTTACAATATTTCATCATGTTTTTTCCAGTAACTTTTTTCGTGAATTTTCGACACACTATAGTATGACTTTTTTTTCACAAAGAAATTTGACTATAGCTTTTTATGACTGTTTTGCACTCACTAGACTAAGACTCTGCTTGACATACGACACCAGGGATTTTTATGATGTTTTAACCACTAATTACATTATTTCATTAATTTTATTGGGTGACCTTCTTTGTGAATTTTCAACATACTATAGTATGACTTTTTTTCCCCAAAAAATTTGAATATGGCTTTTAATGACTGTTTTGGATTCTGTACACTCAGACTATGCTTGACATACGATACTAGGGATTTTTATGATGTTTTAACCATTTTTTACATTATTTTATGAATTTTATTGGGTGACCTTCTTCGTGAATTTTCGACATACTATAGTATGGCTTTTTTTTCTGAAAAAAATTGACTATGCTTGACATACGATTTGAGGGATTTTTATGACGTTTTAATCATTTTTTACAATATCTTATCAATTTTATTGAGTGACTTTTTTTTGTGAATTTTCGACATACTATAGTATGACTTTTTCCCCCCGAAAATTGTTTACTATGGCTTTGTATATCTGTTTTGGACTAACTACATCCAGACTATGCTTCCCATACGATACCACAGATTTTTATGACGTTTTAATAATTTTTTACAATAATTTATCATGTTTTTTCCAGTAACTTTTTTCGTGAATTTTCGACACACTATAGTATGACTTTTTTTCACAAAGAAATTTGACTATAGCTTTTTATGACTGTTTTGCACTCACTAGACTAAGACTCTGCTTGACATACGACACCAGGGATTTTTATGACGTTTTAACCACTGATTACATTATTTCATGAATTTTATTGGGTAACCTTCTTCGTGAATTTTCGACATACTATAGTATGACTTTTTTTTCTGAAAAAAAATGGACTATGTCTTTTTATGACTGTTTTGGACTCACAACACTCAGACTAGGCTTGACATACGATTTGAGGGATTTTTATGACGTTTTAATCATTTTTTACAATATCTTATCAACTTTATTGAGTGACTTTTTTTGTGAATTTTCAACATACTATAGTATGAGTTTTTTCACCCGAAAATTGTTTACTATGGCTTTGTATATCTGTTTTGGACTAACTACATCCAGACTATGCTTCCCATACGATACCACAGATTTTTATGACGTTTTAATAATTTTTTACAATATTTTATAATTCTTTTCCAGTCACTTTTTTCGTGAATTTTCGACACACTATAGTATGACTTTTTTTTCTGAAAAAAATTGACTATGGCTTTTTATGACTGTTTTGGACTCACTACACTCAGACTATGCTTGACATACGATTTGAGGGATTTTTATGACGTTTTAATCATTTTTTACATTATTTTATGAATTTTATGGGGTGAAGTAACTCTATTGAGTGACTTTTTTTGTGAATTTTCGACATACTATGGTATGACTTTTTTCCCCCGAAAAATAATTACTATGGCTTTGTATATCTGTTTTGGACTAACTACATCCAGACTATGCTTCCCATTTTTTATGACGTTTTAATCATTTTTTACAATATCTTATCAATTTTATTGAGTGACTTTTTTTGTGAATTTTTGACATACTATAGTATGAGTTTTTTCCTCAGAAATTTTTTTACTATGGCTTTGTATATCTGTTTTGGACTAACTACATCCAGACTATGCTTCCCATACGATACCATAGATTTTTATGACGTTTTAATCATTTTTTACAATATTTTCTAATTTTTTTCCAGTAACTTTTTTCGTGAATTTTCGACATACTATAGTATGACTTTTTTTTCTGAAAAAAATTGACTATGGCTTTTTATGACTGTTTTGGACTCACTACACTCAGACTATGCTTGACATACGATTTGAGGGATTTTTATGACGTTTTAATCATTTTTTACAATATTTTATGAATTTTATTGAGTCATTTTTTCATCCTGAAAAATTTGACTATGGTGGTGCAGTGTTAACAGGTCCTCAGGCCTCTCATCTGATGCCTTCAAATGCTCCACACTGAACGGAGGTTTGTTGTTTCCCCTCGTTCGCGGTCACTTTGCTTGTTGATGATTTTCCCTTCATTTGCATTAGTTTGTTGTTTCTTTTTCTTGGGACTGGAAGTTGAATGGTCTTCTTTCTCTGGCTGTTGATCCTCCATTGTGAGTCAGCAGTAATGAAATGTACCTGGCTGCACCGGTCAACCACTTTAGACTAGAGGGAGCCTGACTCAGCAGTTGGAAGTTATACCGATTTACGAATACAATGAAATGCAGCATATGCTTCCATGAGGTCGTGTTCACACTACACCTTTCTGTTGATGGATCTCATCAACTTTGCATGGGCTTGCATCACATTAGGCTGAAATTAACTGTGGGTCCGCTCCGTTGCATCGCTCGCGTCGGAAGCATTTGGGCACAGAGCTGGCTGTGCAAATGCTTCTGACCCATGTACCCGACACGCCTTCCGGCATCGGTCTGTCAACGTACATTTGTAGTGTGAACGTGTCCTGAGTAGCTCCACCTGGGCAGACCAACCTTTTACGAGGGAATTTCCACAGACAATAACTTAAAAGACAATCAAATAGGTGAAAATGTTATGGACTACCACTTATAACATACCAAACAATACTGTACAGTGATAAAAAGCCATGAAAAAATAACAAATTTAGGTTAATGTCAATTACAACAAATTCAAACAAACATTCACACAATTGCAAAAAAAATAATAATAAAGAAGAGGCACAAAACTAAATTCTCTCTAAACCATCTTTATTCTCCAGAGCCAATTCACATTAGCTGAATGGTCATCCTCCACACTCCTGTCAAAGCTTGTCAGCAGCTGGACAATGTGTCACCGGACAAGGTTGCCGGTACTTGCCAAGTGCAAGACAGCAAATTTAGAACAGAATTATTTTTTTCTCAACTTCTGTTTTTGCTGCCAAAGATTCACTCCTCTACACACCTTTGTCTCACTCCCTTTCTCTCCGTGACGGTTTTCCAGTACGTGTTGAACAGATGAGTTGAACAAGAAGACACTCAAACACACAAGGAGAGAAATCTGTGTTGACGGTGGATGACTGTTCTTCTCTGATGCCAGTTACACTTGGACTGAGAAGTTGACCTTAAATGTGTTCGGCTTTGCTGCTTTGTACTGACAGTGAGGTCCAGCTACAGTATTTCTTTCTTTTTTTTTTTAAATAGTTGAATTAATGCTGCACTACTTTAAGTGTTTTGTTTTTTTAATGATTCATCTTGCTCATAGGTTCTTTGCTGAGATGTGGAAATGGGTTTTGAGAGCAAGATATCCTTTTTTTTTTTAAACGCTATGCCAAACAATATCATGTTCATATTATGCTAACAACATCCGTAAAAAAAATCTGCAGTCTGAAAATATACATCCTTTTTTCCTTTGTACTGTAAAATAGCTTTTCTATGGTGCAACTCTTGTTATGGTTTGTAACTGAGCAACCTTAAGAGTAACAACTCGTGGGAGAGATAACGGCACGCTGGCACCTTTCCAGGAATAGTAAACATCATCTGAACCAGCAGGCAGCATTGACTGTGTTTACATGCACCAACAGCTCTGTGCATATGATAATTCAAGTAATTATGGTTTTGTGTGTGAGACGTGCAGAAAATCCAACAATTTCATACGGCCCTTTAACTCCAGTTTGTACACAACCGCCAAAAACTCAACTACAAAAAGTTAAGGTTCATAATTTGTGTTTTGATGTAATTTGGTCTAAAAACTACAATTAAAAAAAAACTTTTTTTTTCTGGGTTAAAGCTGCACTAATTATTAATTTTACATGAATAATGAGTCAAATGTCTGCCTGTAATGTGATCATCACAAGCTCTTCAGCTCTACGGAGCATTTTAGCATCTTTCAGCTCGTTCTTTTGGTTTAATGGCCCACAGTCATTACTATTTTGGTTGAGTCTCAAAATTCTGATTAACTAGACAGCCGTTTTCAGCAAAAATCAACTGTAAAGTACGACGCCTCAACAAGTATAGTAGTTCACGGCTCGCTGGTTTACATACTGAAGCACTTACAGTACCAGCTTCAGAGCCGGATAGTTTTCTCTGAATAGAGATCGATGGAAAGTGAACAGACTTACATTCATCAGGTCACCAGAAACACAACTCCAAATAAGTGCCGACTCCACGTCTGTAGGTGTGTAAAATAGGCAACAGCTAACATATCAACTTCATAAGGCCGTAATTTGTCGAATGAGTGCGGTTATCGAGTTATGAAGTGCATATGATGCAGCTCTGAGGTTAGTGTAAATACGTTTGGTAAATGGTGAGGTAAGTTTTGGTCATTTACTTTTCTACAAAAAAAACAAACCCAACCTGGTTAACAGTTTGTTCCTTTAAAATGTCGCATGGAATTTATCAGGTGAAAAATATGGCCTGTTTGAGTAAAACGGCCTGGCTTATTAACCTGTTTGGACTGGAAGTTTGCTACTTTATCTTTGAAACATACATTTTTAGTTTTCTCGATGTGGCTCCTACTTTGTGCATCAAAGGCCACAAACTCCAGTTAATCAGGCCGAGAAAAAACTCATCTCTTTCAAGAATTTTGCAGTAGGACTTGTGACTCACCTGAAAGCTAATGCTTTGGCTGACAAACCCGGGGCTGGCTGCACATGATATACATGGAGATATAATTTAACTGAAAGTCACACTTTAGAATGATGTCGATGTCTTCAGCTTCCCAAAACCAACTAATTTTGCCAATCTTTTTTTTATTTTTTTATTTTAGTCTTGTGCTCAGACGGAAGGGACAGTTCTTAGTCCCACTAATCCCCTTTCCATACTGGTCCTGTAGTGTTAGCTCCTCATGTCAGCTCCACTGAATATTCCACAAACTTAGATTTAGAATAGCTACAGAAAATAGCGCTTGAAAGATGTCAGAGAAAAGGGGCTGAATACACCTGTTGGTGACTTTAAACTTGAACGTTTTAAAGACAAGGATTATCCAACTCTGTAACCCAACAGCTTAATGGACGGCTCTCGTCCAGCAGATAAAGACTGAGATATTTCCATCAGGATTTTCTGTTACTGCAGCTAAAAGTAAAGGAAATATTGGACTTATATTCACCAGAAACACAACTCCAAATAGAAGCTAATGCTGCTCTGTCTGCTGGATGTACAAATATGCAAATGTTTGCTAACACATTAGCCCTACCAAACACTGTCAAGGCTGTGCATTTGTAATTTTGTGGCGATGTCCTTTTGTGGCAAAAGAAAGTCAATTAATGTAACTTTGAAATGAGTATTTTTGGATTTGTGGCCCTTTACCTGTGCAGGAACCAAGAATTATTAACAGAAACTCAGGAACTTAACTTGTGTTTGAACTTTTTTGGTCCCTGGGCTCTAGTTTGTCTCTGCTCCTGAGGTAGTATGTGTTGAATGTCCAGCAGCTCTTTCAGGGTGGAGTTCAAAGTACTGACACACCACTGGTCAAACACAAGCCTCCGAACATGAGCGGCTTTCATTCAGAGAGAAAGCGAGCAGTAGCAGTTGCAAGCGTAGCGCGGGCCTTAGCATGGATATTTATTTAAATATGGTCGACGTTTAAAGTTGCGCAGCCGAATTCCTGAGACTAAGTCTAAATGTCCATGAAGAAAAAAGAGGTCAGAGAGAACAAGTTAGTAAGACAGTTTTGTTTCAATGCATTCTGTACTAAAAATAGATCATCAAACAGTCATGTAACAGTACATTACAAAAGACAAACCCGACGACAGCGCCGTCGAGTCCTTACATTAAGAAATTAAGTCTCAATGTGTTTTAGGTCTAACTTGCAAATGTAATCCACTAGTCTAATCCTCACAGTTCTTCAGATGCAACGGAAACGCAAATACAAATGCACCAAAGGGACTTCTGGGTCCTCATTTAGTTCCTGAGTTTAGTTCCTGGGAGTATTTGGTTGAAGAGGGCCGAGCCTAAAAGCAGAATTAAGATTAACCTAACTCTATAGATCAGCCTGATATATGAGTGTTTTTTTTTGCAACCAGCCCCGGTTGCCATAAGTGACCAGATTTATTTCACATTTTGTTCCTACTGTCACTACTTTAAGTAGCAAATTATTTTAGTCCAATGCATCCATCAAGTAGAAACAAACAGCAGAAGTAACTAATGGGACATCAATTTGAACGTCTGTGTTTTAATACTCTGTTAACTGGTGTGTTAATGGCACCATGCAGGCTCAGTCACAGAGTATACAAGGCTCCTGCAAACAACCTTAGATGAAGATGACCTCAACGGCTCTACAGACAACAGGGGTGCATGTAAACATGGCCAATGTTACTTTTTTCCAAATGGCTCTGGCTCAGCGCGGCCCTGCCCTACATAACGAGTGGGGCTGCCTGAGCCATGGGTGCCTACTCCCCCCGTCCATTTCTCTCCCTCTGATTGTCTGTGCATTTTTTTTTTGTTGAGTCTGTACAGTTTTGCGAGGTGTGTGTGTGAGGTCCGGGTCATTCAAACACTGCAGCAAGTCTATTGCTTTGATAAAAGGCATCACTTCACAGAAAAGAGGAAAAAAAAACAACAAAAAAAAAAAACAACGAAACAAAAAAACAGAAACACAAGCTGCTTTTGAGGAGTAGTGTGAAGCTTGAGAATAGCGCGATATACAGAGCAAATGTTTGTCACATTGCAAAACGACAATACCATAGAGAAGCTTTTTAGAACAACAACAACAAAAAAAGAGAGAGAACATACCGGCTAAAATAAAAGAAAGAGCGCTACGTTTTCACAATCTCACCAGCTTTCTCAGTGTACCTCGCTGATGAAGTATCATACTGTTTTTTATTTTTTATTTTCAGGGTCGGCTAATGTTGCTCCCGCTGCTCGGTCACAGCAGCGGCCGTGTAACCCTCACGTCAGGCACATGCACACGCGTGCACGTGTACAGTATGTCTACACGGTTTGCTGTATGTGTTGTGTTTGTGTGTTAGTGTATATGTGTATATGCATGCCATCATAAGAGGATGGTGGGCCGTCAATACAAACAGACATTGTTCAGTTCTGCGTGTAAATAGAAGGTCAACCGACCATTTCCCCCTGACTCACTGTAGCACCATGACGTCACTGTTCTGACATACAGCCTCCCGTTCTCAGGGAGTTGAATCGATTGTGTGTGTGTGTATGCGTGTGTGTGGTACTGATGAGGCAACGTGGCCGAGATGAAACACGTAAAACTCTCGACGACCGGTTGCGTGGTAGAAGCTGCGAAACGTGGACTAAAAACACGAGTCGAAGAGGGACTGTGTGCGAGCAGCATGCACTAACTAGCATAACCAGTCAAAGCCCAGTAGGGGTTCAATAAGGAGGGCATCATTCACTTGTTTTGGCACAGCATGTGGCATCGTTACACAACAACAAGTACTATGTGATTGTCTTTTTCATGACATCAGTGTCATTATGTGCTTTAGTTAGTCCCGACCGGTCTCTGGCAACGATGAACAGGCTCATTTTAATGCTACTGCTGCGTTCCTTTCAATGTCGGAAGTCTGAATCCCCAGAGGGGAGGTTGGAAGTTACAATCTTTCTGTGTTTCCAGGATCGTTTGTAGAAATAAAGGGGACAAAAATTTAAATTTGGACAGAAGATACAGATTCTTTTTCTTTTTAATGCAGCTTTGACAGTGTTAGTATTAGGGCCAGGGATCAATACTAGAGGTGTAACGATGAATCGTTTGTCAGTCCTGTAGATTCTACTAAATTGATCTGCTAAAATAAATAAATAGAATGAATCGTTTTGGCTTCACAATAATTGATATAAATGCATTTAATCAGATTAATCGTGATTCTTACTTATGATTAATGTTTTAATACGTTTAAGACACTCTCTCCTCTGCCAGCATGTAGTCTACTGAAAATGTTAAAAATAACTGAGCAATGTTTAATTACATTTTTGTATTCAGCATAAAATATTATGCAGGACTAATTTTTTTTATTGAATAAATATGTTATTTTTTCACCTTTCAGAAGAATACAGATAGTCTCACTCGCATTATTGCATGTTTATTTAATGGATATAGAATTTTTGTTAAAAGTTACTGAATCGAATCGTGGTTTACAGAATCGAATCGAATCAAATTGTTACAAAAAAAAAAAAAATCGTCCTTGAATCAAATTACCAACTACTGTATCGTTAATCAAATCAAATCGCTGTGAAGCCAAAGATTTACACCCCTAATCAATACAAGGCCATTCCAACAGCTGGCTTCTAAATAATAATTAACTATTATTTTCTCTGTTAATCAGTTCATCTTTTGCTTTTTAAATTGTCAGGGTTATGATGATGTCATCAAATAGTTTATTTCAATCCTCAAAGATCCGAAATGAGAAGCTAGAACTTGGCTGTTTTTGAGTTTCTTGAAAAAACAATTTAAATCATTATTTCCGCTAATTGTATTAATGTTGCAGCTCTGCATTTAGTATTTGAACAATCTGCTTCATGAGAGGTTGAATGGGAGCTCTAGAGGCGTTTCAGTTAAAAGTATGTCACATATGTGCGCCATAGACATGCAATGCCATCTCTTTGACTGGCAAACACACATGTCCTAATTTATCACATTGGCATCCACATCCTCAATTCAGCCGTGAGGAAGCCCTTAGAAAATGAGGAATAGTTTGCCGTTTCTCTTTTCTTCAGTCAACAGCGTGACACATTTCTGAGTTTTGAATGCAGATGCTATGGAAATTAAGATGCGATTAAATGACCAGATATTTGTTTGGTTTGAAGTTTCCAAAAAAAGTACGATGCGTCTAAGCTAAAGCTTTGTGGTTTACTTCAATACATTAACAAAATATGTGTTGGACATTTCTGATTTAAGGGTCAGATAAACATTCTTTCCATTAATTTGACAGATTTGCCAAAGTGACTCGCAATTTATATTTTTAACATAAGTCTTCCCATTTAATTTCATGAATATACATTTTTTCCTTTTTCAGTGAATCTACTGTCGTAGTGCCACAGCTAAGTTCTCATGATATTTAGCAATGTTTGCTAGTCTTCACAATTCAATCTTCCATGTTTAGCTTCCGACAGCAAAGGCAGGTATGAGACAGAACTCTCCTCATACTGAAAACTGTTGGGTGTTTCGAGGATTACAAAGAGGATTGTTTTTGTTTTAAGTGCCAGGTAGATGCAAATAATGTCGTCTCAGACAAAGTAAATGATGCCCAGGTTTCTGACTTGGACTTCTGTTGCAACATTCAGAGTTTTCCGACATCTCTGGAACGCCGCACTACGACTAACCGCCGAGATGCGTGGCTACCCGGACACTTACAAAGGCCTGTGAGCTTTTTGTCCATTAGAGTGAGTGTTGCCGTTAAT
Organism: Chelidonichthys spinosus; assembly: GCA_029853015.1. Lineage (NCBI taxonomy): Eukaryota > Metazoa > Chordata > Actinopteri > Perciformes > Triglidae > Chelidonichthys > Chelidonichthys spinosus. The sequence goes on along the minus strand of CM056836.1, from coordinate 16,171,466 downwards.
GGGTCAGGTCACAGTATGTTGGTGAGGCACTGAACAGTTCAGACACTCACCGTATGGATGACTGACTACATGACAGTTAATATACCAACAAACGGGTCCGATAAAGTCGAGCAGGTGGGAGACGGAAACGGGTCGTCGCTAACGATGACTTCTTATCTGTGTCAGGTGAGCAGCCGTTTTGAGTTTTTCAATGCAAAAAGGAAGGAAAATAAAACATTTGCATGGTTTCTAATAATGAAATGTTGATAAATCACCATTATGCCAACTGTACAATAAAAAAAAAAAAAAAACCTATGGTAAAAATCCGAGGTGAGAGGTTATATCCACAACAATAACAACAAAACAAACAACAACAAAAAAGAACAATATGCTGTTCACATGTACCCGCACTGTAAGGAATGGTTCCATCCAAAACTTGACCAGAGAGCTACTCCTAAACTATGGAATGAAGTGACACTCAGTAGTGCTAATAGAAAGTTCATTGTGACGGGCCTTCTGCTGGTTCCACCCCTGAGACCACCAGGGTGCCAAGGCGCTGACGTATGCACACACACATACATACACAAACACATACATGCACGCACCCACACATACACTTAAATCCATTGGTCAGTCCTCGAAGACCTCCAGGAAGAGAGGAGGGAATAGCTCGGTGGGACACTCCACTTTCATGTGGAGGAACCGGCTGGCGTGGCAGGCGCCGATCATCCGCAGGTCCGTCACCTTCATTAGCAGCTTGGGCCAGAAATGTGCCAATTTGTGTTTGCGGTAGTTGATGTAATGTTCAAAGGCCAGCAGGAACTCCTCTTGGCAACGTTCGATTCGCTCCACGCTGCTCAGGCCCGGACGATCTGGGGACAAAAAGACATCCGTGATGATATAAGCTGCTGTGATGCAGGAATTTAGAGCAGCGAGTATATGTGAGAATATGTTCCCAGACATCAGCAGTTACTGTGGTTGTAACAGTTAGAAGTGATTATTGGCCACAGCTATATATATATATATATATAGGTCCAAATTCGAATAAACTATAATTAAAGCTCAGGTTCTTAGCAGAATTTCTTACTCAATTCAATTCAAATAAATGAATCCCTTTCCTGCCATGGATGACAAATAGCTGTCATTTTTCTAAACTTTGCACCAAACAAAGGTCCACTTTGTTATTATAGCTCACAGTCAACTTTCAACTCAGCAGCCTTCCAGCCTTGTAAATGGTATTGATTAAACCCTAGTGGCCGCTGTCAGAAGTGTGTCAGCGGACAAGACAGATGGGCAGGTTCACCTCGTGTCATGTCAACACGTACAGGACACAGCAGAGCGGTATTGATCTTCAATGAGATGCAGAGCGTCACACAGAGAAATGGTGGCTGGACAAAGCTCCTCAGCAATGATTATGGTGGTTAATTGATTGCTCTGTACTTTGGTATGGATTTCATGTCAAAAAAATAAAACTCACGTAATCTGTGCAGGAGGGAACAAAAGTGCTGCTGAGGAAATAACATTGCTTTTAAACAGCAGGACAAGTGTTTTTTGTCAGTGCAAACCCATAATAAACTTTTGGCTTCTAACATGCGGCTTTGCTTTGGAAGATGGTCCGCAGTTATGCCGGTAAACACAAATGGGCTTTAAAGAAGACGGAACTAATCAGCTCACGTATGCATGCGTGGTAGGAGTCCGAACGCCAGCTGCTTACCGGATGAAAGCAGGATGACAGCCTGCAGCAGAGCCACCTCAGAGTCGTCCAAGTTAAAGGAGGACAGCGACACGCCAAGGTCAAAGATGGCGTCCGAGACGACGCCCAAGCCTCCGTTCTTAAGCTGACCCCGCGTCACCGCCATCTCGCCGTTGAGCGTTAGGGTCTCGCTCTCTGGATCGTAGCGAACGGCGGCTCGCAGCGACATGATCTCCATGCAACAGCCTTTCAACAGGACGATCTGGTCTTCACAAGGCAGCTGATTATGAGGACAAACAGATGAGCACTGTCAGGAGGGACGTGGCTGACCTCGCCAAGGCAATCACTGGTTTTTAAACAGCTGAAAATTAAGACTATAAATATATACACATATATATACACACACACAACATATGTGAAGAATAAACTGTAGTTTCCAATAATACATGAATGCTTTATAACTATTAACACAACTTAGTAACTGAGAAATGACATGAATGAATGTTGTTGATGTCATTTATCGGCTGAGATTCATGTTGCAGTTATATGATGTGATTGACTTGACTGTAAATCCACTGTAGCTGCCATGTTAGAAACTCAAACAGGTGTGAACCGCTCCTCTGCCACCACCAGAGGGAGCATCGTGAACTCTTCATCAACATGAAACTTGGTCAAATAAGCAGCTGCACTCACCTCACAAAACATAGGCAGTTTTTTGGCAAAGTCCACCACTCGGGTTATGGCAGGGGTGATAATTTTTGTAAACTGACTGAAAGCTTCTATATCCACTTTGTTTCCTTCAGGTGTATTGACCATGGATGCTTGACCAATTTCCTCAGGCTGAAAGAAGACAGAGAGAAGGTCAGTGTCGGTTGGATCTGTCTCCAGGCAAATAAAACAATACATAAAATGTTTCTATTATTGAGAACACTATTGATCTATTCAAGGTCAAATGAGATGATGCAAGAACTCGAAAGTGAGCGAAGTGGTTTGATTTAGGACGCATCACTACAGACATGTAGCACTCGTGTATCTTTTCCACACAGTTAAATGTCTTATGCATGTTAATGTAAACTACACACTGTGCAAGCACACTGAAGACAGGACAGTTTTTTGTTGTGGATCAGTTTCCCTTACCTTAGTTTCCTTCACCCCCGCTGCACTCTGGTCAGAAGTATAGAATAAATTACATGTTATTTCATTAAGAAGCATAGCTTCCTCGACCTGTTGGATAATCAACAGGAATCGTGAAGTTTCAATGAAGAACTCGTGTCAAGCCAACTAAAAAGAAAACAAGTTAAAACTGAAGACAGATGAAAGAGTGTGCAGATAGGAAACAGGTGAGGACAGAGATACAAGTTGGGTTTCTATGGTGAGATTCAGGCTCGGGGACCAGGATTTCAAACAGCTCCCCCCGAGACACTCGACCGCACAGACTTCACTATGTCTTCGTAATTAAAATGTACAAAAACGTTTCCAAATTCATTTCCCACGCAGATGGAGTGAAATAGATTCCGATAAATGTGTGACGCATGTAAAGTGACTTGGTTTAATTCCTGATTATTACACAATTTCCTCAACAAATGAGACCCTTGTATAATCACTGTCCGACACTGTTTCACTCTAACAAGTGCTCGTTCTGATCGCACCATAGAAACCCAAAACAAAGTCAACAGTCGAGATGGACTTTTCAATCTGAACAGAGCAATTAGACTTTACCAGAAAAGGAAAAGAAAATTAGTCAAAAGAAAGTGCGAGGTGTGAAATCAAAAGCTACAATCAGAAAGAGAGAAAAATGAAACGGCACCAAAAAAAAAGCAAGTTATTAGTATTGACTATTAAGGATCGTAGCTCGGTAAGTCATTAAAAAGACAAGAATAAGGTGTTCCATTATAAATTAGTGCTGCTGCGTTGAGGAACACACTTTCCTCCATCGTCCAGCTAATTTTGCCCCACTCTACAAGGAGATACAAAAAAACACATGGACATATTAACACAGGGAGCAGTGGTTGTGGCGGAGGTGGAGGAGACAGGGGCATGAGGTGGAAGGGGGTCTGTGAAGGGTGGGAGGGGATGGAGGGGGGATGGGGTTGGGGGGTTGTTGGATTTGATACGGCAGGGTAATCAATACAACGAAGGCTGTGGTGAGGAGGGAGGGGGGGAGGGAGGGGAGGGAGGATGTCTCACCAGGAATTTCCGCTTCTGCTTCCAGTGGTTGCCCTGTGCGTTAGTGGCCATATGGGCCTCAGTCACCATACGGATGAGGTCCCACTCCTCCTGGGTGGGCTCCTGTCGGTCCCACACCGTCTTCTGCAGTTCCTCCTTCCGACGGCGCTCCCTGTTCTCCTCGATTAGCTTCCGCTTGGCCAGCCTCTTGCTGTCGTCCAACACCACTGGTGGGGACATTGGCCACATAGTTGAAAATACAGGGCAACCTCAAAATGACAACCCCAAAACAGACGGATTAACTTAAAAAAAAAAAAAAAATTACATTACTTTTTATATAATATGAGTAAAATGATGAATTCAATTCAATTAATTTTCTGTTGATCCACCAATTGATTGACAGAAACGGACAAACAAACAAAGATGGCGCATCAATGAAGCAGACGCGCTCTGAGGAAAACTTACAGTCGGTTGCCATTCCCACTGCAATGCACTTCTTGAAGCGGCATTCCTGGCACTGGTTTCTGGTCACTTTGTCGATGACACATTTCCCCTCATACTTACAAGCGTATGTCGGGTTGAGATTCTTCTGGATTGTCCGCCTGAAGAAACCCTTGAAAGCAGACAGGCACACGCTCAGAAAGGATTTGAGAAAAAGTAAACAAATAAATGTGCAAACGATGAAGATTCACGCGTTACCTTGCAACCTTCACAGGTAATGCAGCGATAGTGATAGCCTGTGGCTTTGTCCCCGCACACTACACATAGCTCATCCTTGTCCAGGTAACTTGGAATGTACCCTGGAGAGAAGAACAAACACTTAATATCAGGTTTTGGTTTGAAAGATTAAGAGATCCTTTCAATAATAATTATCACATTTTAAAAATATTTTGGGAATTTTATGTTTTCTTTAAAATGTGTCTTGTTGTGTACTTCTAGGAAAAAAGTATGTGCGTATTAATGTGTCTTCGGAATAAGTCATTGATTGGCACCGACTTCCATAGATGGCTCTGTTCACTTACTGAGTTAACACCTGGTCCAATTTTGGGATTCGGCTTAATGAGTTCAGTGCTTTGACCTCTGGAAGACTCCAGGACCGGAGGTTAACAAGCTGATCAATACCTTTTTTTGGGGGGGGGGGGGGAGTTTGTAAAGAATCAGCCTTCTGTTGCCTCGCCATCAATCAATAAGGAACCCCCGCCCGCCTCAGCCAAACACTCTGAGCATCAGATGCACCAAGTCCTGCTCACAGATCTGCCGCCCCATGATGCCTTAAGTCTTGGATTTACGCTTGCCACACTTAATTGAAAATCCCAGACGTCACTGATTCATTGATCAAGGACGGGTTATCACTAATTAAACGTTCATATATATAAATATATATATATAAATATATCTTTCAAAACATATTCCTCATGCACAATCCAGAGAGATAACCACAAAACAACGGAAACCATTCCATCCATCAATCTCATACCACAAAAAGGCTTTCACTGAGAATCACAAACCGGACGTCATACCTTTCCTGTGCGCCTCCTGCATCCACTGCAGGTGTGAGAAGTCAGGTTTGATCTCAGGGAAATATTCAGGCTGGTGATGGTAGTGACTAAGAGGGATCTCCATGCTGCAAAACTCGCTCTTAAAAACGGGAGTGCCACCAGCGTACAAGCAAGAGTAGTGCTGGCTGGGCGGCCAAGCCTGCTCCATGCACGGTAGGTGGTGCAGCGGCTGGGGTTCGCAGTGTCCGTACCCGGGTCCCTCACCCGGGTACATGCAGTGTTCCCCACCGCCCTGCACCGCGTAGCCTCCCACCCCAGAACGAGGCATCTCATACATGTCTGGTATGCAGTAATTCATCATGCAGAGCACCATAAAACGTCGTGGGTGAACTCCAACAACTATCCTTTCTGCAAAAAGAAAAATCTCAGAAGGAAAAAATAAATAAATAAAAAAATCTGCTCAAAGACGGAGCATCAAGCCATGTGAATGTGACTATTAGAATGTCTGGAAAACAAATGTATTAGAGGTTGCCCCCCTGATACGCTCAAAAGTTTTATCCACCGAGTCCAGACTTCACCAAGCAGCTGCCCCACCCGCCACCACACGGCCGAATCGGGAAGGAGAGATTTATGACGACGTAGAGCTCTAATCTTACACTCCACAAATCCTCAATGCGCACAGACAGTGGCGATGTCGCAGATTAAGACCTCGCATGTTGCACCTCCATCTAATAACAGCGGCTACAGAACTGTTCTATGGAAAGCGATAACTTTAAATTAAAATGTAAAAAGTGTTTGTTTTGTGGAGGATTCTGACATCATATTAGATCGTATACGATTACATCATATTAGTGTTAGTTGTTTTCTTCACCGTGATAACTTAACCCTAAACCTTTAACCTTTAACCTCTGTGTATTTAACCCCTTGCTTATCCTGCGGTATTTTAAACGGAATCTGTAAACAAGCTTGCTTAGATCAGTTTCATATAATTATTCCTGCCAACTATTTAGTGAATGTTATGACACTAAGAAGATTTTAAGAAGGTCTTTGTGTTTTATACGCAGGAACCCTGACCTGTATTTAATCCGCTCCCGCTAAGCTAATGGAAAGAACGCATAATTAGAAAAACTGACCTCTTTATAGCATTTCGATGTAGGAATTAACCAGAAAAATATTACAATAAATTATTTAGATTATTTAGCAAATCAAATCTGTGAATAAAAATAGAATTCAATTATCTGTACTGTTCATGAGATACATATATTAACATGAATATACATCTTATTCTCCTTGTCTTTCTGTAATGCATTTTAATTCTTCTGTTTTTTCAATTTATTGTTTGACATGTTATGATGTGAAGCCCTTTGAGTCTGCCTTGTGTATGAAAGGTGATATACAAATAAAGTTGCCTTGCTTAATTTAAATGCTATTAATGCAATGAAATGTTTTTTTTTAAAACACGATAAAATCAATGCCAACAAAAAACAACAAAAATAAGTCTTTTCTTTAAATATATTGAGGTAGATTTTTCTTTTTACATTAATCACATGATTATGATGAAGTCTTATGAAATAAAATATGTTTTTTCTTGAAAAAATAGTTTCAAGACGTAAAACAAACCAAAAAAAATTAAATCAATATTGTTTCCCACAAAGTCAGACACGCGAGCAGCACGCTGAGCGACACATTGCGTGATCCGTTTCAGATAATACACCTATTATCCGAGGCATCGGCTATACTCAGCCATATTGATTAGGCTTCCTGCTCAATAAAAATGGGATAAGCCTTATGGTGCGTGATTGTTGGGATCCACAAGGCCTTCTTCAATAATTTCTTGCATGTAACGTTTCTTCATACTTACCAATAACAAGCTGTTTTATTGAAGAGTTTTTAGAAATGTTACTATTAAAGCAAACAGAGACAGACAGAAGGAAAAAAAACCTACACAATCAATATGGAGACGTTTGTGAATGCAGTTAACTTTAGATTATGGATAATACTGCAAACTAATTCATATGGCTGTTTATGATTATTCTTTTATTTATTCAAATGGATACTTTCACTTTTCGTCTGTATACATACTTTCTCTGGCGTTTTAAACCTATATCTATTCTATTGATTATTATAAAATCTTCAATTTTGTAATTTTCCATGGATGTAAAAATATGGAAACTGCAATATTTGGACTTCTGAAGAGAATGCTGGTTCAAAGGGTGAGTTATTCCACTATATTTCCCTGTGAATTACCAACCAATTAAAACAGATTGTTCAGTGTTTGAAGATATATAATAAAGAGAAAACGAATATAAAATGTGTTGCCTTTACTTCAAATTACAAACTGGAATTATTTATTGCCAAAAATAAATAGAATCATATTGGTTTCAGCCTTTCAAACAATTTTAGGTCCCAAAATTCTCAAAAGCCCAGTAAATTAGAGGTGTGAATGTGAGTTTTGAAGAAAAACCAAGTCTTAATGTAAAACATATTACATATATGTATTATTTGATAGACTGTAAAGTTCATCTGAAGGACTCCAGTTAATTTAGCATTTCAGGAAAAATCACAATCAGAATATTTGTTTGTTTCCTCAAACTTGTGTAAAGCTTCTTTGAGAGACACATTTTGGGTAAAGTGTGATAACACAGACGCCTGAGATCTACTTAAGACGAGCAAACACCAGAACAGCGAACATCCTGCTGGTTGATGGATCATAGAGGCCACAAACACGAACGGGAACACATGGCCTAGTCTGAGCAAAGATGCATGCAGTTTTGGCTTTAAAATCCCTGCTGCTTGTACTTATGTGAACTCTGAATGCAGCCAGTCTGCACGCTCTCCACCGCGTCCCTCAGAGACGACACGATCAATACTGCTGGTGTCCGGGATTAGGAAACACGGATAATAAGGGTTCTGGTGGACCTTCAAAGACCTTGATCGAATTTCACAACTTTGCTTTCTGTTTTATATGATTCAAGTATATTTAGCTGTATTAGCATGCAAACAGAGTTTGAAGCCCGGACATGAGCAGCTATCACTTTTAGCCCTACAATAGTTAAATCAATTCAATCTAAATTGTGTCTCCTCTAATCAGTTAAAAAAACAAAAACACAAAACACAAACCAACATACAGAGTCAAATTTTGTGCCGCAGGTGACTGTATACCAACATCACTAAAATGTTTCACATGTAATGGTAATGTGTCTTACATGTAATTATTTCCAGTGTAATGTACTAATAATTCCCCCAGGTTTTACAAATAAATTGCGTTTATAATCAATTTTGTTCAAATGTAATCTATCAGATATTTAAAGAAGTAGTAAATCAGAGCATTATGATCCCATGTAGTAACCCAATTCTGACTAAAATGACTACATATTTCCCCTTATTATAATCTAAAAACAAATTACATATATTTAATATTAGATTCTGCTTTGTCCCTATGACGGTGATAGCAGTGAATAATTAAAACATCAGAATGAAAGAAATCTGGATCTATTTGCAGGTCTATTAGGTCATTTTCAGCATATATATATATATATATATATATATATATATATATATATATATATAACACACACACACACACACACACACACACACACACACACTTTTATCATTATTTATTTACATCTTTTATCAGATTAAATCCAACATTAGGTGAGCTACAACACACATCTCCTGCCAAAAGTAGAAGCAGTTTTTGGTGACCAAAATGTTCTCTGCATATTGATTTTAGAAATTATCTTCCAAACATGCAAAGTTTGACAGACGTTTGCTCCTTATGTTCATGAATAGAAAGTAATCGATTTATAATCTACAAATATCGTAGTCGTGAAGGTGTAGATACATATTTGAAATGTTTTTATTCATAATTTGTTAGTTATTGCCCATGAACGAAACTGGTTTAACAGGAAATGACTGTTTGATGGGCTGTTTTATAATAAATGCCCTAAATTTACAGTTTAAGTTGTTTTTTGTTGTTTTAATGTATTTAACATGTCTGTTTCCCCGCAGTTTAAACATGTATCAACAATGATATTCTGTACATTAATTTTGATTGTGAAACCGCCTCTATATTATTAACGGTTTATTCCATTTACTATATTTGGTGGTATCTGTCTTGAGACGTTTCACAGCGACGACCACAACGTAAGAAAAACATCTTCATGTGTAACAATGACAGTTCAATTACTGACGTTGCTTCTGGGCTTTTGTTGTGTCATTTTTGCCCAATTAATAACAATTTAAAAGCTGTCAGAAATGCCAATTTCAGATGGATACAGTTTGCGCTAATGTAGAATACCTCTTAAATAATGTTAATTTGGATTAATCTACGTGCATATTACCTATATATTAATTGTTTCATGTTGGATTAGTAAATTCTCAGCGTTCCAAACTGCATGACTTAAAAGTTGTAATTTTAGGATGTAAGAAAACTAACAATAAAATATTTCATCTCTGATCTCAAACAATTCTTAACTTCTAAACTATTTGAATGTCTTTTATGAAGAATAATTGCCATGACAAATGAACAAAAGGGTAAACAAAACAAAGCCCAACATGTGCAGCTTAAAGTGTGAAAACAATAAGAGGAATGTAGGAATATCTTAAGTATATTAAAGTGTGACTACTCAGCAGCTTTCCATTTAAAAAAGAAAAAAATGGACTAAAATCAACTGAATTCTGTCAATTTTTCTGTTTTTTTGGGGGTGGGTGAAAACTGACTGTATTATGGACGTTGTGATACAACATGGAATCACTGTTCCCATTAGTACTATTGGCAGAACAAAAACACAAAATGTTCAAAATCAATTTGAACATCTTTTGCATCTTTGAACATAATAACACAAGATACAGTATACAGTACTGATAGTGATACACTGTTGCACATTCTTCCAACAAATATACAAACATGTATACAACTATATAACCGAGGCAACATGAATGATCAGTGTTTAATTTCTATAATCTGTCTGAATGAACAGTTAACAGGGCTTATCATGGGATTACCGACCCTGTTCAATAAGAAGTGTGAGTATGTGAGGGGTCGATGTGATCGACATGCAGCAGCTGGTAAGACACGGGCCCTCTGAGGCAAATCTGCTCCCAAAGAGGGCTGATACCAGTTTAACTTTGTGATGAGGTGACGTCCTCACCGAGTCCTAATCTCGTTTGGAGTTTTCGATGTCGACATTAAGCGTTCATCAGACAGAGTCTGTCAATACTGAAACAATCTGTCGTCTGAGTGGACGCATTAACAAATGTGAGCTTTTATGCTTTTAACAACCTCTTTTTTGTGTTACCGTATATTTAAATATATTATATACATCTAGAATTTCTTTCCAAGTCTTTATAAATTTAGCAGTAAACATGCAGCATCATATTATATGTATACACACGCATGTATTGACTGGTATTTAACAAGGTATTTATGGATGGAGAAATAACATAAACAAATATATATATATATATATATATATATATATATATATATATATAAAAATAAAAATAAAAGCATTTGTCTACAGCTAACATTATGTGCAAATTAAACACATCATAATTGTGGGAAAAACCAAGCAAACAGATCTTAAATTAAGATCACTTTGAATTGTATCACCTCTAGATACAACATTTTCTTTCAGACGCGCCACAAATGCATCACATTTAAGACAAAAAAACCCCAGCAATCTACATTTTAATCTATTTAAATATGTCTTTACTTACCCTAATTGTATTTTTATCAGATGCAGCTTTCTCTCTTTAACCTCGTTCTTGTAAATGTGCGGGAATAAAATGTCCACAAGAACGTTTCCTGCATCCTGTTTCAAGTTATGCTGAGCGAGTAGAAATACTGACGGCTTGTTGACTCCAGGTATTCCTGACAAACCTTACGACTCTCTACTTCTAGATAACACTAGACTTCTGCTCAACAATCATATCCACGCATTGCGAACAGGGAGACGGTTTCTCTGCCGCGCCGCCTGACAGCAATGGCCCTGCAGCCGGCTTCTGCACCGATATATTCCCTCCCTGATTGATTACTTTCAGCCTGGGGAGCTCAACGCAGGTCATGAACAATTATTGGACGTTGAGGAATCTCTTTTTACCCCGGGCCCTGAAATGACACGATACACTGTGCCAGATGTCCCTGGCTACTCGCCGTTACCTGATGAGACACATTAGTCCTTGAACCTTTCCCTTCGCTGGTCGGGGTGAGCTCAGGGGAACGACTAAAAAGCTGCTAACGCCGAAGGTTTAAATTTGACGGGATTATCCCGCACTTTGGAGAGAAGCTACTGCTTTTCTTTTAACTTAATTAATTTGAAACGCTTCTTCCACAAAGTCCAAAAGAATCCAATCAGATGAATTACTGTGTTCTCAGTAATTTACCATTTCCCTGATTGTGTACATTACAAATGCGGACAACTCCAAACGGTACACATCTATGCACGTACAAGTGAGGAGGCGATGCAACAGCAAGGAAGTGGAAAGGAGGTGCGTGTATAAATATATAGTATAGTTGTTCAATGTTAGGCTCCTTATTTACTCCAGTTTGAAATAGATTGTGATAGAGAGTGTATCATATATATTATACTAAAATCTCCTTCTATGTTTAACTTGCAGAACATGTTTTGAAAAATACCAAAAAGTCTTAAGTTGGTCCAAATGTTTCTTTTTCGTGTGCAGCAAACTCCTTCATATTTTATTATTCTAGTCTATATTGAAATAGTGGGTTTGCTGTCAAATATAGTCTAGAATGCGTCCTTTAATGTTTGTGCTCTATGTAGCTTGTAAACAAAAGCTTTATAACAACCACTGTCTCATTTTATTCAAACAAATGTGGCCCTTGTCACGGACAATTCATCAGTGCTGCTTTCTTCCCCTCACCGAGCTCATTAACACGCCGCTGCTGAGTGATGAGACATGTAATGAGTGAATCATCACGGCAGACATTCCTGGAGACATTTCTCCTGAGACGCTCACAATTCAATTCCAACTTAAACATCAAAATAAAGCCCACAGGAGCACTCCCTCCCTGTTTTCATCGCTGCAGAGGGGGTCGTATGATGCAAACGCACCTCGATGCAAACCGAGTGACATCGGGCGACACGCAAATGACTCGACTCAGGAAAAAGGTATGAAACTCTAAATTCAGGTGATAGAAATGTTAGATTACACAGCTCAGCGTCTCCTTGAGCTTCAGCTGGGAGACGGGCTGCAGAGATGATGTCATCAAGAGAGAAATGCCAGCTGTTCCACAGACGCCAATCAGCAAGTTAAGCAGCAGAAACACTAGATTTATACACTAGATCCATGAAGACACAACCAACACGACAACATTAAACTCACTTATTCAGTTATCAAATGCCAATTTCATAAGAATTAGAGCACAGTTTGCTCATATACAGAAAATACCCCTACTGCAAAATTACATGGAATAAACTGTTAATAATTTCAGTGCACACACACACATACACATACACACACACACACTAAGTATTGCATTCATTCTCGTTTTTTAAAGGCAAGTTAAACCCATAAAACTCTTAACTGCTGTAAGTGGACAGACAACCCCTCTTCCTTCATCTGTGAACATACGGAGCACAGAATATTTATGATTTATTCATAGTGACACAAATCAAGCCCGTCACCTACAAATTCATTTTTCCATTCGACTGAATTACTCTCTTGATTTCACAAACATGTTTTTTTCACACATTTAACGCAGTTTCGAAAAATGCAAAAGATTATTTAGTAAAAAAAGAAATCCTTGATGGCCAAAAAGACGAAATGATGAAATAAAAACTAAACAAATCAAAAACACTTCACAGGTTTCACAGGGGACACAAACAAGCCGACCATCACAACAACCTTCTAACCCATTCAAAGCTAATTTGCGATACGTTGTTAGAAAACTTTATCCAATAAAAAAATGTTTTCCCTCGAAAACGTAATTCTTACTGTTCTTCTGCTGTGGGAATGTTATCTTTAGAAGACCAGACTGCACGTCTGTATCAAATCAATCATGTAGTGATTAACTTAACTCCTTCGTTCTGCTCAAAACTCAAAGCTGTTGCTCCTGTTTTTCAGCTTCCTGATGCAAATGCGTTTGGTGTACATATCAAAGACCTCGGCATTAGTGAGATTTCAGTCGTATTGACACAACCGCCACTGCTGCACAGCTGCTGGTGAACACTTGTGCTCAGCCCTTTTCTCAGTATGTCTGGCTCTCGCCCCTCATTGTTCAGATAAAGAGAAAACACTCACTCGTTAGCAGGAACAGCAATAAGCACATGGCTTCCACTGTTGGAACAATGGGCAACCTCCAGGAGTTGCAGGGAGAAACAGCCTCAGCTATGCAGTAAAAGACCAGTGGCGCCTCTCTGTGCTGTCAACACTGATTAAACACACTATTACCACAAGTTGACTAAGTCAGCGTGTTGGGTTTACTTTTCTACCGCTGGAAGGAGGAGACGTGAAAAGAACAAGCTATCATGTATCATGTAATGATAGTGAACCCACCAGACATGCCCTCCATCCTCAACAATCGTGAGCCGTGAAATGTGAAATGAGGCAATTCATATGGAATCGAGACTGTTTGAGTCGTCCGTTTGTGTCAGTCATCGCCGAGGACCAGATATGAATCTAGTCTCCCCGCGGCAGCCCAGGCCTCTACGGGGAGGATGCATGAAGCTGTAATGGAGTGTCCTTGAATGCAGTCATTGCCGAGTAGGAAAGGCGTAGCGGTGGTGGTGGTTGAGGCAGAGATACAGGGGTGAAGAGGAACATTTTCCACTGCATGCGGTGTAGTAATACAGGCCCATTAGGGATTATGTGGCAGAGCAGGTTAGTTAGGATTTCCCTTCCACATATCATAAACAGCTTCATAATATCATGGTCTTTGCTTGCAACATGTAGCAGAATGGTGCGGGCCGTAATCATGGGTTTGTTTCTACATATCTGTTGTCTCTATGTCTGCCAGGTTTGGTTTGATGTTTGCTTCATTTTTCATTTTGTTAATTTCATGGTTGGAAACGGGGATGAGGATCAAAGAATATCTCTTGATCATGTGTTTCATGTCTGTGATCTCATTATGTTAATTTGGCATAATGAAAGATAACAGACAGTTATGTTTTTTTTGCTTCATTTTACAGATTCTAGATTTTGTATAAAGAGTATAAATCCTGGAAACAGCAGTAAGGAACCCAAGAAGAGCTCTGAGACCTTTATTGAAGTAATAGATTGTGTGCACATTTGAATTCATTATTCATTCAACAATGGACTTTATTCTGCATATAGATGGCTCGTGAGCTTGCCTGTAGGAAAATGCATGCAATAGTGATGCAATGCATGTTTGCACGGTTAGCTGACTCTGGCTTTGTACTGATAACAATCCTCTGACTCTGCTGAAAGTGCACCAACTCAACTGTGTCTCTAGAAGAAGAAGAAATGTCTTACCAAACATCCCTCAGTTTAATTCTAACGGTATCACAAAGGCCTTATTTCTACTGAGCTCAGACAGACCACATGTATGATAATGACATGATATTATTATATATATTATTTTGGACAATACTTTTAAAATTTATTAAATATATTGAATTTAATATTTTTTTTGCATCCATCATATTGTCATGATACAACAAAATGATATTCAACCTCAGGTAAAGTAAATATGATGACAAGCAAAGGCCCGACTTGCGTCTTTGCCACACAAATAAGTATTTAATTGAGATCTCAGTAAGGTATTCCCCAGGAACTTGGTTATTGGTTTGGGTCATGGATTATGATTTTGTTGAAGAGTGAAAGTAAAAAAAATATGACTTTTTTTCCTAAAGTACTTACCCATGTTTTCAGATCAAAACAGAATCATATCAAGTCAATGAAGGCCATTTAAAGCAAAGAAAAATTGAAGGAGGTTAAAGTCTGAACAGCTTCTCTGGTTTTTAGTAAAAAAGCAAACAAACAAAAAAAAAGCCCTAGAGTTTTCATGAGTTGCTCCAAAGCTCACCCAGACTGACAGAGAGGAGGAAAAAGCATTGCTGAGAGGGAGGATAAATATTACCATTTTGAATGGCCTCATCTTTCCAGCGGGGGGAGCAATTTTCTGCTGGCTCTAAAATAGATGGGAGAGGCACTTTAAAAAAAAGAAAGCTACTTGCTCAGTTAAACAGGTGAGAGAGGCAGACTGACCTGCTCCTCTGCTTCTCAACAATCAGATGCGAATAAAACAGCAGGTTAATGTGAATTAAGCATCAGAAACATCACTTTGTCACAGGTTTGTTGTTGTCACCGGTCTGGTGTCACAGTGGATGTCAGGTTTATTTCCTTATATGGTACACGTGAGCCTGTATGTGGCGGGGCAGTGAGGCCACCGAGACCAGCCACGTTTTTTAAGTTAATGAAACAAGTAAGATGGATTTTAAAATCAAATTTAAGTTGTATTTGTTTACACAAGGTGTTGCATGATTGTTTTGTTTCTTCATCCTCTTCCAAAATGATACATTTACTTGTGGATTTCATACTATCACTATGGGTTGATCAGATAATATAGATAATATAACCAACTTAAATCAAGTAATGATTTTCATTTCCTCTTTCTATGTTTTGTTTGTGTAGTATGCTGAATGAATGCATGCTTATTTCTAAAAATGACAAAGCAATTTGTAATTTTGACCACAGGTAGAACAGCAACTCGTCTGTGGATGAGATAGCTGATGTGGATCAATAAACAATAAACAATAAACGTGGCGGCTGTGTCGCCCTGTACACTGAATATGTGAGTAAACACAGAGCGACCGTCTGTACATGGCAGCACGTACGTCTGGTGCAGCACAAGGTTTGACATCGGTATTTAAACAGCTTATTATGCATGCAAGTGCAAGTCTACATTCCCAGTGTGCACTGAATTAATTGTAACAAAGAGTTAAGGGGTTGGAAACGTTGGTGCATGGTAGCTTTTTTACAAGTCCAGACTGAGACATTTTGCCTCTGCAATCATAAGGAAATGAAAGAATAAAGCGCTTGTTTTTGATGATAAATCTGAGACGTCTTTTATAAACTATCTTTCTGGTGAAGACAGCTCATCACGAAGCAGTGAAATTAAAATGCGAATTATGTTTTTCTCAGCTCCTCTACACATGATCAGTGGTTGATGCCGTGCGCCTTGTAAATCTGGAATTATGTTTCGGGGCAGAAAGTTACCTTTAGGTGGACGTTAAAGCTTTAAGGTCTTGGCTTTGGCAGCAGCAGTTGACTCATAGAAAAAATGGGAGATGCAGCACAATACGCTGTCTCAGCCTGAAATATATAACGTGGCCGTTCCACTGGTGGTGAAGTTTATCCTCCATCATGTTCAAAAATAACAATAATGAAATGTAATCGCTGCTCCGACGTAGGCCGCATCCTTCGGAGGATAGTTGGGATGCATCTAGTGACCATGCAAAGTCATTGAGCTACTGATCATGTATAGAGGGCATTTCCTTTCTATCTTTTATTTTTTTGTTCTCTTGCTTAAGTTTGAAAAATAACAATAATTAAAATACAAACTGATGACTTGGTGGTTTAGACCTCACATCACGTGTGTCATGATAGTTTAGTTGCTTTTTGTGAGTATTTTTCTAGCCTGACGGGAATATCATTCAGGAGAAACACTGTGGTTTTTGGCCGGTCACATTTAGTTTGAGTGAATATTGTGTTCAATATTCAACTTTGAAGCACATTAAAACCTGGAGGCTGGGAGTGCACGCTTAGGTAATCAGGTCAAACATCTTACCTGACATACTGGTGGGGTTCAAGGTCAAGACGTCATCCTCAGAGCCTCCTCAGACATCTGGGTACCTACCTAGCTGAACACAGACACAAGAAACCAGCAATCACTCAGTGAATCACAGAACAGCTTCCTTCCAACATGTTAAAATTATGCGTTTTTGTGCTCACAGCTTGTCTGTCCTCGCCATTTTAACAAATTGTGTGCATGAAGAGGAAAAAATGCCACTAATTGGATGTAATCAGCCTATTCAGCTCGATAGAACCAGTCAAAGAGGTCTTTGATGCCTCCGTTTGCATCATTGCAGGATGCAGCTCTTACTGTGTTGTCAGTTCATCAAAGGGGATCTTGCACACAGACTGTCCCTGGTTATGAGTGACATCTAGTGGTCAAACATGGAAAATCCGTTTACATTACCTCACAAGATTTTTGAGAAATGACTAATCTGAGGTGTTGCTTGCAGACCTTTAATTCTAAAGGCTTAGTCGTTTCGTTTTTTTCCATCACGTACTCAGTGTGATGATAAAAAAGCTAAATGTTACACTCATGGCAGCATGTGTTCATCTTTGATCAGACAGCTGGCGGTGACGTTGATCTGCTGTAGTTAATCAGAAATGCACATATCGCTAGAGGTTACCTGTATGAGTCCCAGTCCACAGTACGGTCTCCCAATGCCAAATGGCAGCTAATGTTTGACCAACCAATGCTGTAGATTGTCCACCTAGATGTTTTTTAATGGTTGACACCAAGGGTTTCCACAGACTTAGCATACAGCACATTGCAGCTAAGGGGCCGAGTGGAGAGCAGCTGCCGGTAGAAATGTAGAATTTAAACACAACGCTGTGCCCCAGGCAAACATCTTGTCATTACCGCAAAATACGAGCCACACCCCACTAACAAATAAGAGAGTTTTCAGCTGTCTGGACTGAGTCACACACAGCTTCACACAACGCTCAGGTCACAGATGGAGTTTCACCTTCTCTTCCATGGATGCAAACAATAAGAAATAAGATCCATACCAATGCTCTATTTCTCAACTAGACAAACGTATTCTTAAACGTTGGACTATTCCTTTATAATTCAACTCACTTTCCAAATATTGTCAAGTTACATTAAGTAAGATGAGAAACTGAAAGTCTCTGTCGTCTTCTTTATCAAGGCTTTTCCTTGAATGCTGCAGCTGGTATTATAATTCAGATCGTCTGCATTTTTCCATCATGCTGAATCCAGTTACAATGAGCACAAGAACCATTTCATAACCAAACAAAAAAAACTGTTTGTAATTCAAATTGGACTGATCATTTCTCACTGCCACTGTTTAAAGATGTTTAACAGCATTGAACCCCTGAGAGAAATACTCGTAATATTACAGTACAATATTATTTGCGTACACAATCATCCAATCAAATCGTAGCTTCACGGAGAAACAAATAAACCCTCCGTTTTCACCCAAAGACAGCAAACTTAACCTTCAAAGACAGAATAAACATTGCAGTACGTCCTCAGCTGACCGATCCGTTACCTGCTCCTCTGAGCGTAACGATGACACGAACCCTCTAATCAAACCCAACGGTGAAAATGACTATTTTAGAACAAACAAGCGCTCAATTCCACTTTTGTAACTCAGCCTACGTGTACTTCTCAGGACAAAAAATGACAGCTTTCAGGATTCCTCTGCACTGGAAGAACAGCTGGCTCCAAAAGCATGACAGGAAACTGTGCTTCGGTTTGCTGCTTTTCACCCCGGAGACCATTTAATATCCAGACAACAGCTGGGGAAGAGCCTGAAAGCTGGTGCCTCCATTCAACAGGTTTGCTATAGCTCTAATGAGGACACACACACAAATGCCAAAGATTTTGGAAAAAAATATGAATATAGATATAAAAAGACACATGAATGGGCTGTAAAGAACATACACAGACAGAAGAAGCTTAGACAGCGAGACACAGCAGAGAGGGAGACAAGTGAAACTCCTCATGGGGACGTTTCTATCAATAATCTCATATCTATATCAAAGACAGCAGCTGATTCTACTGACTGAGCAAGTAGCCCAGAGGAAAACAACCAGGCAGGAGATCGTCAGATATTGGATATCGTTGAGTGTCTTCTGATCGTCGGCTTGCTAAAACTGGTTCCAATCAGATCCGTTCCAAGATGGTAAAGTCTCTCACCTTTTTTTAAGGTTAGAGACATCCGTCAATCGTCTACAAGCATTCATGGGTACACCCTGGACAGGTCGCAAGTCTATCACAGGGCTGACATGTAGAGACAGACAGGTAACCAGTCTATCACAGGGCTGACATGTAGAGACAGACAGGTAACCAGTCTATCTGACATGTAGAGACAGACAGGTCGCCAGTCTATCACAGGGCTGACATGTAGAGACAGACAGGTAACCAGTCTATCTGACATGTAGAGACAGACAGGTCGCCAGTCTATCACAGGGCTGACATGTAGAGACAGACAGGTAACCAGTCTATCACAGGACTGACATGTTGAGACAGACAGGTCGCCAGTCTATCACAGGACTGACATGTAGAGACAGACAGGTAACCAGTCTATCTGACATGTAGAGACAGACAGGTCGCCAGTCCATCACAGGGCTGACATGTAGAGACAGACAGGTAACCAGTCTATCACAGGACTGACATGTTGAGACAGACAGGTCGCCAGTCTATCACAGGACTGACATGTAGAGACAGACAGGTAACCAGTCTATCTGACATGTAGAGACAGACAGGTCGCCAGTCTATTACAGGGCTGACATGTAGAGACAGACAGGTAACCAGTCTATCACAGGACTGACATGTTGAGACAGACAGGTCGCCAGTCTATCACAGGACTGACATGTAGAGACAGACAGGTAACCAGTCTATCTGACATGTAGAGACAGACAGGTCGCCAGTCTATTACAGGGCTGACATGTAGAGACAGACAGGTAACCAGTCTATCTGACATGTAGAGACAGACAGGTAACCAGTCTATCACAGGACTGACATGTAGAGACAGACAGGTAACCAGTCTATCTGACATGTAGAGACAGACAGGTAACCAGTCTATCTGACATTAGAGACAGACAGGTAACAAGTCTATCTGACATGTAGAGACAGACAGGTAACCAGTCTATCTGACATTAGAGACAGACAGGTAACCAGTCTATCTGACATGTAGAGACAGACAACCAGTCAGTTAACCTATCCCCAATAGAGGCAATAGTGCTACCCACTACACCACCCGGCCCAAGCTGAGAGACACTTATATTAAATTCTCTTATGAAATAAACTTTTGAACATAGTTGCTACATGGGAGAGAATCAATGACTTCTCAAAGACTACATGGTTAGGGAACTTACATTCCACACATAAAATAAGTCAATGTTTACTTTTCATTTCACGTGGGACACCAACAGTGGTGTCCTGGGTGAAGGTCCTGTATCATCATTTGACTTTGATGAGAAACTTACATGTGAAACAGTGAAATCACACGTGATCTTGGATTAAAATAATTTCCCTCAAAACATAATTGACAATGCGGTTTCTTTGTTTGTAATTAGGATTAGAATTAGGAGACCAGCCCGTTTTAAGACTGTAAACTCCAATTTGAAGGTGACGTTTATCGTCATCATAGATACTTATTATTCGTCATCATAGATCATTTTCAGAAAATAGGGGTTTATGTTATGGCCACCAGTTTTAATGATTCCAACTTAAGTTCCTGGGAAATGATGATTTATTTTCTTCAGTTAAATCCTTTCACCAGACAAGAACTTCTATTGGATGATTATTAAAAACCCAATTCAACGTTTTAAAAAAAAGAAAAATCCCTTTCTACTGCTCATGGCAAGTTTAGTTTGACCAGTTAAAATTGAACTATGGCTAAAGAATGGCTATGGGTTGGGCAATTTGAGCACATGAAGGTTAAAGATAATAGTTAACAGTGAGTGAAAAGGACAGATATTTCAAGTAACACTTGGCGTGCTACTTCATGCTTTGGCACTTAACATTGGCACCAGAGTGACAAATTGTCCAATATAAACGTAATTCCTCAGACAACGGGCTGCATGAGGTAGCTTTAAATGCTCCAATCCCCTTCAGCCACAGCTGCCATTGCCATGGCGATGAGGCCGAATTTGAACCAATTTAAACTGTGATCTAGCAGTGTTATCAAGTGTAATCATCCACTGCTTTTAGTGATGTACACAACTGATATTTAAGCTAGGTGAATATTACTTTGGAAACATGTTGCTGGCAGTGATAGTTAGAGAAGCTTCTCTAAGAGCGTTTTAATGACTCAAAAGTCTGGAACTCAACCAGGAGAGATTCTAGCAATGCAGACACTGTTGAGAACACAAACCGTCTCAAACTTTATTTGCATTTTGTTCATGCAAAGTTGGTGTTTTAGTTTGAGTTTTAAAACGGTATCCAACGGTAACACCTACTGCAGGAGCTCAGAGCGAGGCATTTCAGGACAATTTCATCAGATAGGACGTTTACAGATGGCAATTTATTTTGGAAGGGGGAACAAATCATACAGCTGAATGCTTTTTGTCGGCTCTCTAATTGCCATTTCTGCACATTAGTGTCCCAAATAAACAAAAGTGACAATAATGGACTTCCACCGCAGGCGTAAATTAGCTGCAGTGGCAGAGAGCAGGGTCACACCAGTCCACATTCTCCCTTCCCTGCTCGCTCCATCTAAGGGTTTTTTTTTTCCTCGATACTTTAAAAACACAGAAACTAGGTTGAACTCTCTGTGGCTTTGGCCAGACCACTAGATAACTTCACGCATTTATTCTGTGCTTTCTTTGCAGGGACTTTCTTTGAAGATGCACATTAAAGTTAACTATGCAGCCGATCTGAAGTTGGAAAAATTTGAGTTGATACCAATTTGCACGGATAATGAATAATGTTCCTTTATTTTCCATCTATGTAGAAGGGGCTGGCATAGTGCGAGGCATGGCGGTGTTAATCCAACATTTTGTGCAGTTATACTGAGGACAGAGGACGCCAAACCAAGGTCACCTAACAGGAAAAAAATATCTAATATCTAATTTCTCCCCATTTCAAACTTAAAAAGAGCCTCCAGGGTTTCGTCCCCGTCTCTGAAGACGCAGGAGAAGTGCTCCAGGTGCGTCTCACATCTTCCCTGCTTGTGCACATATTTTTTTACCCTCGACTTTCCTGGAAAAAGCCAGCGGCGCATATGGTGTTCTGAAAAAAACCCACATTTTCTCTTGATGAGAAAGTGCTGAGCCATGATGCTGAGCGATTAACACTTGCAGCCGGCTGTTTGCTCTGTGACTGTGACGCGTCATGGCGTTGTACGCGGCGGCGTGTGTATGAGCTAACATGCAAGCTGGCCTTGATTCCACATCACAAACCGCAAACTGCTGCCTTTTTTTTGCACCAACTCGGCTTCAGTCATATAGGGAAGTAAGTAGTAAAAAAAGTACCAATACTGCAAGAAGTAGAACTGGCAGGTACAAACATACAAAGGTGATGTACAACAAATCAGAAAAACTCAAGGTTTTAAAGTTTGAAGGTGAAAACTGGCTAAAAGATCAATTGTAAGCAGTTGATTTGTTTTGTCCGCCTGCAGGTTTGCTGTGTGTTTATCTCTGATCTGGATGATAGTCTGACTGTGTGTACGATAACCAGCGGGGACAAAGGTTGAGAAAGGAGGGAAAAGCCCAAATACTAAGTGAGTCATTAAAGTAGTGTTGTTGAAGTCAGTGACTAAGCTTTGGCATGAACTGTCCTTGACACTGATGATGTAAAACAATTCCACCCCGAAGACTCGGGGGGTCGCCAAAGCTGCCAACTTCCAGATTGTGCTGGCAGCGGCTGAAACTGCTGTCTGTCCCACTCTGATTTCTTTGAGCCACAACTGGAGTCGAATCAAAACCCATTTTGATCTGCAGGCAGAAAGTCTAACCCTTAACCAAATTCGCCCTCCTTGTTTCTTTTCCCGGATTCCACATCTGACAAATCGCAAACACACAACAGACTGTGTGCTTGGAAGTTTGCAGCGTCCTATACTTGTTGTATAGGCTGCGGGTGAGCACTTCCTCCTCATCACTGGCACACATGATTCCTCCTCCAAAACAACGACCACATCCTGCACAACGAGAGGTGCAAGAACAGTATGTACTTACTTTGTTGTGGCAAATATAACAAACATGACGGTATGACAAAGAAATGTAAACTCGCCAGCACGCCCTCATGAAATGCATTACCCCACCTGCTCCTGCAGCCGCTCGGAAATTGTACACAAGATTTGAGAAAACAGGAAATGCTGAAGCTCACACACGCTGTATTTATTTTTCTTCATTGCTAGCATTCAAGGAATAAGTAGATTTACTTCCATGAACCATCGTTCGACTTGAGCGCCGCGGATCATTTTACTACGACAGCATACAAACACACGGACGAAGACCTTCACAGACTCTGATCATTTCCAAATGACGCCCTCTATTAGTTTGTTTTACACGCTTTCCTCAAATGTCAGCGCTCGCCTATAAAAGCGTTTGCCAACACCAAGGAGGGCAGCAGATCTCGGAGAGGGCAGGCGCGGGAACACGAGTCATCAGAACCACGCTGAAGCTCGAGGCATGTCAACATTCCTGGAGTCTGACATAAAGCTAATGAAAAACACTCGTATCGACATCCTCGACTTTGGGACTAGATGAGCGCTTTTCTGACTGTATTGTTTAGCATCCAACCAGCAACAATTCATACATCAACAGCCGGGTCAAAGGTCTCGCCGTGTCCTCACACAGATGCTGAGTGAACCCGTTGCTTGTAAATGTTCGACTTCGGAGATGTAAAGTTTAGCTCGAGGAAGGAACACTCGTGATGAAACACACAAACAGGGTTTCCCACACTTTCAAAACCTCCTTCACGCTGAAATGTGTGGCAACTTTAACAGATGTGAAATAAAAACCACATATTATATTATTATTGATAATTCATGTAAGTATACACACAGGATTTCCCTCTGCATGATAGCATAACCAGCCTTCAAACGTTGATTCTATGTTAAGTCATAAAAAGACAGGTAAATTATCAGCACAAGTCAGTCAGAGTCAGGGGGTCAAAGGTCATCCTGTACTCAAGTAGAAGTACAGAGACTTGTGTTCAAAAAAGACTCTGGTGGAAGTAGAAGAACTGATTCAACTTCTTTACTTGAGTAAAAGTGAAAACGTACTCAAAGTAGAAACTGAAATCCCTATGAAGGACATTTCTACTGGCTGCTTTTTTTTCGCGCGGTAAGTGAACCTTGCATCATGGTCATAAGAAAAATAATAATCTATCATTCTAAAAAACTAAAGTAACGACCCTGTTTCTGAAAATGCAAGGTTTAGAAAGTACAAATTGGTTTAAAAATGTAGAGTTAAAGTAAAAAGTTGTCAGAATTATTTTTTTTTTTTAGTAAAGTACCGATCCTTGAAAATCTGTACAGTGCACAAAAGATACAGATATTATTATATATTTCATGTAATTTTAGTTCTGGAAGTGGTCAATTTGATATGTTTTGTTATATCACTCACTTTGGACGTAAAGATACGGGAAAATAGAGTTGTTTGAAAAAGACTTTCCACTCTTTAAGAGCGAACCAAAGGGCCGGCCTTATCTCGGTTGGCCCCTTTGATAAATCATTGCTGGCTCTGAAGTCGAAGAAGCATGTTGAATGTATAATTCCTTTTTGAAGATTAACTTTGGTCTCATAGAAGAAATCTCATTTTGTTATTGCAAAAGTGAATGTAAAAAAAAAAAAAAAAAGTTAATGTTGTACATCCGCACCGGGCCCCTTAGAGATCTCACCAGACTTGCAATAAATGAATACAAGAGGCCTTTTCCAGGCTTGGGGCCTTATTGAATGGCCTTCTGCAACAAAAGGAAATCACTTTAATGTCATCACATGCCCTCGGAGACTTCTGGCCATGAAGTGGAGCTTTGTGGGTTCCAAGGAGGAAATATTATTGTGAAATATTAGGCAGTGCTTGAGTTGGCGATGTTTTGGGTTATTTAAATGGTGGTGAAATCTTTGTCAGTGTTCTGCAAACAATGGTGTAGAAAGTTTTATAAATAAATAAAAAATATCACACAGAATTTTCCTATGTGGGCTGCTGACAGTATCTGACCGGCTGTGTCTTCGGCATATTTAGTGGTGTAAAGTTTATATATATATATATATATATATATATATATATATATATACACAAATATACTTTCAATGCATTTTACTTTTCTGTGTCTACTTTTTATTCCAAGACAGTTATTTGCTACAGTTACTCTTATCCGAGTCTCATCCGAGTCCACACACAAGCCTCTAATAACCTCACTGCTTGCATCGTGAATCGGTAAACATTAAATCGCCTCTTTTGACCAAAATGCATCTTATCTGAGGTGGCATTCAGATAAGAGTGGATCTCGATCCTCTGACCATTGTGACCCGAGCGTTCTAATACTTAATTTACGAAGCAGCATCACACGTGCAACGTGATACAGGTGCGTCATCATGGCAACCGGCATCAAAAAGAGGACAGCAGATGGTGTTTTCATTAAAGAATTCAAGCTTTAGAAGAATCAACCGAATGACTTTGTGTCTGTGTCTCCGGTGCACTTATCATATTACATTAAGTTGCCGGGAAAAACACACACACACACACACAAAGGCGAATGTCAAGAGGATGACTGATACACGGGAGCTATCTGGTGGGCTTTGGGAACGCCACCGTGTTCCTGTTACACTGTGCAGTCATGAGCGTGATCCATCACTGGAGGCCGGGAGCCCAAAAAATGCACCGCTAGTATTACAGCCAACAATCCATGCAGCGCTACCAAGGCCAGCAGCGACAACACAGTCATGACGAATGGCCGACAGCCGGAGCTCCCCGCCACCCGCAGACTCACGGGTGATATTCAGCATCCGAGTTTTCATCATTACATTTACACATTTTCCCCCATTTCCTGTGTGCCTTTTGTTGTTTTCTCTCCGACATCCCCTCTGAGCGGCACAGCCGGGCTGTTCGTCTTCACCCGGTCTACAACCTTTTGTCCCTCTACACCACGGACTTCAACCGACGCACGGCGTGCTGCCATCTTCAGAGGCGTTCCGATGTCGGCGCTACAGCTGGATGTATTGGTGAGGAGGCCGGATGCAGAGCGGCGGAACCATCTGCGGCGCAACGTGACAAAGACAAAGGAGCCGATTGTGGATCTGAGTAGGGCCGAGGCGCCGGCGACCCCCGTTTCCATCCAAGAGGCCAGCGTGGAACCTCAAAGAGGACTACAAGTGCGCTGGCTTTGGCTAAGATCACGCCGCCTGAGGCCATCAAACTTTCCATGTCCTCCCTCAGAGTATCAGAACCTTCTTTGTCAATAGATGGGCCCTTTGGACTTCTGTCAGCCGTCTGCAGCTACTGATTACTCGTATGTGCAATAATGATTAAAATCTACAATAATTCACTCCACACACACCACAAATACTGCATTTATACTGTACATTTCAAGAAATATCCTTATTATCGAATACACCTCAATTATTTGTTTGCTTGTTTGCACTGTGGTTGTATCTGATGCACACATTTTTTATATTTCTCATATATTGTGTCATATTGTATCATTATGTACATAATTTTACATCGTCATTTGTGTGCATTTTACGTGACCCTTTTGTTTCTAATTTTTCTTACATTTATTTAAGACTTTCACAGTCGTCAATGAAAAGCAGCTTGAGCCTATAAGGGCCGTTCTGCTCTAATGCTCCCATGTGACAGTCAAACTGTGGGTGTGGCCCCTTTGATTGGAGTTTGGAGAACAGAACGCCCATTGTGTTTTTAAGTCCAACAACATTTTTGAACATATCTGTGGTGCAAGACTGCTCCGGACTCAAACAAACATATCGTACTACTGTATGATACGCCAGCATATCATACTGGAACCAGGACTTCAGATAAAAACCACACAGGAGAATTTGGATTTGATAACGTTAAGTGTGTTCACGTGCATTTGTGGTTCCCTATGTGGTTTCTAACCGTAAAGGCTATTATGGCTAACCGCTAGCTGCCAGTGAGCTACTTTCTGTGTTTGCTTTGGGTCAGACCCAGAGGAAAGCCTTTAAAAATGATTCATATAAAACTCTGGGGGGAGTGATTGCATTGTGAAACTGAGATTTCCCAATTTGCGAAAAAATCTATGATTCCAAGACATCTGGACAAACACCACTTGATGAAAACCATGAGATAAGCCCGAAAGCTCCAGAGCACAGCAGCCGCTAAATGGATATTTGAAGAATTAACATTTAAACCAACATGGAGGTGGAGAAATGTTGGCTAAAAATGATGCATAAATGCTTGTGATGTGGTAACATCACCTCTATGACACCACCTACAGAAGCACATGCACAGTCTGCAGCTGTCACTCCCACAGACAAGAAGCAGAGAAAGCAGAACGGATCGCCAGGCTGCCACATACACATTAAACCTGTATCAGCACCCAGATCTGAGCTTCATTACATTTACTTCACACAACTGCTAGAGACACTGCTTTTCTGTGTTTGTGTGTGTGTGTGTGTGTGTGTGTGTGTGTGTGTGTGTGTGTGTGTCTTGAGCACAGCAGGGAGGTCTAGGGGAGAGAAACAGTATCAGACGCTGCAGCACTCTGCTGTATGTAGAATTTAACTTACCAGAGGAAGTGGTGAAGTCTGACTCCAGGCAGCCCTGAGGAGCTGCTGAGCTCCCCCAGAGAAACACCTACGGAAACACACACAGACAGAGCCAAGTCAGGCTAACGAGCAACTGGCATGGAAATCACAGTCCGGCCACGGTCGTCAGGAAGGTTAGACACCGTCGCGAACATGTTGCCACAGCATTAAAAATGAACCCGAGCCATCTTGAAGTTTAAGGGTCACTTAAGAAAAAAAAAAAATCCTGACACTCATCGTTTCTTTGAACTCATAAGTCAGCAGGAGACATTTCAAGGAAGCACAGTGAAGCAACAACAGCAGTTTTAACGCCTGTTGTGTGGCAGGATGTAGTCAGATCACTACATCCGGCTAAGATGACCTATATGCAACACTAGCCCTTGACACAGCAACTCCCACAGCGGCTTTAAAGTAACCTCCGGTAGTTGCCACATGTGGTTGCAGCCACAAACACTTCCCCCACGCTGCGTTACGGGTGAAGTTATCCCAGTATGAATTACTTTTCCCTTTTGGACCCTCATATATATCTTATTGTGTGTGTCAGCGCCTGAAGTTAAGAAAGACGTTTGGGGAGGAAATCAGCCATAAATAAACCAACAGTGACAAAACAACATGTGCAGGAAAGCAGAAATGCTTTGGTTGGACTGTACGCCTGGTGTTTTGCCAGAAATCATTGGATGTTATGCAAAGTTCATGTTGATATCTCTAGGGAAGAAGGAGAGAAAAAAACCCGGAGTTGGTTTGATTATGATGAGAGTGAGAAAGGAAAGCATTTGTTTATATCATTAATGGGCCGGTCATCTCTCCGATAGACGGCAATCACTTGTAATCAGACTTAATGGGCACTCTAATGGGAACGCTTCCCCTCCCCCCGTGCTCTTTCCGTGGCACTCTTTAACACACTCTTCAACACACATACAAGCACACACATATGCAACTCCGGCGCTTTTCATCTGAATTATTGTTTTAATAATACCGTCTATCCACAGTACAACATAATCAAGTCCTATTTGTGTGGAATGCCAATTTACATATTTTGCTTGTTCATATTCTCTCCAGGTCTCCTTTGCATTCATTAGTTTGCAGCAGCGGTCTCAGCTGGTTCAGGCTCACTTCTGAGTCCGGCTCCCCGTCAACACTTCTACAATATACCATTTATATCTCATTTCCCACTCATTACAGGATCGCCCGCTTTATTGCTTTATTTTTGCGGCCATGGCCGTCATCAGTTGTGATGGTGAAACCACGGCAACAACCTTGTGCCGGAGCGGCCGTTGCACCATTACGACGACAGAACACTGTGAGCTGGCAGACGTCGTTTAAGTGTTGCTGCCGACTTCCCAGAGTTCCTCAGCAATGAACTCGCATCATAGAGAGAAAGCTAGCGTTAGCTGCGTTTCCCACACGGACCCAGCTGTGGTGATGATGAATGGCCAAGCTGTTAAAACCCACAGCAACGGGTCGCCTTCCAGCTGTAGCACTCTCTCTGTTATACTGGCAGCTAGTAAACTGCCAGTTGGGCCGTTGGAATGAAAGTAGTATAACAACTATTTATTGCAGATATGACACACCTTACAAAAAACTACTAAAAATCACCTGGAGCATTTAAGAAACAGCTCAAAACCTATTTTATATAGAATTGTTTTTAATTAATTTCCACTTTTGTTTCTTTTTCTCAATATTTACTATACTATTTATCCATCTTATTTTGTCCACGCTTTATTATAATACCTGTGTTGTTGAATTGTGTTTGATTTTTTAAAGCTCTTTGAGCTACTTTGAGCTGTATTTTATGAAATCCATCCATCCAGCATCTACCGCATATCCTTAATTCAGGGTCGCAGGCTGGAGCAGATCCCAGCCGACATTGGCGAAGGCAGGGCTCACCCTAGACAGGTAACCAGTCTATCACAGGGCTGACATGTAGAGACAGACAGGTAACCAGTCTATCACAGGGCCGACACGTAGAGACAGACAGGTGACCAGTCTATCACAGGGCTGACATGTAGAGACAGACAGGTAACCAGTCTATCACAGAGCTGACATGTAGAGACAGACAGGTAACCAGTCTATCACAGGGAGACATGTAGAGACAGACAGGTAACCAGTCTATCACAGGGCTAACATGTAGAGACAGACAGGTAACCAGTCTATCACAGGGCTGACATGTAGGGACAGACAGGTAACCAGTCTATCACAGGGAGACATGTAGAGACAGACAGGTAACCAGTCGATCACAGGGAGTCATGTAGAGACAGACAGGTAACCAGTCTATCACAGGGCTGACATGTAGAGACAGACAGGTAACCAGTCTATCACAGGGCTGACATGTAGAGACAGACAGGTAACCAGTCTATCACAGGGCTGACATGTAGAGACAGACAGGTAACCAGTCTATCACAGGGCTGACACGTAGAGACAGACAGGTGACCAGTCTATCACAGGGCTGACATATAGAGACAGACAGGTAACCAGTCTATCACAGGGCTGACATGTAGAGACAGACAGGTAACCAGTCTATCACAGAGCTGACATGTAGAGACAGACAGGTAACCAGTCTATCACAGGGCTGACATGTAGAGACAGACAGGTAACCAGTCTATCACAGGGCTGACATGTAGAGACAGACAGGTAACCAGTCTATCACAGGGCTGACATGTAGAGACAGACAGGTAACCAGTCTATCACAGGGAGACATGTAGAGACAGACAGGTAACCAGTCTATCACAGGGCTGACATGTAGAGACAGACAGGTAACCAGTCTATCACAGGGCTGACATGTAGAGACAGACAGGTAACCAGTCTATCACAGGGCTGACATGTAGAGACAGACAGGTAACCAGTCTATCACAGGGCTGACATGTAGAGACAGACAGGTAACCAGTCTATCACAGGGCTGACATGTAGAGACAGACAGGTAACCAGTCTATCACAGGGCTGACATGTAGAGACAGACAGGTAACCAGTCTATCACAGGGCTGACATGTAGAGACAGACAGGTAACCAGTCTATCACAGGGCTGACATGTAGAGACAGACAGGTAACCAGTCTATCACAGGGCTGACATGTAGAGACAGACAGGTAACCAGTCTATCACAGGGCTGACATGTAGAGACAGACAGGTAACCAGTCTATCACAGGGCTGACATGTAGAGACAGACAGGTAACCAGTCTATCACAGGGCTGACATGTAGAGACAGACAGGTAACCAGTCTATCACAGGGCTGACATGTAGAGACAGACAGGTAACCAGTCTATCACAGGGCTGACATGTAGAGACAGACAGGTAACCAGTCTATCACAGGGCTGACATGTAGAGACAGACAGGTAACCAGTCTATCACAGGGCTGACATGTAGAGACAGACAGGTAACCAGTCTATCACAGGGCTGACATGTAGAGACAGACAGGTAACCAGTCTATCACAGGGCTGACATGTAGAGACAGACAGGTAACCAGTCTATCACAGGGCTGACATGTAGAGACAGACAGGTAACCAGTCTATCACAGGGCTGACATGTAGAGACAGACAGGTAACCAGTCTATCACAGGGCTGACATGTAGAGACAGACAGGTAACCAGTCTATCACAGGGCTGACATGTAGAGACAGACAGGTAACCAGTCTATCACAGGGCTGACATGTAGAGACAGACAGGTAACCAGTCTATCACAGGGCTGACATGTAGAGACAGACAGGTAACCAGTCTATCACAGGGCTGACATGTAGAGACAGACAGGTAACCAGTCTATCACAGGGAGACATGTGGTATATTAATTAATTAAGTATATAAATGTTATATTAACTGTCATTGTGGAGATTAAATCACAATTCCTAGCCAATACATACAGTATAAAGTACATCAGTCACAAATAAGCAACAAGGAGATCCAGCAGGCTTTACTGTATGTGATCCCAGTGGACCTCTAGTAGACCTCAGGAAGTAGCTAATTTCTTTATCTCGTGCACACACACGACGACAAACACGTGCACGCGGGTTGTGCTGCACAGTCGATGATGATGTCACACTGTTCCACTGATCAACAGGTGGCGGTAACGCCCCGAGATATGCAGATCAAGCTGCAAGCTAGAAACCATGGATGTAAACAATGCTGGATTTCAAACGCTTACAAAAAGAAGGCTTTTGCAAATGATGTTTGCCAGTGAATATAAATATAACTTGTTTGTGTAGAAGAAAACTCCACGGGGCCCTTTAAGAATCCACAGCGGGCATGTTTTACTTTTACACACTGTGGACAGTGGCTTTGAAATGCACCACATTGGGTTGTGAAAAACACTTAACTAGAGGAAAGAACGCATTTCCAAACGTATCCTGCAAAGAGTTGCCCTGCTTAAGTCTGCAAAATAACAAACAATGTTTAATGTGAAATCTGAAAATGTGCTAGTTATGAACATATTATAAATCAGAAAATACTATATATAGTAGATTGACACTTAATTCCTTTTTCAGCCTCAAATGCAAGCTATGACTCTGTATTCAGCCAAGTAACAATGGAATGAAGTCCTTCTCTGTGGAGTAGTTTAGCAGCATCATAAAATAAATGGATTTAAGACGGCTTGTTGCAACATAACTAGATATCAGTAATGAATTTGCAAAGCACACAGTATGACAGTATAAATGACAAATACCTCTATGTTCTTGATTCCAACTTAACTAGCAGCTGCTTCAGAATATGTTCAGACAGTGATGCTATCACCCAGCAATATATATTTATTTATTTCGTAAAGAGAGACACAAGGAGAGAGATGAAAAAAAAAAAAAAACACACCCACCAATATACTCTGTTACTCAGTTTCCATGGTGATTTGAGTTATATTTGACAATGTGACGCACGTATTCAGCATCCACTTTTGTTGATATTCTTCATCTCTGCCAGTACAGCCAGCTGGAAGTATGAATGGTTCAGACGGGAGAAAAGTGAGCTAATAGGACTTTTGGCCCCGATCCTGGAGGTAAAAAGACTTCGGTGTTACTGCGGCAGGCTGGATGCTAACGGTTGTAAATGGTTAAGTTAAGGCTGGGTGAGGCAGAGCTCCTCCTCAGTATTTTCCAAGGGGGGGGGGGGGGGGGGGGGGGGGTCAAGCGGTCTGTGGAAAACTTAATGAATGCAGGGCTTTCTTTTGCCTGTGATCCTAACTGGTGAGTCCCCACTTCATGTGTCCAGCGTGATTAGTACCTTTGTACTCCCAATTAATTCACCACTAACTCCCAGAAAGAATGCAAGATCTGCTCCCACTTGCTTTTAAAGCTCAGGCACAAACGATTCCTGTTTGGGGGGGGTCACACTGCGGCGTTTCTGTTGAATCCGCTCACATTAGCTCCAGTTGCTCTGGGGATGATCACCCCCGTTACCTTTTACTGCAGTGAGAGGCGCCTCTATCCAACTTGTTTACAACAGGATTCTTTTTTTTTCTGCTGTTGTTGCGCTTCAGGCACCTGACATGCCTTTGTGGGTTTTTTGGGAGAAAACAGTCTAAAAGCACTGCAGGTTACAGAGTGTTGAAAGTACGCTGCGTGGCTGCAGCGTTTCCCCTCTTCTGTCAAATCACATAAATACATACATGAGACATTCTTCTGTGGAGCAACATAAACACGTGAGACGGGGCGAATTTTGAAAATGAAAAGAGAGTATCGTGATTATAAAAAAGTAAAAGAGTGCTTGCTTAAAACAATATCACATAATGTCATTAATTGGCTTGGTGTCTCAGCGGCTGACTTTGTGGTAACTACTCATCAATAACCGCTGAAGAACTCTGGCTTTAGTCTGAAGATCTTTCCATTGCTGGTTGGAAAACAAACAAGAAACATTTGTTTGCTATTCATGTCTACCAATTAAATGTCCTTTTCTTTGGCGTTTCACAACGGAGAAAAAAAGCCCAAAAACATGCAAAAGGGGAAGTCATTATGACCCGAGGCCAGCGCCACAGTCCAGGACGGTGTCCAAGGAAAACCACACAGCTCCACCCAGAGAGGCTAGTGACGAAGCACTGGGAGCGAATGCAAAACTGGTGATGGTGGTTTCGGAATCACAGCTCTGTACTCCCGAGTTACGCAATTACTGTTCTTCTCTTTTCTTACTTACGCACTGCACAGTGACTCATTATCAATGTGTGTGCCGTCATGTTGTGGGGAGAGCCATGTGTCATGATTCATGAGCTACATTAACAGACCGCCGCCTGATACATCGCTAGTTACTACGGGATGATTCGCTAAACGTCCGCTTCACCATTCCGTGTTAATTAAGAACATGCATGTTTAAACAGTTGTTAATGTTTGTTGTGTCGACGCTCTGAATTAACGAGGTAATCGTTGTGCACGTGCATGTGCACGCACAGCGGCAGAAGCAGAGTGACGCGCCGAGAAAGACGATAAAACTGATCTGCCGGGGAGAAAAAAGGCGCGTTAGAATTTTATCCCTGATAGCAATGAACGAACTCTCACTCGAGTTCATCGTAGTGAATTTCCTTCATCGGAAAAAAAAGAAAGCGTCTCATTTGTGAAGCAATACAATCGTGTGTTTCTTAACATGTTTTTGTTCAATTTTAAGAGTTTGAAACATATTTCGATGATTATTGGGATATGACATTTAATTTCCATAAAGTCCCATGCCAATGGCTGTCATGGCAAAAAGTCACGGTTTACTTTTAGTTTTGCACGGGACACATACAGGGCTTTGTTTATTCTGAGTTTGTTTATTTATCCGAATATGATATGTAAACAGCATATTCTGTTTGGACATTCCACAATGGGTTCTTGGACGTGGACCGAAATGAAAAAAGGCTTTAAAGAACCCCAACAAAAACTCCCATGAAACTTGGGAGCAGGCTGAGGCAACACCAAGTACAAACGAGGGGGGAAAAATCTAGACTGAGGAAAAACTGGAATGACACAAAGAGCACAGGCGGGATGAGAGGAGGAACACCGGTAACAAACTCAGACGAGCCGACGACGGAAGAGGGAAAGCATGCAGACTAAATACACAACCAGATCAGGTTGATTAGACACAGGTGGAACAATTCAGGGTGGGGTCGATGGCGGGAAAAGGCGGCAAAACGCACAAAAACAGTAACGTGGTTTTCGCTTACAGGAGCAACGTAACTGCAGTCAGAAAAGCAGGGAAATGTTGTTTAAAGAGCAAAGCCATTGTACGCTCTTCATGGAGGTGTGTCATGTTAACGCATGGCTGCCTTCAAACAGACATTTTAGTGGAATGAAAAGCTTATAGGTTATATGATCTTTTGCAGATATATGTAAACGTAGTCAAAAACCGAGGCATGCATATATCAGCTGCTTTAAAGTAGAAACTTTTAATGTGAAGCAGCAGAAAGTGTTTGGCTTGTATTAACATTAACCTTAAAGCAGCGGAATTCATTAGAGCTTCGATAACACAGCTGACATTTGAGCAACGCAGAGCAGCGAAAGGAAAACATGAAGGCAGGACCGGAACTAAACTTCCAGCATCGCAAACAGCTCTGAATTTGAATTTTCACAGCGAAGGAAGGCGGAAGGCTGGGACTATATGCTGGAGGCTGAAGTGAAACCAGTCAATTACCAATATGTATTTTAATATTTTGCATCTCTGGTGCATCTAAAAAGACAGGACGGGAGAGAGTGAGGTCGAGCGAAGACAATAGCCTTCAGCCAGTGGTTCGTTAACAGGTCTGAGTCATATTCATATTCAGTCACATCATAACGCCAACGTTCATCATATTGTACTGCAAAAAAAAACCCTTAAACATTGAAATGTTCAACAAATCATCATAGAAGTTTTTTTTTTTTTTTTACCAGAGCTTTCAACCACATAAAATGGTCACCATCAGAATGAATCTGTTCATGAAAACTGATGTTTGAAAGCTCTGGATAAATGTTGTATTTAAAGGGCTTGTGTATGATGGGTGCATTGAAACAAATCAAGGTCCCCTTACTAGCTTTAATAGGGCTTTAGATCAGCATTTTCATTAGGCTGACAACTACACACTAAAAGAAAAAAAAAAAGCGTTTTGAAAAACAATCCAAACTCAAGGTCCCCTTACTAGCTAGCTTGTGTCCATTCCACCTCGCAAATCAGAAACATATAATACTTTGTTTCATTTTTAATCAATAGATTAATCGCTCAAAACCTTGAAAATGCCATAAAACAGAGAAAACTAACAGAAGCTGAATTTTGCATCTTCACATTGAACCAGTCGACCCATGAATCAATTCTTTGATCAAACAGATGGTTTCTGTCATCTATAAAGAAAAACAACCCTTGTGATTCTGACTATTCAAATGTGAAGATGAAATAGTCTTCTCTGCTTTATCGCTGTAAACTAAATGTCTTCGGGTTTTACACAGTTGATGGAAGAGACGAGACATTTTAAAGAGGCATTGATTTACACTTTCCTTCATTTGTTTTGTTTTCGGACTGCTCAAGGACAGATCCTTCATAGTGAAAATAAAACGGTTTAAACAATGAGGTCATATGAGATACTGTTATTACAAAGAAGCAAGATACGTGAGAATTATGAGGGAAACATGGAATACAGTTACGCTACATATAAAGGAGCAAAGTTATCTGAATTAGTCAGCTATGTTTGTGCTGGCCTTTGGATTAATATGGAACGGAACAGATCATCTCATGAATTGCAGTGTGAGCTCATATGATGTACATCCAGGTACATTAGAAGAGCTGAAAGAGCCATGACGGCATTATAAAGAATATTATTATAATAAAGAGAACATATATTTCTCAGGAACTGTGTAGTTTGTTTGTGTGTCATTGGCCTGTTTTGTTCACTTCAGTGTGATTATGTAATTGTGATCGTGATCTAAATCACGATCACAAATCGTCGATTTAAAAAAAAAAGGAGAAAGATTAATCAATAACCAAGTAAAAAAAAATCAGGTCAGTCAAATCAACATTTTGTAATTTTGCCTGAAAACACGACAATGAATCAGATGTCAGTATTCTTGATGATTAACCCTCGATTGATTTACTAATCAATTAACAGACTAATCCAACACTAACAGAATTATTGCCAAAATGTACCATGAGGAGGAATGTGAGGGAAGGTTACCACAGAAACGGACAATAATGTGTGTGTGTGTGTGTGTCTGTGTGTGTCTGTGAGTGTGTCTGTGAGTGTGTGTCTGTGAGTGTGTCGGTGTGTGTGTGTGTGTGTGTGTGTGCGCGTGTGTCGCTCATAGTGTGAACATACAGAAAATGTGCAAAATATCCAAATTTCATGCATTGCTCGTCCTACTCACACACACACACACACACACACACACACTCACAGACACACACACAGACACACACACCGACACACTCACAGACACACACACACAGACACTCACAGACACACACACAGACAAACTCACAGACACACACTGACACACACACACACACTCACAGACACACACTCACAGACACACACACACACAGACACACACACCGACACACTCACAGGCACACACTCACAGACACACACACCGACACACTCACACACACACTCACAGACACACACACTGACACACACACCGACACACGCAGACAAACACCGACACACTCACAGACACACACTCACAGACACACACACCGACACACTCACACACACACTCACAGACACACTCACAGACACACACACCGACACACATGCAGACACACACACACACGCAGACACACACACACACACCTCCCTTTCAGCCGACAGTCTCTGCTTTCGCCTGTACGAGCCAGCGTAGGTCACATCAGGACAATGCGCCGGCTTGCAGCTCTGTTTGCAGCAATACACAGTTTTTTTCTCTCCTTTTTTTCAGTCTCACGGACGATATTTCAGGGCCAGAATGAAAAAAAAAAAGCAAAAAAAAAAAAAAAAAAAGCAAAAAGAGCAGGGTGAAAAAAAGCCCTTTTCAAATTGATGACAGCAGTGGGCGCTGAGGGAAACCATTGAAAGGAGTATATAAAGCAGCATCATAGCGTCAGCCTCCCCCCCCCCCCCTCCCCCTCCCTCTCCCCCGACATCAAAAGTGTTCGCCCATCCTGAGCCGACAGAGCTCCAGATCGCTGCAGTGCATGCGGGTAAGAGAGGACAACTCAGGACACATGCAGGGACTTTAAGGATACTGCAGTAAGCTGTTCACAATGAAAAAAAGAGGGAAAAGATGCAGAGAGGGAGGGAGGGAGAGAGGGAAAGAGAGGAGGGAGGGAGGGGAGGGAAAGGAGACAGAAATACTGGCTGGATCAGCAGAGGATGGAGGAATTGAACCAACATTTTCATTCTGACAAATATGAACACAGCGGTTCTCTGTTTTTAACAGTTTGTGCCATTAGATCTGCATCAGTGCACTGATAGGGAATCGCTGCTTTTCAGCAATGTACGACTGAGGCTGACGGCTTTCACATGAATAAGGTTATTTCATATATCAGTTATTGTTTTTTGTTGTTTGTGAGGCAACCACAAGTCTCTTATTCTTCCAGTTTGTTGCTTATATGGCTTGAGACGACGCAGCGAGGCTGAAATATGGACACACGACGCGCTCAATGAATTAATGTGTCCTAATGCTATCAAAGCTGTTCATTTTAAAATGCGGCATGTCATCGAATTGAAGACCTTTTCAGAAATGTGATTAACTGCAAACTGCATTCAATTCCATTATCAACAAATCTGGTAATTATTGCTGTAATTGAATCGATTAACCATGAACAGAGAACGTGCAGCACAGACGCATCATTTGTATTATTATTTTGTATCAATATACTTGGTGACCAGGAATCCCATTTCATCCGTGGTAATGCACTCATTTGTAAAAGTACATACAGTTTGTATTATTAGAACGTTATGTGTCTCGTGTCCAAGGATGTACACCGTTTCAAATAAATACATAATGCAATCAATTTCATATAAAATATACAAGCTCTGATTTAGTGGTTTGTTGAGGAACAAAACGGGTTCAGAGATTTCTGCGAAGATGCTGAACATATCTGCAAAAACCTGCACGCACAATCAGTCCTCCTAAACAATCCCCTTTGTATTATTTTGTTTGGTAACTCATCGTTCGGTTATGGCTGGGGAAAGTACCTGAACGCCTCTTACACTGGATGCATTGCCACCGAACATAATCCATACAGCAAATGTGTTTCCTCCCAAACACGTTTGGCATTTATGAGTGTGTATATGAAGGGAATTAGTAGGAGACAGGGTTGACTCTACTCGGCTCTAGAGCCTTGGGGATTTATTTAGATGCAGGCGGTGAGGAGGTGGGACAGCGGGAGTGATGATGGGATGCTGTATGAACTGAAAATTAGAAAGGAAGTGTTAAAAAAAAGAAGGTAAAATTGAACTCTCGCTGTGCACAAGATTACACGAAAAACATCCAAATATGATGGTTAGAGCTGCATCTTTCAGCATACTGAAACATATTCGGTAGCTCTTTCTGCCTTACATTTAGCCTCCGTTTCACATCCTGTGTGTCATCCGGGGTCACACAGGTTTACCCAGGCAGTGTTGTTCACACTGACCTTGCGTCTCCCTCCCCCAGCCTCCCCGCTGGCATTTCACTGTCCAGCACCACTGCCACCGTCACACCGCTGAAGCATCTGCTGCATGATACTATATGAAACCCGACCCCTCCGCGACCTCTGCGCGCACGTGTGTGTGTGTGTGTGTGTGTGCACGGCGGTATTCAAAGTGTGTTAGCGTGTGAATTAGTTTCGCCGGGAGTGCTGAGAGTGAATGCCTGCAGCACACAGGGAGTGCTATAGGGAATACAAGTTCACAAAGCCCGAGTCAGCACCGCTCAGCCGCCGCTGCTTCCTGCCAGATGTGACATTGAGGCTACCGCCGTCCAGACTGAGGCCAGGCCAGGGGGGAGTAGTCTGGTCCCCCCCCCCAGATGGCCCACAGGACGGCATGTACCTGCTCTGAATCCAAATGCTAACGTCATCATATCACTGTCAAATTAACTTTTAATGTCATTATAAACTACTGAGGCTACAGTTAAGCAAACTGTCGACTTCTGTCTCACACCAATGGATGTGGACAATGGATGAAATTAAAAAAATATATTAATAATGATAAGCCCAACATATCTGCTAGGGCTGCCACTAGTCATTAAATTAGACATTTAGTCCCAGAGCCCGAGGTTAATATCTTTCTGGAGGCCAAAGATATTCAGTTTACAACCATATAAAGCAGAGAAAAGCAGCAGCAAATCTTCACTTCACCAGAGAATGTTTGACACGTTTACCTGATAAATGGCCGATTAAATTAAAAGCGTGGACACATGAATCAACAATTGTTATGAAACCTTTTTAAGACCACAAAACAAACATTGCTATGAAACATCTAGTGGTACAGCAAAAGAAAAAGCCAGAGCAAAAACAAGACTGCCCTCAACAGAAAAATGACTGCCTTAGTTCTTTGCTCAGATATTTTGTTTTCTGTCGCTGACAAACACCACTACAACAACTTTTAACTTTATTAAAAAGCTGCAAATGAAACCAAAAGGAGGTTGTTAGTTAATTCTAACCACATTGATCATTTTTTCCTCCTCACCTTAACTCTTACCTGCCGAGTCTGACTCAATGTGACATCACCATCGGTTTGTGGACTCATCATTTATTCTGTTTTAACATTGATAAAAGACAACTCCTCGGTCCTCGGCGTCTGATACCGACGCCCCCTTCAGGTCTGTATGAGACACATGGGGCTTTGGAGTACCTACAATGTAGGGGGGGTCACACAAACACAGGACTTTGAAGCTGGAGACCGGCATCCGAGACCGATGTCGTTTTGAAGTTAAATTATTGATATTTGTGGCGCGTTTTCTTAGTTATGTTACATTGTTTACGTCTTTTTAGTTATTTAGAGCCCAGACATGATGTTTTTCCTAAACCTAACCAAGTTGTTGTGATTCACAACACTAAGTATTTACTGAGTCTGTGCTCTGGGCTACGCAGTGCGTTACAAAGGGACGCCGATGGGAATTCTGTGACACAAAGACACACACACACACACACCGCACACCCTACACGCCTGTATACAGAATAACTGTATTCCTGAATTGCATGCTAAGTTGCATTTCACCAGCTTATGCTAGAGAAGACCTTAAGTGAGGCCTTATCTATTATTCACAACAAAATGTAAACAGCCCTGAAAGCACAATGCGCATTATACGCTATCTGAGCAATAACACAATCTATTTT
Source organism: Chelidonichthys spinosus (assembly GCA_029853015.1). NCBI lineage: Eukaryota > Metazoa > Chordata > Actinopteri > Perciformes > Triglidae > Chelidonichthys > Chelidonichthys spinosus. Next base: position 16,130,443 of record CM056836.1, on the reverse strand, counting down.
TTTTAAAAGGAAACTGGAAAGTTATCTTGTAATTCAGCAGCATCAAGTCTGCGTTCGAGGGAACTCTCTGCTTGGCGTTGGCTTCCCATGAGGAGGACGGAGACCGATTTCAAGAGCTGACCTTCAGCCTCAAACTGCCGACCGTCATCACACCGACCCATCCCGTACCTTCCAGGGAGCAGAAATACTTGAACTATATGAGCTCATTTCATCCATGATCATTCTTTTACAAGTCGCCGCGGGCGATAAAACGGCACATAAGATGCACTAAAACTGCTGTGAACGCCTCACCGTGCACCTCAAAGTAACGCCTGTTCATTGAACACACCATACTGTAAAAACGTGTTTATTAGAAACACACAGTTTTAGCATCAACATGATGATAACATAAGGCACAGGAAGTGAGCTATATACTCCCGGTCTAAATTCAGACAGCAATAAACCAGTTTAATCTGGGTCTGGTTGTTCCTCCCACTGGTTTTTTGCAGCGCTGCCCAGTTCTCTACAGTAAACACTAGGTTTTTCCCAGACAGCGAGGCAGGCAGGACTGGGAGGGAAGGAGAGGACAGAAGCGTGATGGGTGCCAGACAGTACTTTGGTGGGGTATTGGATGAAGATGTTTCTGGGCAGCAATGCAGGAAGCCGTTTGCTGCAGCATTCCAGGCAGTTTAGTCAGAAAGACGTAGAAGGAAACAAAGAAAGAGCAAAAAAAAAAAACCCAACAAACAACAACAAACTGAATTGAAATGAGAAACTTGTGGATTTTGCGAGCACAAATAAACAAAAAGCAACTCGATAAACACAAGCGTTGCGTTGTTCCGACTTGATCCACCTCTACACGCATCTTCCTAATAAGGCTGCTGGTTCCGCAAAGAGTGTCAGATCCGGCCGAACTACAAATAGGTCAGTAATGTTCATCCAAGGATTTTCTCCACAACTCCTCTGATTGGTCGGTTTCCATGTCCCTGGGGTGGAAACCTGGATACCACCCTGGCGCAACCCTTGCTAGCTAGGAACCCTGCCAGGTTTTAGGAGAAAGACATACAAACACACACACACACACACACACTCCCTCAGCTAAAACCCTAGCATTACACAACGTTATATGCTAGTGAAACACAGTCGATGGCTAAAAATGCCCCGCATGCATCCAGCCGGTGTGACCTCCAGCCACCCAGCATACATACAAGCCTGCAAATACAGTGATGTCACACGAGGCTTAAACCGGAGACTGGATTCCTTCGATTCTGGACCCATAAAGTTTTGGCGGCCTATGAGCTCTTTCTGTGTACGCTGGGCTCATCTCCATCCTACAACAGCTGGGCCCACAACACTCTTGATTGATTCCTCTGACCCTGAACGCCACTCGCATCTCTTCCCAGCAGCTGGACTGGGAACAGCACTGTTCTGGATGGCACAACGCGCTGCTGTTCTCTCGTGAAAGCTTGTTAAAGGTTCATTCCAGCGTATCACAACCGGAGTCTTGTTTAGTTCGGAGATGTGAAAACATGGTGACGTTACCAGGGTGGGGTAGGATAAAAATGGATTAATAATTAATTACCTGTTGAAAAAAATGTCCTCAGTAACCTCAATCAAATATCACAATATTATATATATATATATATATATATATATATATATAAAGCAACGGCACTATTACTTTCTGTTACTGTTGGGTAACCTCAATACCAAATATCCAAATAAAGACAAGACAAAGGGAGAAATGCTGAAGTGTTGTTTTGCATGCATAACATGACAACATGGCATGACAAGGGGGAACACAATCATAGTACGGCTCAAGTTATGCCTTGAACCCTCCGGCACATTACGGCAGCAGCACCCATATCGATTCAATTAAATTAACCTCCATGCAAATGTTGTCCTGCATTATGTTTGCTGGACCAGAAGAACAAAGCTCATTTCATCTGTCGGATCCCAGTGAACCCCCGTGTGGGAGGTACTGGACCCACATGGGAGGTGGGTCCAGTACTGGACCCACTCTTAAGAGTAGATATGACTCAGACACACTTCTAACCCCCTTCCTCTGAGCGCCCCCTGCGTCATGGATACAGTAACTGCCCTCCAGCCAGCTGCCGATATCAGCCACGCCCATTAACGCCAGCTCTCCTCTAATTGATCTTGGCACTTGTTATGGTGCTAGAATCTTTAAGTGGCTTCAATAAAGCCCTGAGGGTCTGTCTACTTTTACTAGGTGAGATTAGCTGTTGAGAAAAAGCATATTTTCCCACCGGGATGCCTCTCACGGAAAACAACCATCTTGAAGAAGTAGGAAGTGTGCAGACCATCCAGCACTGAGATAACTGGCACTGTAATGTGATGTTGTTTACCTTATTTAAAAAAAAGTGTATTCCTGCTAATTATCAACAAACAGGTTAGCCAAATGTATTCTAATGAATCATAAACATTCATCACAGTTCACAGAATGAACTCTTGGTTCCACTTTGACTCACTGAATTAACCTTGTGTGTTTCCTGTGTATTGAGAGCAAATATATTTCTCCCAATTTTCAACAGCGAAAACACCGATGTGATGGTCTTTGCAAATATGCATGGTTGACCGATCAGTGGACAAAGGCCACAACAAAGGAAGCCATCATAACCTATTAGCTGGGTTGCATCATCACCTTCAGTAATTGGAAATGGGATTTGCCAGTTCTACATGACAATAGAAAACACCTCAGGATGTCTGCATGTCTACAGCTGCCAACGAGCCAGAAAGCCCTGATTTGGTCTTTTGCAGGTCGATGTCTAGGTTTAAACCAGAGGTGTCAAACATGCGGCCCAAATACGCCACTATCAGCCTCACCATGGCGATACATACAAACAACAGAGACGATTAATGAATTGTTGGCAGGTTTGAGGAAACAACATTCTGTTTTTGTTGTAGCAGAGAGATGAGATATCTCAGACTTCATCAGCCGGTTAGTTCATTCTAAATGAGAATGTACCTGTACTTCCCATCAATTAAAAACAAATCGGTAGAGTTGTTATTCATAGGTAGTCATGCAATGGTTTCTCTGGTCCGGCCCACTTGAGATAAAACTGGGCTGCATGTGGCCCATAAACTAAAAAAAACTTACTTTTTACTCAAATGTGGCACAACATCTTCACTGTTTTGGTAAGCACAGAGGAGCAGAACATGACCAAAATAAAAAGGAAAAAAAAAATACTAAATGTGGTTTTGTTTTGGAACCAGCTAAGTGAATGTTAGGTCATCGTTCCAACACGTTTCTATGACGATGAGGTGTGGACATGCGGCTCCTCTGCAGGGAAGTTGGCCTTGCGCTTCCTTTCAGAGTGAGCTATGCAATCAGGCCTGCTGTTGGATTTACTGAGCATTACTGCCTGCTGAGGGCTCGGACCACTCCTGCCTCTAACAAAGCCTTCCATTCTCACAGGAAGAGTGAGAATGGATTCGATTTTGACCGGAAAACAAACCTCATTAAATGCATCGTTAAAAAATAATAAAAGCAGCAGCAGGTGGGAACTAAAACCACTTCTTTGTGTCAGATGTTTTTACTTGTCACAACCAATTTTCATAAAAAGCACAAGGAAACTTTAACTGCTTCCATTTACTACACTGAAGGTATGCTGATACACTCTGAGTCTGTGATCAGCCAATACTGGGCTCTCAGTCAGTCTCAGTCTGGCTCTTTCTAACCAGAGCAACGTGGAAACTTTGATTTGTGACATTTAATTTACATATAATAGAAACCATCTTCTGGACTTCCATCTGTTCCAACTAGAGTGAGTTTTTTTTTTTGCCTTTTTGATGGATAGAATAGACTGGAAATAGGGGAAGAGAGATAGTGTGAGGGCAGATATGAAAAAATGGGAGACTTTGCAACAACTGCAGAAGCTGATTGTTGAATATTTAAGTAGAAATAAACACTGAATTCAATGAAGTCCACCTATATTTAAGGAACTAGGACGAACTAAGAAAGCAGAATCAGGTTGCAGGGATCTTGTTTTCATGTTTACCAAGATGGAGCATGCAGCGCTGCAGTGAATGAATACGTCATTAGCCGAGTCGTGATTTCAATTGTGTTGGGAGGCTGAGATTCAGTTCAGACTGAGACCAATCAGCCTCTCTCTTTAACATACTCCCAATAGCTGCTTGCTAAGACGTACAGTGACCAGCTGTTTTTAGAAATGACTGCGCCTTTAAAACATGAAACTAAATATTTGTGACCCATTTCTGTAAAAATATTTAAATAAAATAAATGCAACATCTGGTTTCATCTGTGTGCTGAGATTATAACCTACTGTAGTTTTCTTGTAAATGGAGCAAAGATAAAACCAAGAAATCTACACAAGTGTTTAAATTACCACCAGGAAATGATTTAATTGGATGCCATTTTGATTACAAAATAGTCGTTTTGTTTTCTTTCAGAGTGCTTTTTGCAGGCAGTCACAGGAGCCTGTTACTATGGAAACAACATGCATCGGACACATTGCCTTTGATTATCAACTCAGAATATAAAAAGGTTGCACAGCAAAGTTTGCACTTTTCTCAAAAAGGAAAATGGGGACAATAGTTCATGCTTTTTTTGTTGCTCGGGAAATGCAGATATAAAAAGGATTGCATAATTGGTTTTATCATCAAGTGCAGAGTGATTTGGACCTCGGGCAGATGCCCACGGCAACAACCTGGAAATTGATGGGAAACAAAGTGCAAAAAAAGTTGCACAAGTACAAGATGAGAACTGAAGAAGAAATTGGGAAAGAAGAACAATAATTCAAAACAATTCTGCATCGGAGTTGGTGATTTGCTGTATTTGTTTCCTGACATGATATTGAAGGGCCTCAAAGCAAAGCTACGTTCCAGAGACGAAGGATGTGATTCATTCCATTCCAGCGAAAATAAAAACAGGTGGCATATAGAAAAGGTACCATGTGGACGTTTCTTTGAACACAAAATTTGTCTTCTTACATTCAACATTTCACAGGATACAGATGTATTGTGCATGTCTTTTTAGTTGGACTTGTGCATGAAAAGCACTGTTGAGTGTGTTTTTGTGTTGGCATACTGTGATATTCTCTCCTATCTCAGGTTCAAACTACACCATCTTTTTAACCAATATATTTGAAAACATTTTCCTGGCTTTGGGTGGCGGCTTGTCACTAAGGGGTGATGGTGGGTCCTGAAGCCCAGTTAGTCCACCACTGCTTTAGGCCTTAAATTAATTTCCTACCAGAACAACACAAAAATAACCATGAGAAAACCCCAGTCTGAAGGTTTAAGAACATGGGTTGTCTAGTGGTGCGAATCATCAATCACCTCACGATTCGATCATTAAACAATTCTCGATGCATCATGATGCATCTCTATTTTGGACTTAAATACAGTGAGAATGTTCACTTCAAATCTTTATATCTAGCTGCGATGGGGAAACGCCTCCCTGCCGAGTAAATAAAAAAAAACGTAATCCCAGACTTCTATAAAACAGAAAGGCATCGACGTGGAACTGGCTAAAGCACAGAGCCGAGTACTGACCCGGATAGTTGGAGTTCTCGGGTAACAGAGAGTTATATCACTGTGACGGTCCGCTATATGTTGGAGGGGAAATGAAGAGCAGTACTCCAAACCCGTCCCATGTATGAACATCATATATGGGCTACCGAAGTACAGGTATTTATATTTTAAATGGTGAATTCATGTTTAATGGTATTTTTTATATAAAACAGTGACTTTATGTTTTAAATATGTACATATTTCAAATATGTACATTTACATTGGATTTTTTTCACCCCTTTTTTTTAGCAGTCGTCAAGGCTAAGAAGTACTTAGAACGTGTTCATTTTTTACATATTTATTTATTGTATTATACAATACACTTGAATGTGTCTGAATGAAAAAACAAACAAACAAATTCTTAGCTTATAAACAAACTACAGAAATCATTTTTGAAGATATCAATAGCCATTTTTTTTGCTCCTTGGGCACAAACTGTGTACTGAAACCACCAAAACCGTTGCCCAAGAACCGAGGTACGTACTGAACAGTGGGCTAACTGTTGCATCCCTAGTATCTAGGCAACTATATGAGAGCCTGAAAGCCACTACCACATCCAGCGTGCAGCATATCCCCATTTTGAACGCTGCCGTATTGGATGCTATCAGTTTTTGTACTTCGTTACTTGTCACCTCTGGAAATACTACTTCAACTTGTACAGCTTGTTTTGGTCAACAGCTACAAATGAGAAGCTAATATTTTATACTGAAATCAAGGAAGATCCGTTGTTTCCATTGATGTTAAAGCTGCCACTGTTAATCGCTGGAAACTGCACGTGTGCAGGTTGGAAAGCTCGACAGGCAACAGTGCCGACAGTCACTGTGCAGCACGTCATCAAATACATCAACAAGCTCATCAAACTTTGCTCTGTGGCACAACTAGTGGTGAAACACAAATCTAATCCATCTACAGTTGAATAAAAGCAGACACAGTGGGAGTTGGCACCTTTGCTGAGCGACTGTGGAAACACGTTGTTGGACCAAACCGAGATATTTACCCAGCGAGACACACCTCCACTCTTCACGAGTCTGCTCTTACATGTGCAGGCAACTTTAAAATGCTGAGGTCACAGATCCACATCTGGCGATGTTCAACCTCAGGCGAAGTACAGAAATAGACCACGATATGCCGCCTGCCCCTATCTTTGTCTGCGTCCCCCCCATTTATTAATTTTAATTCGGAGCCTCGAGCCATCATTCGCCGAGGCCGAAAATCCAACACGAGAACATGAAAGGAACCAGATGTAATATTGAGGACTTGGATGAAAAAACATACAAATGGCCTGTGCCCCCTGTTGAAACCTGCAACCCTTTTGCTAAATTTAGAGACAGACAGACGATACACATAAGCAGGGTTAAGCTGAAACGTGCACCGTACGGCTGCAAACATGCCGAAAAAAAAGCTTCACTCCCAGACGCGATGAAAGGGTGAAAGAAGGTGACTGTGTAAAAATCCCATAATCCAGCAGCAACAGGCAGCTCCAGCTACAACGCAGTCATTTGATGACTAATAATACACGTACCATGTATTTTTCCAACTGCATGTACATGACGGCACAATGGGACGCTGTCACATACAATAACTGTGAAAAGCACAATGATTGACTGGAAATGGAAAGTGAAAAAGGGTTCAGAGGATGTGGCTTTTCAGAAGAACATGAAGATGTGCACCTTTTTTTTTCACTCAGCGACAAACAAAACAAACAGCAGATTACTGTGTTCGATATCCAGACCTTGGAACAACAAACTGGCTGCAATCACCTGAGCAGGCAGCTATGTAGCTAGACAACAAAACAACTATATTCTTGAATGAAAACCCTCTTAACGCCACAATGTCATCGCTTATGTAAATGTATATGTTTCAGTACAAAAGTGCAGATGAAGGTTTCTGAAGGTTACTGTAACTCTTCAATACATTTATTAAAGCTTGATGTTTTTTTGTGAAAAATGGTCTACTAAATAATAATGTAATTAAAAAAAATGAATTGCTGAATAGGCAACGAGACACAGACAATTGCGTTATTCATTATTTTAATTTAACATAGAATAATGAATGAAGTTTTCATAATGAATTCATATTTCATTTTGAATTTAGTTTAAAAAGAGCAGTTCTTTCAATGTACGCAAAACACCTTCCAGGAAATTACGGGTCCGTTTTTAGGAAATCATGGACCCATAAAATTAAGTGTTACCATAATTCTACTGCAAATAGATTAAATAATAATCTATTTATCTAATTTCAACCTTGTGATTGGTCCTAATCAATCATTTCCAGTCTCTCTTGCAGCTTCACAGCTCCCACCTGTGGCCGTTCTGCATCGCTCTCAGTAACCCTCCGGTCCCCATTGATCAGGAATGCAAAACAACTTGATTCAGCCTTGCTGGTCATGTTGCTAAAAAAGGCACAGGGCGCAGTTTGCAATGCTGAGCATGAGAGAAATCACCTCATATTCATGACCGGTTCACCGAGTAACCGCATTGGAAATGAAAAAGAGAAAGAGAGGGTGTAGACGGTGCCAGGACACACTCAGCCCCAAATTAAAACCATGAAACCAAAATAGAAAAAGACACATGTTGAAATCAATGAGCTTTAACGTGTTATTAGAAAGCTTCCTCTCCCTTTCTGCCCACGGCTTAATTCTAAAGGGAATGACAACAAACACAACTCCCCGCCCCCCCAGGCCTACAAGACATGTGCATACATGGTCTGATTGCGACACTGTAGCCTCTAGGATGCCAGCATTCAGCGAATACTTTCACAATATGTCACTCCGCCTTATTCATCCGTTACTTCCTTCATTCCCTTGGCCTCTTTATCTTCTGCGTCTCGCCGTAATGCTTGAAAGCAACCCAACCTTCAAGCCGAGCACATATTTTGGCGGGGCCCACCCCTCTTCCTCCTGGGTAATGGATCCTCCGGATCACGCTTTTGTTCTTGACACACAATTAGCAGATGGACTCAGACAGAGTTTTTTGTGCAGTTATTTCGCTTAAATGCAAGTTCCAGGCAAATTTGCCTCAAAGCACACAAAGTCATGGACTGATGCTGCGGACAAACATCAAACTGAGATGAAGAGGAAGAGGCCCCGAATTGGATTCTTCCTCTCACATGTGGCACAGACCTTCTGTCTTCTAATGTCAACATGCAGCAAGAAGCTAAATCAATCTGGTCCACATCCTGGAGATACGTGCTACACGCTAAGATGGAGATTCATGCAAAACACAAGTGGCTTTTATTTGCTCATGTAGCACGGCTCGGCATTGTAATAGATCAATCGTATTCATCAATAATACTGACTCCGGATCAGTTTGGTTAAGCCAGAATACACACAGGACACCTTCTATGTAATCAAAAAGTGATTGGGGAGTCACACTGTTTCACGGCGTCTTTGTCTAACAGTTTTCAACGGGTTTGTTGGTACAACCTTTTATCGTCAGAAGCACTGCAGGAACAGTAGATTAGTAGTCGGATAACAAGGAGAGTGGAGGAAAAAGCTGGTAGTGCTCATTCTGGTGCTTCCTGTTTCCACATTAAATGATATCCAAAAAAAAGCATCACGCTTGGAGAGACGCCACTTTTCAAGATTAAAAAAACTTAAAAAATGAGTAAAAAAAAATGTGTTAGGGGATTGAGCAAACAACATGTAAACATATGTTTACATTAAAACACTTAAAAAATCAGATCTGGTCTGCATATGAAAGAGAAGGTGTTTTAAGGAGATGTAGCGGTGAGAATGGAAGAGTTTCTCTAAGCTCTATTCAAAGGTGCTCCGGGGACGTAAGGGATCCTTTGTGATCAGGTCTGTCTTTCTTTTTACTGCATGAAGGTAAAGGTCTGACAGTTGGGTTTCAGGGCCACCGGTGACTTTGGCTTGTTGTGGTGCATCGTTGACCGGCATACTGCTGTTAAATATGTCCCGTCTTGCATTCAAACCTTTCAAAAAAGCTCAGCTCGTCAGTCTTACTGGGGCTCTCCTGGAACCAGAGGACCATGGCGAGACACATGCCCTGTGAGACCTTGGTATTGAAAACTGTTTGTTACGTTCATTCTGAGATATTGAGGTATGCACTTTGGCAGTGCAGAAGTTAACTGTGTATACGGTAATAAAAGCAATCAATTCCTGAAGACATTTCTGTAGAGTCGAGGTACCTAGTCCACTGAATCCGGAAGAGTGAGGCTGCTATGCTCAACACCTCATTTCGCCTGAGCATTAAGCGTCAGGAGTGGATCCAGACACTGGAGCGGATCCAGACTCTCACCCACAGTGGCGGTAAGCTCCCCCAGCGACCGCCATCTCCATGCATTCACAGAGGACGGAGGTGAGTGCTTCACACCTGAAGTCGTTCATGGCTTTGGCACGGGGCTTTTTGGGGACAGGGATGATGGTAGTCTCCTTCCTGGGGACGAAGGGGGAAAGGAACAGTTGGGGAAACTGTGCCCCCACACCGGCCAGCTGAGCCATGCACTCTTTGAGCCCGCCCGGTCCGAGAGCTTGGCATAGAGCAGGTGTAGCCTGGAGGCGATGGAAACTACGAATATCATCTAACCTGACAGTGGACCATGTTCATGCTGCTCCCGTGTCCAGATGGCCCACCTTGACAGGGTCAGCCCAGTTTAAACACAGCTGGACCACCCATTTCTCTGCGCGACGAATTTTGTGTCATCACATTGGGAAATTGCAGGCTGACAGGTTTGCAGTCAAACTATTTTTGCTCCAAGCACGTACCCATGACAATGGAATTATGACGATGAAATTATACAACGGCGGAAACTTGTTTGATGTCACACGAAGAGCTGCCGTCTAAGATTAATCCCAAGTTCTTGACAGAGCGCCTGCATGAATTTCCTTTTGGGCTCTGAAACAAGCCAAACAAAAGTAATGCTATACTTTAAGAAAATCCTGTTTTTCTCCCCCTACCCACATCCTTCTGGAAGTGTCTGCAGACGTTAATCTGATGCAACCACTCAGGCAAGACGTATCCAACGTTGCAAATCTTCAAGCGCTGACAAAACCAACACATCCTTTAAACTGCTGCTTTTAGCCACAGCACCCAGTTTGGGGGGAGAATCTGGGCCAAATCACAACAAGTAACAATGCTAAGTGTGACAAACAGGCCGGACAGGGGTCTCTTTCATTCAACCGGCGTGGACACTCCGCGGTCTGACGCCACATAACGCTCAGCCCTCCAAGTCCCATGTACCCCGGGTGCTCCGTCGCGCCCTTTGAGCTCCCTGCTGTCTGTGTGTGTGTGTATTTCTGTGTGTGTGTGTGTTTCTGTGTGTGTGTGTGTGTGTCAATACGCAGCCAAACTAGGGCAGCGAGTCCAGCTGAAGCCTCATGCACAGCTGTGAGTCTAGAAGAGGCCCTTTGTGTCAGGATACTTTCATGCGCCCCGAAGGAACATAAAAATTGTAAGTCAGAGCAGAAGAAAAGGGCCTCGGCCCAGTCGAGGGTAATGGATGCATTTTGGATGTCTAAAGCTAAGTACAAAGCTCTTCACCGCTGCTCTAACTGACAAATATTCCTGCCGTCGTTAGCCTCTTGATTATCTCTTTCTACATCCATTAGTGCCTGCAGTCCCATTTCCGCATCCAGTAATTCACCATCTCCCTTGACGCCCTGCCAGGGCAGCAGCTCACACCATCAACATCAACTCGTTGGAGTCCATTCGTTTCCGATAAAGTGCAGCTAGGCAACCGAGGAAAGTTGAAACGACGTGCGGCGGCGGAGCACAACCGCTGGAGTAAAGTCCACCATGACTGATCTTTTTCGTGCAAATTGGCTGTCAACAGAAACTCACATTTGCATTCTTCCCGGTTGACCAGAGCGTCTGCTTTTATGCTAATTTAAATTTGCATTTTAAAAAGGCTGTATGAAAGAAAAAACAGGAACTCAATTCAAAAAGGTTTTAAGGCTGAGGTGGAAATGGATAACAATTAATGGGAGATAAAACGTCATGGAAACAGTTTTTCTTTTTTAGAGCTTTCAACTGCATCTTTACCAGCAGATAGGGTTTGCTCAGTTCACATGGAAGACTGTGAGATGCAGTTGAAAATAATAAGTTAACCTTGACTTCTGATTTATTTATTTTTTTGTCAAACTACATTTTTAAAAAGGTCAAGAATGAACTTACAAACTTAAGAAACATAGAAACCCAACACAAATAAAAGGCCCTGCTTCTACATCTTAATATCTGATGCATATTGCTACCACTGTTTATATAAACAAGGAAAGATTGCTCACATTATTAACTGACTTTGTCTGCTAGAAAAGCCCCGACAATCGAAGCTTTCAGTGAGTTTCAAAAAAACCATTTCTTACAAAGTGATGTCAAAAATAGAAACCTCAAAGACTTCTCAAAGATATTCACAGTGTCACGCTCAATCAAAGGTGATAGAAGCAGGTGAAAAGTGTATGAAAAAACAAGCTTGAGAAAGACATCAAAAGACATGAAACTGAAATGACGATACTTGACGGAAAATTTCTTGAATTAGATTTTAGTACATTAACCTGTTTTATCCTCTCATTTTATATAAAATCCTAAAAATCAAAACAAAGTGGTGGTTGAGTTTCTGGAAAGGCCGGGATCGCTGTAAATAAAAGGCCTTTTATGTTTTATTCATGATTTTAACATGTTTTACTACCTCTTATCCAATAGCTGTTTCGATCTGTTTATTGTTGTTTTTTCATCTATTTTAATCTCTTTTATCTATTTCTATTTTGCATTTATTTGGTAAAGTCTGAAAATGTGTAACCGTTTACATTTGTACCATGTCATCATCATCATCATCATCATCATCCTTGAATCCCGCCAACGCCTGCGAAAGGTGCTATAAAAAAAAAATAGGATTGACTGATGGATTTAATGCCACGTCAGGGTGAAGCAGCGTACATCCATCAATAATACATCAGAGTCACTGACTGGTGTTCAGTTCAACCACGCAGCACTCTGTGTGGAGGACGACAGCAAAAGTTAGTTTCTGTGAAGCTCAGAAGGAATTCGGAGGTTCTGTTTGTTTTCCACTCACGCTAGCAAGATGTCGACTCATCAAAATGACGTAATGTTGTGAAAGGGCGCCAAAAAAAAAAAATCTTTGGCAACCACAGCCTCCGACAACACCCATAAGAAGTTAGAACAGCGGCGGCGAGTGATCGTAAGACGGTGATTCGTGACCGCGAGGCCTTTGACAGCGGGCGGTCTCGCTGCTCAAAAGCAGGATCCCCCGTTAAGAAAACACACGTCGGGGCAAATTTCCTTGAACACGTGCCGACGGCATTAAGACTAGAATGGAGAATAGAGAGGGGTCCTCTCTGGGGGTCCAGAGACCTGACGCCAAAGCTTAAAATCACCATGTGAAATAATCACTTTAAAAGAGGCCTCAACACACACACACACACACACACACACACACACACACACACTGTACTGTACCACGGACAGACAGACGGACAGATAGACAGATAGATAGATTGCAACGACCGCTGCCGCTTCCTAATTATGTGCAGTGTGTTTTTGTTGCCGTGAGTTTTCTGAGGTGTTTTTTGACCCCCCCTGCTCCCCGTTCACATACTCAGCATCCAGCGGCGAGTGGAAAAGTCCCGACTTCCACTATAAGACAGTTTCCCTGCTGCCCAATTAAACATAAACACAAACAGCCTTCTTTCTTTTACGTGAATTAAGTAAGTGGTTGTGGCAAAAGTCGTTAACAGTATTAGGCCTGGACTGACGGATTTATTTATGTTTCGCAGGAAGTTAACCACATCATCTAATGTCATTTGTGGCACTATCAAGCGGCCGACAGCAGCCGAAGAGGCTCTTGGCCCACCAGGAACCAGGGCACTCCTTCTGTAGTCTTCTGAAGCTCAAAACTAATTGGTGGTCTGTGTGATCCAGACCTTAAAATGTATTTTCCAACCACTGAAAACGTGATGCCTTCACCCAGTGAGCCCTAAAACCTGTTTCAAACAGTAACATTTTCAGCCCTTCCCCCACAAATAAACTTTGCATGCTGTATTGAATTGTGGCCACTTTTGAGAGAACATTTTGGTCGGTCAGGTTGTCAAGGAGGCCTAGGAGCTAGCTACGGGGTCCAGGACCCCTGGATGGGCATGCTGCTTCCTATTGAGAGAGGTCGCATTCAGCATCGAGCAATAAACAAACAGAGCTGTCATTATTCCCGGTTGAGCACAGCCCCTTTTATACCTACCACTTTTATAAAGTCTACCAGTTTGGCAGTCGCCATGAAAGCATTCACTGTGGCGAGGGAGCTGCCAACTTGTGAGTTAGAACCACAAAAGCTAGAGACACGACATCATTAAGGAGCCTGTACAGGCAACACCAAACGCAAGCAGGGATGTTCACGATTTTACGCAAAACAGAGACGACGGCGTCCCACAGACACCCTCCTTCTCCTCCGGCAGGTATCATGTTGCCATGGAGTCAGCTGTGTGTGTGCTGCCACTTTAGCTTACATTCATCTACATTTTCAGAAACTGACACTGTTAAAAGTTTGCCGAGTTCACTATTACTACTTCCTGTTTGCAGCGTGCCCATGGGAACTCTGATACCGAAGGAAACTTGAAAACATGACAGGGGCTAGTTCTGAAGTTGTTTTTTTTACAATGATTTGCAAGCGGATTTATTATTAAGATTATTATTTGCAATGCACCCTGTACTTATATATAAGAATAATAAACAGTGATATATATATTCTCTCCAAAAATGGTCAAACAATTGTAACTCATCACAAAAATGTACATAGCTGCTAAGATGTGCCTAGTTCTTTATATAGCTTTAGCAGCATCTCACACAAATACAAACAAAGATGTTTTATATGTTTTATAAGAAAAAATGTTATGATTAAAATGACGGATTATGATATCTGGCAGGCTTTATGAAGTAATCTGACAAATAACAACCCGGCTGTGCTTTTCATCCGTGCAAATGATGCATTTTTTTTTAGCACAAACTGAATTTAAAATAAAAAATCCCAGTGGGAGGCAGTCATTCACGCCTTATTCACAGCTTCTTGTTCGACACAGCCTCGGCGGAGAGGGAATCACAGAGGAGAGGATGAAAACAAAATGGTGCAACAATACCACGCGAAAGACTCGGCTATTTCAGTGCATTATAATTTCAGAAGGCGGCGTGAGTCAGCAAAAGAGGAGGGAGCGCATGAGCAAAAAAGTGGAAAGGGTCTGAACGAGCAGGATGACAGATGGTTGGTGTAAAGGAGAGAGAGAGAGAGAGAGAGAGAGAGAGAGAGAGAGAGGGGGGGATGAATTAGGCAAAACTACAGAGCAACGGCGAACAACATCCAGAGTCCAGAGGGCTCTTTGAACCAGCGGGTGATGAAACCTCCTGTGTTCGTTGGCAGTGGGACAGCGTAGGGGCCACGCAGCTCCGAGCGCCGCAGCCAAAGCCTTACATAACAGGCCTCGGTGCTGAACGCCGCCGCGCCTGCACCCCTTAAAGGCGAAGGCACGCTCGCCGCAGGACAGGAGGCCCCCGACAGAGGACGTTTAACGGTGTCGTGTAGAAATATAATGAACATTATATGAATAATGGAAGCAGTGTCAGAAATATTCAGAGCTTGTGAAATGTCCAGAAATCATAATCACCTGGTTTGAGACAAAGGGTTTTGGCTAATTGAAGATAAATGAAATGCAAAACCAAAAATACATCCGAATCCAATCAGAGTCAGAAATCTGTTTGACCAACCCGGCAGAGAAAGTCTTTTTCCTGGTAGGATTTTACGATCTCCACATCTCACCCCCCCCTTTGTCTGATCCCATATGGAAGAAAACAGTGATAATGACTTTACCAGAAGATTCTATGCTTTGCTTTGCGTTTTACTGGACAGTTTTCGGGTATAAGATGGAGTCTCAGCCACTTGGCCATGTCCTCATAAGACATTAGACTCAAACAGGAGAGGGCATCCTATAAGTTCCATGAAGAAGCTCTTTTTGCTTGCCGCTACAGCAACTCTAGAAACTCTTTAAACTGACTCATCTATCGTAGGTTTGGTCTGGTTTCCATGGGAACAACGGCACCACTACGACATCATTAAATCCCTGCGGAGCCGGGGAGTGGCCACGCAGACAAAGAACAGTCATACCGAGGACAGAATTGACTAATTCCTGGCCTCAATTTGTGAAATAATTTCCACGTTTTGAATGCTAAGAAAGTCACAATTAAATTGACTCATTCCCACGTTTCGGTTTATCCGAGTGCAGGAGATAAGTGTAAGTACTTTACACAGTGCAGCGTCTAAATGGATGAGGGTCGGTGCTTATGAGCACATTACATGTGTCATTTTGATGAATTATTCTACAGTTTTTTCAGGAGATCAACAGGTGCGTTGGAGCCGGAGGTACTGAAGTCAGCGTTGTCACGGCGACACGCACCATACGTTTTTAAACAAGGCTAAAAGCGTAGTCTGGAGCTGAACATTCTTTATTCTAAAACAGGTATTTGTGAGTCTGTGGCGTTCAACATGATGAGAAAACCGAAGCTTAGCAATGATTTCCGTCCCAGATAATAATAATAGGATTCTTTAGCGGTCGGTGCGTGATGACGTGAGGGCTCTCTCTCTCTAGGTGCTTTAACATCGCTTGCAGGCATTGGGGAAGCTTCTCTTCAACAAGTAACCATCAACACTTGTGTTCTCCAGCGAGCGTGTGCACTATAGTGGTGACTCTCTTTACATCCATCTGAAGGCGGCAGGGATCTGTTCCACCCGCCGCCTCTGGACCACACTTTTTGTGCATGTTTTTTCAATGTTTTCTGTCTCCAGAAACTGTGTGAAATACTTCATGAAACTTATGATGTGCACAAAGGCACGCAGGTTTTTGTGTACCAGTCTGATGCTGGTTGCACACAATGCAGTCGAACCAGTGTAATTGGGGCCTGACAGCAGTTAGAGCCTGCAGCGCTGTGCTGGCTCTCTCTATACATCTCCTGCACACAAATCCACCAAAATGCAGGAGCGTAAATGTTAATTAAAATAAATTGAGGCCACAAATTACTATCTCATGCAAAAAAAATTAATCAAAACATTAGAACGAATTAATTCAATTGAGGTGACAAATTATATCTCATGCACAGAAATTAGTAAAAAGTGACCTGAACATATTTTTCTCTCCCCTCCGTGGTCAGGCCTGGAAGATCCACAATGGACCGCTGGACTCGATGAAGGAAGTACGGCCTTTTTCTCAATTCATTTCGATCAAGCTTAAAGTTTCCTATTTACTCCTAAGTGATATGTGAAGCTATGACAAGGTTAGTTTTGGTTTTAAATATAATAAATTATATAAAAAAATTGAAAGAAGTTGAAGTTTGGTAATAATACAGCCGTATGTGTATTTTGGATGTTTTTCTTTCCACTAGTCTGAGAGACGACATTTGATGGAAGCAAGAAGAAGCCCCAAAAATCACAAAATGGACTGGTGCATGAAAATCAAGGCCTCTGCCTGCAGCGTCTCGCTTCAAACAGCGTTTCAGTCCTGTTTCGGTCGTCACACCCGATGACCGAACAGAATCGACAAAGGGAAAACCATGACAGCAACAACAACAACAAGGAGGCCCGGTTTGAAGTATCTTCTCTTGGCCATTAGCCATGATGTAATGCATGCTTCAGATTAATCTCATTAAAGGATAAGGCTGCTGTTATTCTGTGCTTTCTTTATTGTCCACAAGTAACAAGTGTAAACACCAAACCCAACAATCATGTCCATTTCTCATTTCTATACTCTATACTGTCTTCTGATCGTTTGTTCTCACCAAACAAGGGAGTTACAGCCGGAGGCTATTGTTTTAGCCACATAAATATCATCAGACACATAATTTGACTTTGTTTGAACTCAAACCAACAAACATACAAAAATGCGGTGATGTGGTGAGTCTCACAGTTTGCAGTTTCTTCACAACATGTGAGCGACAGTTTTTGTCATCTTTCCAGTAGGGATTCAGCATAACATTCAGATAACCACTAAGTTCAGCAGCATAACAACAGCACTGCAACAGTTTGCCTCCACGTCCTCCCGACTTCACACACTGCCGACAGCCTCGGAATACTGTACCACTGTCAACACGACGACCAGCGTGATGGGTGAACCCAAATCCAAAGCAGATGTTTAGATATGGATCAACAACATCTATGATATTTTGCGGCCTGGACGGGAATCGAAAAAGGAAAGGGCAATTGGTGAACCCCATTAGCACACACACACACGCTCTTCCCTCTGCCAGTCCATGTGGTATCGATATTCTACACGGATAATCATGCGTCTTCTTACCCCAAATCACCCCATCACTCGGAGTGCACCACTGAGCCGCACAGCCAGAGGCAGAAGAGTGAAGATGAAGGCTTTTACAGCTCCTCTCCCTCCGTCTCCATGAATAATTCAACCGCATCCAAGCCTGAGAGTGTTTCTCAACTTTCCCCGAAGCATGAAAACACAGCGCAGCTCCTCGCCGGCTGCCAGGGGGTTCATAAGCTCCTCATACCTAACATAAATCCACCCGCGATTAGAGCGGGATCACATTAGGCCACACAACTGGAGGGTTTGCTGATGGCACAGGTAGTGTGTAAACTCTCCCGTGGCCCCCCATGTTATCGCTTTTGTCCAAATCCTGCACCGAATCGGGAGAGTGTGGATTTAGAAATGGATGTGGGTAAAACCAAAGAAGCATCAGGTTTTTAGCATATTTGCTGAAAGTGGATATAGCAAAAAATGATTTCATAATCGCAAAACTGCATGTGGTTTTTTGGGTGAAAGATACTTTATCAAGATCTCTCAATGAAATTAAACGCTTCTCTATAATGAATGGCATATTTTTGCTTTATTTTAGAGCCAGAATCTGGAAAAGAACATACCAAAATTAACATTTTTTTATTTTTTATTTACATTATTTGGTATTGTTGGTCTGTCCAGCACTAGAATTAAAAAACCTCAAAATGAATGTTTTGAAATAAACAATCTATGAAGTCCAGAGTCCGGACCGAAGATAATCTTACTGCTGCTACCACCTTATTAAAGACAGACGGCTAATGCTCGACTTCAAATTCGAACATTGTCTGTCTGTACAATGTGATTGGCTGCTGTCACATTGATTCAATCAACAGCTGCTCGGTCACAAAGCTGGTGACTTTGAGACTTGAGAAATACAAAATAATATATTTTTTTAAAGAAATCTCTTTGAAAATCAATGTTTTTCCTTTTACAAATGAAGGCAAAGTTCCACAATGTGGAAATGTCAAACTTGAGTCGTGTAAAACGTTGCCAAAATGAGATGCAAATCTAAAACTGGCAAATACTGATAACAATCAGGAACTGTGATCAAAGAAGAAGCATCCAAGAGAATAAATCTGACCAACTTTTGTCCCTCCACGGTTTTCTGTACAGCACAGAGGTTCACTTCTTCTAATAATAACTGTGTAGTATTACACGCAGGGTTTAGTCGGTTCAACAGATCCCCGGATAAAAACATGGAATGAAAGGAGATAACAACTCACCTGTAGTGGTTTCAGTAGTCGAGTATCACAATCCAGTGGCATAGAAGAGAGGGAGAGAAAGGGAACAACGTAAGTCCAGGTCACTGTGGATCGCTGCACATTCAATTCAGTGCATCTATTAGCATTGACGAATCACATGAGAAAAGAACACCCTAACCTTGTTCCCGTTATAATTTCATACTTCACACCTGCTAATCCATGTGTAAATCAAATTGTTTTGTCATTATCGTTTGGTAATGACAGAGAATGTCATAAAAAGTACAGCGTCAAAAGGCATCAAGGCGGCTGATTTGGGACCAGTGCTCTACTGTGAGTCTGCCAGGGGTAAAATTAGGTTAATCAGGTACATATTCAAAGCAGGCGAGAGGGATGACGCAAGTAGATTAGATAGACAATAGATAGACTTGTGATTTTCAAACAAATGTGGTTCCATTCAATTACAGTTATCTTAGTGTGTGTGTGTGTGTGTGTGTGTGTGTGCCATATGATGTAGCTGACAAGTGACAATGCTGGAAGACTAACGTCAGCTCTGTTTGTCCAGTGATTGAACTGAAAAATCCCCAGCTGGAGTTCGGCTGCAATTAATAACAACATCTTAACTCCATAATCCTAAAAGTACACGTTCCAGCCAAAATTACCAGTCCACGTGATTTGTATTTCACAAGAATTTGTGGACTCGGTTGTGATTATTGCTCATGAGAGCAGTTTGGGTGCTCGGCATGGAGAGCTTCCATCAGATAAACACATTATCACCAGAAAGGACTGATGGCATGTGTCATTCCATTTACTGTTTTGTTTTTACTGTTTTGGGGAACAGCTAGTCTGGCTCTGTGCAAAGTTTCCACATGCATCATCCAGATGATGTTGTCTGTGGTTCGTTTAATACAAACACACACAAATAATATGTACGAGACATTTCTTAAACAACCATGATCCGTTTTAGTTACAATGAGGTTGTCAGGAAAGCAGCATGTTGGCCGGAAGTAATGCACCTTTCTTTACTTGTTAAACAATGGCACAGCTTGTTTATCAGAATGGTGTTGGAAGGCACACATTTTTGTTATTATTAAGAGAACCAGACCCTCTTAAACAGTCTGGGGACTTCCCATTTTCATGCCAAGATAAACTAAGTGGAGATTTCTGGGACAAATTATTCTGTTTACAAGTCGCATTAATAACTTGAAGTCACCAACAGACCTGAAGTCTGCCATAGAGCTGTCAATGTTCCTCTATAATACTATTCAAATTTAATTCCATATTTTTTATAATTCAAATGATAGAATTCAAATCTTTTTTTTTTTCAGTTTTTTTAGGCATAGACGCCTTTTATTGCAGTGGACAGATCAGAAACAGAGAGAGGGGGTGTGACATGCAGCAAAGGACCTCCGGCCGGGATTCGAACCAGGGTCTGCTGCGTATGTGCGTACGTTCGTACATGGCATGCGCTTTAACCACTCTGCCACCTGCACACCATAATTTGCATATTTAATGCTCAAATTCAGCCTATTATTAATACTAACTACACTACACAGGCTTATATGTTGCCAATGCCATTATTGGCAATGTGGTTGTTTTACTTCCTGTCCTGTAGAGGGCGATCCAAAAATATTACCAATAAATATGTTTAATTATCAACAGGTGACGGATAAGTAATAATTAAGAAAATAAACAACCACATTGCCGTTCTCCGGGGGACGCTGTCCCCGTTGCCATGGCTACGCCCTCCTCGTCTCACCGTCAGCTCTACTTTCACTTTCTCACGTACATCCTGCTGTTGGTCTCGTTCCAGATCAATCAGCCGATGGAGACACGGGTTATCTAGCTAGCAGTAAGCAGCATGAATGCATCTTTGTCATGACTGCATCGCTTCTTACGGAGCCCCAGAGAGGCCATCCGGAGAAAACAAATATATATTGAGGTCACGTTTTACTACATTGAGAACATGAGATACAATTCCTTCCCACGTTTTAATTAATTTGTGACCACGAGATATAATTCATTCCCACATTTTAGTCAATTTGTGGCCATGTTTTAGTTAATTCGTTCCCACGCTTTAATTAATTTGTGGCCATGAGATAAGTTAAGGCGCATTCAGGGCGCACGATTGCCCCCCCTCCCCTCTCCCCCGCCCGCTTGCACTCACGCTGCTCTCGACCCGATTGGTTGTTGTACAAACGTCATCACGTCGTAATACGACAGACACCTGGCTTGCTGTTGTTTTCCAGAAGCGGTGTCTCAAAGTCATCCCAATAGAGAACAACACAGAGAACAAACTTTATTGACAAGTCACATCTTCATGTAAACCCATTGGCCTGCATCAGAGCATGTGAGCGCAAGTGGACTTTGGGCAGAGTGCAGAGCGGCGGTTTTATTATATAAAAGTACTAGTCCGTTACCGCTCACACCATGAGACTGAAACTCAAACCCGACCCAGAATCCCGCTGTGTCCTACAGTCATCAACAGTATTGTCAGTCATAAATTGGCTCAATAGTGGGGGGCTTGGAGCAGTGTGAGTTCAAGCCTACAGGGGTAGAGGGTGGCAAATCGCAACAAATGAATTAAAACGTGACCACAAATTAACTAAAATGTGGGAACGAGTTGTATCTAATGTATCTAATGCTCAATGTAGTAAATCGTGGCCTCAATATACATGTATTTTTGTCCTCTCCAGGGCTCTGTAGCTTCTAGAGGTCCGTCGATATCTTTGTTTTCATTTCACCGAGTGCTGCAGTGCGGTGACCTCCCTGTTACCTCTCTGTTATCTCCACGGTTACCTCTGCTTGCACGGCTATTTCTGATAGTGAGATCGTGATTCAGAAAACGTTTTTGTTCATCAGACTTCATGTGTCAAAAGCATCCATTTATGCGGGTAGGCCAAAGCGAGGAGGGAGAGATTTACTAACGTTAAACACGTTTCTAAACAAAAATAAAAAACTGAATACTAATTTCAGAATTCGAATAGAACTGATTTTTTTTTAACTATTCAAATTATATTTGAGTCCGAAGTTCATTCCAACAGCCCTAGTCTGCAGTACCACAAGACCCAAAGTCTGTTTGTGTGTGTGTGTTTGTAGCATATCAGGACTACAAACCACATTTCAATGCACAACCCTGTTGTACAATAACAATAAATCCACCTTGTAACCTTGAAGAGGGCCGAACTCTTGTATACAGTATAAACATATAACCACAACACATGAGAGCCTTATTGAACAAGGACCGACTGTCCATATGGGAAACAACAATTTACTCTCATCAGCCGGATTAAAATATAAAAATATATTATATTTTATACTATTTGGCATTGTAATTAAAAGAAGAAAAAGATGGGTTTATGATGCTCTTTGATCTAACCTTGTAGGTTGTGGTGTTTACATTTTGGGCACCCTTGTTAGAAATGTAACCTCTCGCAGGGTTTAGAAAGAGATCAATGAATTTCTTTGATGATGGAGCTATATGGAACGTTAGTAGTAGTAGTAGTGGGCTGTTAGACACACTGCCGGAACTTTAAAAAACAAGCTGAGACTGTAAATCCACGTGGATTACTCACATTTGTGTTATCTCATTGTAACAAACTACAAGCAACGTGAAACGTACAACAGTGAAAAGTAACAGTGTTCCTGCTACCACGGCTAAAAGAGGATTAGACTACTAAAAGAAGATTAGAGATAGTGTAGGCTACTTAATGCGTAGCAAATTAAGCTTAACACTGCCCAGTCATCAGGGTATAATGGGCGTACATGACACGTGATACTGATACTTACTGTTGTCACTGTAAGAGATATTCTGTTTTTCAAGGCTGTAGTCATAGAATAGGGTTTTGCATGAATTCCATGGATAACACGAGCTAATAAGTTCAGCTTCTCCATTTATTTTTCTGTGTTGTGATGTTGTACTTTAACCTCGTGAAGTTATTTTAAAATTCTGGTTTTGGTTGGGCACTGCAGGGCTACCGTAGATAAAAGGCTTATGGCTGAAGTGTTCGGATCAAGGTATCTGGAAGTGGACCAAATTACATGTTCTCAGAAGGCGACAATGGTGTGCAGGAGGAGAAGGACAAATAGCAAAAAGTTCATAATAAAAAGGTCACTGTGGTGTAAGACAACAGCTTTTACTTCAAAATCTGTGTAGCAGCACCCTGCCTGTCTTTTATATTGGAAAAACACAAGTCTCACTGCCACGCTTCTTTGTGTGTGTGTGTGTGTGTGTGTGTGTGTGTGTGTGCATGATTCTCTTGGAACTGCTGCACAGTTTGCTCTCCTAACTGAACTTTAAATTTGTATGCTGCACAGTAACCTCTGTGATCAACAGCAGTCTTTTCCAATCCACAGGGGTCCCTCTTAGAGAAATGTCAAAGGACTTTTTTCCCCTTCTTTTCAACCAAAATACAACACACATTAGTTCCAGGCTGTTTTGCTGCAATGCCAATTAAAAACAGTGAACCAAGGAGGCTAAGTAAGTTTGGAGTGCACTGCAAAACTTTCAAATAAGACGGAGGCCACAGTTAACTTCATACTTTGTTGATGAATGACAGTAAGAAATAAAAACTATAAATTGTATAAAATATTTAAATGAACCAATAAACAAAATGAAATAAATTATTAAAATGTATTAATTATGAAATTTGCTGAAAGTATTTAACCATGGGCTGCTGTGAATAAACACAGACCAAACATACTAAAGTTAAAGGTCTTTACACGCTGGCCATAAAGACTAAACAACATTAAAATGTGAAATGCTTGCCTGACAATTTTAGATGCCATGGGCCTTTGTCAAGGTTGAAAGGAGTAATAAAGGTTTTGGTCTTGGCACAGACTACAGAGCCTCCGTGTTGTCGATTCAGAAATACGGGCGCAACTCCGACAGTTTTGCACAACTTGATTTGTTGATGCTTTTAAAGTAGAGCTGGAATAAAAAACTAATTCCCTAGAAGTTTTGTACACCTATCTAGCAATATGTACAGAATAAAAAAATAAATATTAATAATTGTTATTCTTCCTGGAAAAACAAACACTTGCTCAGATGTTACCAACACATTTCAACCAATAACATCCATCCATTCATCGATCTGCAACTTAAAGGTTTCAACCATCAAATCAAATTCCCATCCCCAACGTCATGTCCCGCCTGCCCCCTTTCACTCCATATGGACGATTAATACTCAACAACCGTGGTGCAAAAGCTCAGAAAAAAATACTATGATACTGTTTTGATGCATACTATAGTAATCACAGTAAAAAAAGTATTCATGAAAAAACAACAGTTTGAGAAAATATACTAATCAAATTATTGCATAAAGGCATAAAGGCCTCAATGCTGCACACGCTACCGAGACCAACTAGCTAGAATAACTTGCCATTTGGGGAAATCACACGTATAAGTGTAGCATATACTAACTGGTAAATTCAGTTTTTCCCAGAAACAAAAGTGGGTCATAATAATAATAATAATAATAATAATAATAATAAAGCCTGCTAGGAGGCCGGAGGCTTTTGATTGGCCACAATTATTATGATCTAAAAATAATGAAATACATGTTTGTATCATGTCATGATGTTTTGCATCTTTGAACACTTTGTAATTGAGAGGAGCTGGAAGTACAGTACAGAGTAACGATGCGTTTCCGTTTGATTTTATCTGACTCACAGCTGCAGTGGAAGACCACATCCATCTGATCCATCTGATCCATCTGCTCCTCATACGCTCCAGAATCTACGGTTTGCCCAGAACACAAAGGCATTAACGGGCTTTGATACAATCAGCACATATCATCATGCTTCGTCATGGCCCTTTTAAAAAACACTTGCATCTAAGAGTCGAGCCAATCACACCGCAGGCAAATCAACCCAGTTCAAAAGCTTTTTTCCCCCTCTAACACATTCCCAGCAACACAATAAATATTTGCTCCAAATGTTTGAATCTTGAACCAAAGCAGACTTTTCATTTTCAACACCAAAGCAGCTAAAACACGGTATTTAGCGGACATAAATTCACAACACACGTACAACTAATTGCAGTGAAAAGGTTTTGGTATGAGAAAAAAAAAAAAACTTTAGTCTCTATCCAACACTGAGTGTACTTGCTGGCTGTGGCAGCAGCATTAAAGCTGCTTGTTTACTTCTCAGGCATTTCCTCCAAAATCAGGCTGAATTATTTGATTACGCCAATTAGCCAAATGTGTCTTCTCCAAAAAACCCACTGCGGAGGACACAAAGCTGCCATTTCTCCCTGAAAACCTCTCAACAATGTGAGGAGTCCCCGTTCCTCATTCCTCACAACAAAGCGTATCCTGCCTTTTAAATCCCGTTGCGAGGTGTCACCGCGTCTCGACGTGCGTGCGGGCTAGAGTAATGGATTCTATGATGTATCACGATGCTTTGTTGAACAAATCTGCAGGATGCACTTTATTTTATAATGCATTATATATTTTTTATATTTAAAACGTTTTTTTGGAGGGGGGGGGGGATCTTTCCACATTTTATTTAAGTAATGTAACGCAACTACTGTGTCATACAAATAGGAATTGGTTTGAAAGATTCAAAGGAAAAATTATCATTTTATTTAAATCCAAAATTGAGATGCATCAGGAATTGTTTAATAATTGAATCGTGATTTGACTGGCGATTCCCTCCGAACAAGGAACCTCTTTTAGAATCATCCACCCGGCAAGTAAATATAAAGTCTGCAAAAATAACCAGTTTTATTTCCAGAGTTTTCAAGTGTTGTCCTTCCTTACTCTGCAAGTGATTTTCACTTGAACAGACAACCGCAGGAACGCACACACTCATGTACTCGATACTGACATACGGGGATAAGAGAAAAAAAAGAGATAAAGAAGTGAGACAGGAAGAGAAAGCAGAATGACAGGGATGACTCAAGTACACTCCACTGCAAAAACAAACAAAAAAACTAAGAAAACCCACACAGAATACTGGTAAATTTAGCCAACCTGTGTTCTTCTGCACAATCATACATGCAGGTCCATAGAGAGTCCACATGACGCCAAAGAAGAAAGGAGCGTGTGAGCCGGACTGTGTGGAACAATCCAGGGCCACGCTCTGACAGCTTCCTCTCTGTCTACTTATCGGTTTTACTTCCTTCTGTCTGAGTGTCTGGCTCAGTGATATGCTGAGAGGAGATGAGACGAGGGCCAAGAAGTGTGACTGAAAACAACATGGCGACGTGGTGCTGATGAAAGCTCATTTTTACGCGGTCATCCATACCATTACATGGTCTGGGACTGGGGGGAGGGGCCGATAGGAGATAAAAGAAAACACTCACAATGAGCTGATCGTGACAAATTTCCTTTTATCGGGATAATCGTGAATACGGTCACGAGTTGTCGAGCTCGCCATCGTGGTGGAGAAGTGAAAAACAGAGCCCGGCTTTAGAGAAGAATACGCCTTCGGGAATGATCCGAAATCCTCACACAGGGCTGCCATTTTCAAATGTTTATTTACAGATTATTCTTTATTTGTCCTTTACGATCTTCACAAAAAAAAGCGTTGATAAAATGGGAGTAAAGTGATTCTAGTGTGTTTTGCAGGCACTTTTAGAGTTAAGCATATTTTGAAAAATATTTTTATCACTTGTCCTTATTATTTGCATAAGAAATAGAAGAAGTAGCGTTAAGGGACTTGTGATTTCCAGGGTTATTGACATTTATGAACAGTGGCGATATCCTTATCACTCACTGCAGCATTGTGTTTGATGTGCCTTGATTTTTTTTAATGACCTTTAAGCTTTACATAAAATGGTAAATACAACAACATAGAATCGCTGTACAAGAACATACGTCCATACGAGGGAGGATGTCAATCTATACATGCATATTAATATATCCTATACAAAAGTGCCGCAATGAGCAGATGCTAATCTGAGCAAGAAAGAACTAATGGAAAACAGCATTCATGAGGTTTAACTTTGGTTCTTGACGTTTAAAAAGGTTGACAAAATAAAGTTAACTCAAGGTCTTTGTTTTTTTTTTCCCTGGAACTTTCAAATGTGTACGGCATGACATACATCTGTGTGCTTTCAAAATATTTAAACTTCTTGACTGTTTTCATTACTATTTCACAATAACACGCCATTTATAGTACAAAGGAGTCAATACCAACCAGAATAAATAAGCAAAACTGGAATGAAGATCGAAAACCATGAATTTTGTCATTTTCCATGTTTATCTTTCCCATATGGTCTCATGGTCTGGATTCCTAGTTTTTATCGCTCGGTATCTGTCACTTCACTTTTTAGAAGCCCTTTTGTGGCTTTTGCTCTGAAACCTCTTTCAACATCTGGCGTACGCACAGGAAGCACATCTGCAATCGAGGTCAACCAAAGTGCATTTGAAAATACCTCCCGTCGAACAACACTGGCAGAAAGGTTTGAAATAGTGCTTGTGGGATATTTCTCCAGCCAAACAATTCTTACAATAAACAGCCAATCAGATTTAGTGTCTGGAGTCTTTTTTTGAATGATGAGGTTTGAGTGAATCAACAGAGGAATGGACATCAATGAAGCATCGCCAAAACCATCCTCAAACGTGAGTCTGTTTTCTTTCCCATCGAATAACAAAAGAGACACCTGTAGACACCTTCTGTTACAGATTAGAAGACAAAGCATCTTGTAATATGATAACTTGATGTTTTCTCTGGGAAGTATCCAGAAATGTTTCCGTGCCCTGCAGCCAGGCTGCACACGCTGAAGTAATATCTTGTATTTATCTTTGTAGGGCGTAGGTTCCATATAGATACTGTCAGTAACTTGGTGCTTCCAAGGGCCAACTGCTGTGCAATGCAGTAAATGTCTTAAAAAAAGAGTGAAGTCCTCCTTCTACCTCGGTTCGGCTTCAGTTCTCTGGCTTTTATTACAGTTAGAACAAATGTTTGTCCATTTAAGCCGTTAAACCTTCACCATCAGAATTCTTCCCAACACCGATTCAAGGCCCACAGATGGCTAAAGAACATCGTTTTAAGAATCATCCGTTAGCCCTCCAACCAGAATTTAAATCACCCTAGTTTGGTTTAACATTCTGAGACACTAAATGCCCCACTATGTTGGCCAGATGCTAAATGTGTCCGTCTGCTGTTTGGTGCTGAGCAGGTATGCAGTGTGCAGAGGCTGTAGAAGCTGTAGAGGCTAGCTCTGAGCTAACATTAGCTGCAGCTTTTGTTTGGCCACAGAACATGGCCAACTTAATGTTCTTTGTGCAGCCGAATGATTGCAATAATTCTACGGGGATTGACTTATTTGATCCGTATCATTTTATTTATATAGCTCTAATCACAATCTGTACAACATCCTCTGTCCTCTGACCCGTCATCAAATGAGGAAAACCTCTCTCGAAAAAAAAAACCCTTAAACAGATAAAAAAAAGAAAGAAACCTCAGGGAGGGAACAATGTCAAAAATGACAACATAGTCAATGGCCGCGTTTCCCAGATTCGTTAAGAAGCTCTTAAGTGCTAAGATCGTCTTTGCAGCGCTCTTAAGAACGCTGTGAAAGAAGGATGTGTTTCCCAGAGTCGCTCTTAGCCTAAGAAGATCTTTCACTAAGAAGGAAACGTAAGATCGAGCTGACCCACTCTTAACAGCCTTCTTAGCGACAAAATGCTCAGTGATGAAGCCGCGTCAGGGAAATTTATATTCTCCACTTTTCGAAATGATAAACAAACAATGCTCAATGTTGTAATGCGCTAAAAAAAAAAAAAAAAAAAAAAAAATCATTAAATTACACGTTTAAGTTTTCCACACTACTATCTACACATAAAAACACATCAACAACCTTGGCATTTCACAGATATCAAGGAAACAGATCTAAGCTGAACCTCATCCAGAGAGGCTCCACCTGCTACTCTATATAAAGGCGTTGCCAAAGTCCGCCCGTGTGAGAAACCATGGCTGCATGCAATACAGCACATTCTCGCTGCGAACCAACAGCGTCGCCGTGCGCGAAGCCAGACAGTTTATATAAATGCTTACGTGCGTCAGCACTTCTCGCCACTGGACGTGCTGTCAGACCGGGCTGTCCAGACAAAGTACCGGCTGCCCCGTGCGGAGATCCAACGGCTGATCACTTTGGTGTTGTAGTACCGTAATTTTATCAATAGATGGTGCTGTTCTCTATTGCTTGTTATCAGAGCAACGGGAGTTCCGGTTCTGCGCTGTGTTGTCTCGTGTATGTTGTGGAACGCCGAATAAAGATCACGTAAAAACAACATTTGGTGTCTCCACACATCCAGAGAGCAACCCGCTCCAACTTTGCCCTCAGCCCCGAGGTGCAGCTCCTGGCTGCGCTGCGTTTTTACGCAGTGGGGAGCTTCCTGGAGGTGGTGGGGGACGGCACCGGCCTCAGCAAGGCATCGGTGTAACGGAGTGTGGCAGCTGTGACACCGATTCTCCTGTGTCATGCCCGGACCCACATAAAGATGCCCACCACACGAGACGAGGTCAGCCAGGTCCACCAAGGGTTCCTCCCGGTGCTGCCAGACCTCGTCCACTAACACGCCCATCTCCTCCGCGGTGACCGCCGGTGCCCGCTTGGTTCGCTTGCTGCTGCTTTCTTCCATTCTCACATGTGTGTGCCTATATCCACGGGGGTATATATGCGCTAATGGGCTTGATTACTACTTGGATACACCTGTTGGCACACACACAACCCCCCCCACACACACACACACACACACCCACCCGCACCCGATACATGTGTAGCCTAATTGCACCTGTGTCGGGGGGACCACGGGGCGCTGTGTGTGACTTATGCGCTGATAAAGAGGTGGGTGATCGATTAGCCTGGCATCGATTGATTCAGTTTCAGCACCACCGCGGTGGACAGCTCCCACTAAGAGCTTCTTAAGAAGCTTCTTTGGCTTGATCCTAAGAAGGCAGTTAAGAACGTGTCTGGGAAACACCCGTATCTTAGCGCTCCTTCTTAGCCGAACCCTTCTTAAGAGCCTTCTTAAGTCCTTAAGAACGATCGAATCTGGGAAACGCGGCCAATGTCAGTAATGGCAGAACTAACAGTAATGACAGACAGAGAAAGTCGTAGAAATTGCCACTAAACTGCACATGATAATATTGTCAAACTACTGCTGTGGTCCTAAATACTGAATACTACACTTGGGAAATGCCAATAAACACTCAACGTTGCACTGAATGACATGTTTCTTGCTTTGGAGCATGCGGCAGCGTGACGGTGCATGGTTGGGCCGGGACCGGGACTCTGGTCAGGACTCTGGATATCAGAGCCGAATGCAGAGAGACCAGAGGAGAAACCCTGCTGCAGGGCACACGGCCTCAGACAGGAAGAGCATAATTGGCAGAGGCATTGAGGCGCTGAGCAACGGCAGAGCTGGCATGGATTCAAGTTTGAGTGTCCTTGAATGACCAGGCTGAAAAGTTGCATCTTGAACTGAGGATCAGGGCTCGCCAATAAATGCCTCGGAGCCTGACTTCAAGGAAGAATCGGCTCAGTTTACGACACTCGACATGTGAAGCTTCTGAAGACTTCGACTGTACAGCAGTTAACTTCATTTTAAAAAGGTTGAGTGTGTTTGTGGATGGCACACAAATATCGTCTTATCGGTTTCAACTTTAGTCGACGACAGTGAAAAAAGAAAACCCTGCAGCAAGCGTAGTCATTTTTTGGCATTTAACTGAAGCCCTTATCATGATTGAGAGGCCCCAGCAGCAGCAGGGCCCCCACCGACTTGGTTCTGGGGTTCAGCCTGCATGTTTGTGATTAAAAAAAGGGAAGTTAAGGACAGGACAGTGGATGATTTAACCATATACAAGAAGTCCTTGTGGTTTGACTTCTGGCCTCTGAAACATGCTCCGAAAACACAAAAAATAAGATACTAAATACTGCAAGGCATTCCGAGGTTACTGCAGAGATCACCTCAAAACCGCTTCTATGGTTTTTGTGCTTCCTATCAAAATAACACCTTTCAGAATGTTTTCCATTCAGTGGCTCTCATGAAAGACCTTTAGTCGTAGCTGGAATGTTAATTGCTGTATTGTCACTCTTTCAAGAGCGGCCTGGTTGACTTTGACATGCGCTGCCACTCTGACAGGGAAGGTCAAGGGAGAAACGAAAAGAGTCTACCGCTTGCTTTTGAAATGAAAGTTGTCTTCTTTACTAAGCTTTTCAAAAAGCACAGAATGGCTGTGTGAATAAGTTTACATTGACGTCGGTGTCCCGCTTATTACCAGGTTGTTTTTGTTTAAAGAGTTCTGGTTGTTGCATTGTGGCGGTAGATTTTGTGTCCCGGGTTTCAGAGATGCAAACGACCCCTTGCGGCGGCGATCGGATGATGAGGTTGAATTCAGCAGAGCGGCAAACGGTCAATTCATCCTCCACTGCTGAGGTAACTCAGTCAGGGGAGAGAATTAATGAATGGTGCGTTGACAGGCCAAAGCCGTTTCTGACAGCTGCAGAGTACAGTGTTGAAGAGCAGGCCAAACATTACACTGCCCGCCTTCACTATCACAGTTTCCATACTGCAGACGGGGACTTGTGTCGAATGACTTTCTTGTCCACTTACGCTACCGCTCAAACGTCTAGGATCAGCTGTCATGTCGATGCCTTTATTCTTTCCTTCAATAAGCACCGAAATCAAGACGTCAAATGTATTGCTAACATTTGAAATACTTTTTGGCCCCAAAAAGAAGAATGAAATGATTCAAGCTTCCACTTTGGTCCACGTCCCCACAGTGTTGCATAACGGGAGAATCCTGCTGGACCTTCCAATTTGTTTTCCGATGACCCGAGATCATCATTCAACCGCAGAGCTGCAACAGGGCTCAAAATATTTTGCGAAGCAGTTTCACTTTTGGTCCTCTGCCATCTCCTCAGTAGTCAGATTGAATAGGTTTAAATCCAATTTGTCGGCCTATAGTATGTTCAGCTGATACCATCCAATTCCAATAACACCAACCGTCTATTTCTCTGGGGGGGGATTCCCTAAAGAAACGTAATATCTCAGCTTTTTACAGGCATTATTGTCCGCTTGACCCCGAAACAGGACCAGTTCCCTCTTTAAAGATCTGCAACCGTTTTAATGCTAAGCTCCCAATTTAATTTCCTAATGACGGGTGATTCCTTCCATTATTCACCTGTTGCTTGGAGGGATCTTTGTCTCTTTCTGTCCTTTCAGTCGTGAGTTTGGTTGAACAGAGCAGCGTTTTGTTCCATACAAAGCGTTACAAACCCTTCATAGGAAACAATTTTGAATTGGAACGATGACTTCCTACAACCTAAAAGCATGAAAGGACATTCAAATATAACTCAGCCTGACTGATTGTACCTGATGACACTTTTGTGGCAGGCCTTTCCAAAGCGGTACAAAAAGTGTAGAAACAGAAGATTCAAGGGTCTCCGTCAAGTCATTTTGAAGAATGATTTACTCTTGTGCTCTGTCTAATTTCATTAAACACAAAATGTTTTTCAGATGACATTAATTAGAGCCCAACCGATATATCGCCGGGACGATATCGGCCGATATTAGGCATTTTCCAAACTATTGGTATCGGCATTTATAATGGCCGATAAATTAATATGTTAAAAATAAAATAAAAACGGACGAAACACCCTCATAGAACTTAACAGAATTTGTCTCCTGTCTTGTTCGAAGTTATATTTATGAAGCTTTCCAAGTCTTTTAATACTGGTAACTTTGTGTTTGGTTGTTGTTGTTATTGTGTTTTTGTTCAAAGGACTTTAAGTTTTATATCTTAAGTTTGTATTTTAAACATTTTATTTATCAGAACTTTAATATATTTTGATGTTCCTCTGTTCCGTATTTTTGTGAAGACTTATAATCAACTACAAATAACTAATGTTAGGGAAATCTGTTAATGTTTTGTTACGCGTTATCGGTCGGGCTCTAACATTAATAATATAAAACAATAAAGTTATGAGAGAAATATGTAAACATTTTGCTATGACAGCTGTAGTTTATTCTAGGGGAACGTTGTCGGAATGTTGGTAAGAGAACTGCGTGTTCCCTCGTTGGTAGGATGACAGTAAAATAAGATTATGAACTATTAAGAGCTCGGTATATAACACAGTGGAGCATTCGGGGTCCAACAATAACAGGTCGGGCAATTGGGCAAAAATCTACTGGGCTTTATTAAAATTTCACACATTATGTTTATTTATTTATATATTATCACTTTTTAAAGGCTGTTTTATAAGTTACAAGCGTCATGAACCTCATTCAAAGAGCCTATAGCTAATCTGCAGCAACCTGGAAATACAGTATACAAAGCTTATTTGTGCATCTCTGAAGTGCTTGAGATTCAAGATCTCATGTTCATTTGATCTGTTCTTGAAGGCACGAATGCTACGCGATGCGATGTCTCCGGCGACAGCAGGTTAAGGCCATTCCATATAGTTAAAGCAGAATGGAGAAAGCTCCTGTCAAAGCATTCAGTGTGAGCCCTGGTGGAGAGATAAAGCGTGGCTCGGCCGTAGCCACCACTGCTGCAACCTGGGACATGAGTGGAGGAGAGCAGCGCTTTCACATTTGAAGGACGGTTGAGTGTGCATCTTACAAAGAACAGCTTGTTGACGACATTATCCTTTATATAATAACCCTCATCTGGTTTTATATATATATATAAACAAACTATTCAATGCCTTGGGTGCACTCTGAAGTTATATCAAACAGCAGTTATTAGTCTCAAAAGTATTCTGGGAATGAAATAACAAAATCATGATCCCACGGGCAAATAAGCAAGCTTTGTCTGAGGGGAGGATCACAGTCTGAGACTTTGAAAACTGGCACCATAAGGAAATAACCTCACAACTGCTGCCATATTTGGATTCAAGTTTGCTAAATCCTGATTGGTGCTTGGAAGTATGTGAAATCCGCTCAATTTCTAACTGAAGTCCCTCCCACTTCAAAAGCAGTCAGAAAAGCCAGAACAAAAACTACAAATCTGTAAACCTCTCACGAGGAACCACAAATGTTGGAACTTTGGTCAATGTATGCAGCTTAGAATGACAAGAGGAAGTAAATTACAGGCACACCACCTAATAAAGGTTATTTCTACAGCCCAATTAGGCCCATTTGGACATAATTAAAACTACGAGCGGAGGTGAAAAACGAAACATTTACCGTGCTCATCTGCAATTAAAGTCATCCTTGCTGAAGGCATTTACACTCTTTGGCAAATGACAGGATATAGTCTGTAATAGACATGGACATACGGCAGGACTAAGACAAGGAAAGCTCAGAGGCTCCCCAGGGTGTCATAGAAGAGATGTGGGAAAAGATACAGCACAAGGTTCATTTGAGTTAAACAATAAAAATTAAAAAAAAGGTACCATTTCACAAAATCATCAATCCGTCAAATCTAAACATAGTTATCCAACACGTATTGATATCATTCTGCGTGAGTCACGCTTCCAGGGGAGATTATCGCTGATGTGTATCATTATATCTGTTGTTACGTCGAGCGAGTAGAGGTCGAACCCAGAAGTTAGCGTCACGGTGGTTCCCTCAATAAACAGATCAAAATGCCCGTTTACTGCTGGTAGCAGGTTAGCATCGATCAGATCAGCCAAAAGCATTCTTGAACTAGCGTGACTTAAATATCCACTGGACCAGCCGGAGCACAGATAAAACAGGAGGTGGTAATTATCACTGGGTCGTGGGTGAAAAATGAAAACCCATGTGTCAGACGAAAAACAAATTAAAAATCACAGACCAGCGCGGCGGTTGTTACCATCACACCACCCTCCTCTGAGAAATAAATCCAGCTCCAGTGCGGCTGTTATCAGCATGACAGAATATATATTTTTTGTGTATGTGTGTGTGTGTTAATTGAGATTATATTGTTAAATGTGACGGATCAGATATGTTGGCCATACTCTGTGTCACCTCTTTTACTTTTCAATCTTAGCATTTCTTTTGGTTTCAGTTCCCTTTTACTACGCAGCAGTTCCACCTGGAAGTGACTGGGTGTGAATAATCTGGACGCAAGAACAAGTTTGTGCGCCGCAAGCAGTTTTCATTTTGTAAAATCCTCTGTTGTAACCAGTTCAAGCATGAGCTTACACACAACCTGGTGCAACAGGCTGCGTGGGTTGGTTCCAGCATTCCTGGACAGAACGCAGGCGAGCGGCCGCATTTCACTACGGCTGTGTGGCGAGGCAGAGGACGTTGCAGACGTTGGCACGAGGATGAAACTGGAGCTAATATGACAGAAATACAACAACAGAACAGAACTGCCTGAAAAAGTGAAGATCCACAACAAGCCATCGGTTGAATGAGGGTTCACGCGGATGAGGTTTCAGGTGTTTGAAAGGCTCAGTGTGTAACCTTGAGCTCAAAATTCTAGTCTCTAATGGAGATTGAAATAAACAGCAGATGTATGGATTTCAAATAATTGGGCCCTGTGTGTCTGAAATATCTGAATTATCAGGTACGAAGAAGACAGCACCATGTTGGGACTTGTAGAACGGCTGATACTGAGCTCCTCAAATCACTTCATATCATGACATCACATTTTGAGTATACAGATCTGTTCCTAGCAAGGCTTCATGGCTGGGATTGCATACTGATTAATAACATAATGCATTCTCAACAGGCAGCCCCGTCAACTAGTCTGAATCATCAGCCCGACATGCTGCATCTGTCTACGGACCCCATTAAAGGCAAGCCGAGTTTATTTGTATAGCACCTTTCAACAAGGTTATTCAAAGTGCTTTGCATAAACCATTAAACACATTGGAGAGGAACACATAACAAGCACATCAAATACAAAAACAAAATAAAACCGAGAATATCAAAGAAATACAAGCTAAAGTGCAGTATAAGGAATTCATAAATTGTGTTTACTGAAAGGCAGCGGCAAACAGAAAAGTCCTCAGTCTTGATTAAAAAGAGATTTGACGCAGACCTTCAGTTTTCTGGCAGTTTTTTCCAGATTAATGGTGCATAAAAACTTCGGACTCTGCGGACACAGAGCAGACCTACCCCAGACCATCGGAGAGCTCTGATGGGGTTCATAGCTGAGCAGAAGATCAGACATGTCTCGATTGGACGGTTTTGGCTTCATCGTGACCCGGGGAGGGAGGTCAGACTAAAAAAAGGTTTATGCGGCGCTTTAATGCTTCCGATGTTCTTCGGTGTCACTACGAGCTCACAAAGCATTAAAAGCATTATGAGGAGGCCTATTATCAGGCTGCAGATCAGCCACATGTCATGGATAATGACTAACAGGTAGAGACAGGACGAAAGGAGGCGTGTTGTACAAGAATGATTCATTATTATGATTATATGTGATCACTGTCACACGCTTTATTTATTGAACTGATGGAGTACACGGAGTCGGTACAGAGGCTTTTATTTTCTGAATCATATACGGATGGATTTATTAGAAGTTTAGCTTTTGACCTGTTTTTGGGTTAACCAAACACGGCAGATGTGAAGTCAGTTAAAACGTTTTATAAAGCTTTTAGGTGGCCGATTACACTGAGAGAACTGATATCAGTTAGTTCTACTCAGAAATATGTTCCCATACCCAACTAAATTCTCAAATATGTTTCTCGGGAAACTTTTTTTTTGCAGTTTGAAACACGTTTAAAGAACAACACAAGGTTAAAGCAACAAAACCTTCAGTGGTTTTCTGAAACAAATAAAAAAACATCTCAATTTGGCTTCCAATGAAACTAAAACAAAACAAAAACACAATAAAAATACTCAGATATACTCAGACTCAGAGTCCTATGGATTAAAGAGTCAATCACTATAGTTTTAAGCCATTTATGGATCAACAGAACCGGACATGATTTATTTATATTTTTAGTCCAAACCAGAACAGGTTCTGTATAACACAGAAGAGGAACAAACAATATAGGCCGATACATTCAGTTCTGCAACTTATGATCTTGGATAGCGTTTGTTCAAACTGTGTAAGAAGTACGTTTCGGTCCAAGTGTTGCACAACATGTTAACATGACAGATTGAAAGTCTTTTTTTATTTATTCACTTTGCCACAGTGTATGTCCATCAACATAACTTCTCCACCTCGCCAAACTTTTTTGTTTTGTTTGCAATATTGCAATATTCCTTTTCTCCCAGAATGAATTTCCACTCAGGTCTGGCTAGAAACGCACTTAAGAGCAGTGATGAATCAACTTTGTAGTAATTGTTTGCTGTTGTTGGCGGTAGTCTTGCACTAGTCTTCATTATATAGAGTGCCATTTTGATTATTTCTAATAATATCTTTGTGGCTTGCACAGCGGTCTCCCGTCAGCTCATTAGCTCGCAGTACTGCATGTGATTATTGAGACGATCTGCTAGGCTGCTTCCTAAAGTGATTAAGTGTTGTACTCCTGGAACTCACAAGAGACGGCCTTTAAAAAGTCATCAGAATCCATGTGGCGGAGACCAAATCCTGACCTCTAGTCTGGACACTACATGTCCCATGATGCAACTCTAGGGTATTTTCATTAGAACTCATGTGTACGTCTTTTTTCCTCAAGTGCTATGCGATGCTATCACTTCTCAGCTCCTCCAGAGCCACAGAAGATCTAACCGTTTCTAAAAGGTGCTCCTGAAGTCTAGATCTCCGATTCCCCTTTTAAAAAAATATATTCATTGATGAAATCTGGAGGAGAGACACTCAGAAGCTGAAAAAAAGTTTTTAAAAACTGGAAAAACGTTCTTACTATCCCAGGAGATTATCCCGGGAGTCGAAATAAAATGATACAAGTTAGTTCAATTAAAATTCTATTAAAAACGTAATTCAAAAGTCTTGCTTTGAGTGGTGGAAAGATGTTATTTTGTCTGAAGAGGTTTTTTTTTAATGTCAGTAATGTTTTGCACACAACAAAGGCAGAAAGAGACGACATGTGGAGGAATGGCAGGATCATTAATCATCCATATCTTGTGCACTGACGTAACATCACTCTATCAACAAGCGAGCAAACAAGGTTGGCTAGCTGACCTCCATTAGAAGTGCACAGACACCCCACGCTGACTCATTCTCACCTTTCGGCTTTTCCGCTCTAAGGAAAAGCCGGAAAAAAAGCCTCTCAAATGTGACTACAAGTGGGTGCCTTGGAACTCTTCCAAGTACAACACCGTTACAATGGATTCCAATATGGACAAACAATTCAGCACGCTTTATTGGCAAAGACCACGAAGTAAATTCATACCAGATACCGTTTGCTGTGGAATGTTTCAGGATTCTCCCTGAAGAGCGATACATGAAGCCCATGCAACTACGAGCATGTCTGCCAGCACTCGCATGCAAACACACAATCGCCAACTTACTTAGCCGACAGCTTCATAAACTACAGCACCAGGTGGAAAAGTACAGGTTTTCTCACAGTAGTGTAGAGTTCTCTGAAATCGCACCAATAGCTTCTGGTAAGCAGTTTGAATACTTTCTCATTCTGCTGAACATTTAGATCCTAAAGTGTGATTTAAGAAACGCCTACAAAAAACAGCAACTGTAAAAAAACAACAAAAATTAGGTCGACTCCCTACGCATCGCGCGTCACAAACCATCTGCAGGTGCAACAAGTCTGGTCCCAAGTCTGCTTCCGTGACGGCCTCTAATCCACTGTGTCTTACACACTTTAGAGATGCGACCTAAATGTTAGATTTGTAGATTTTGGAGTGGAAATCCATCTGCAACGCTGCTGCACATGGATGGTTTAAAACAAGTGGGACACAGCCGCTGGCATGATTTCATTGCGTTAACATGCCCAAGGCGATGCACTGTGGATGTGACATGTTAAGAAGTAGTCCCCTGTCCCCGGCTTCAGTGTGGATTAAGTGCACATCAAAAGGTACTGTGGGAGGAACAAACATTAATTGATAAAAATGTAAGGTAATGACAATGCACGTGGATCGAAAAAAGGAGGCAGAATGAAAAATGGCGCAATAACCTGTCAAGTGATTTCATTACTTTAAATGTTTCATCATTTTCCCAGTCGTGCATTCATCATTCACAACGCAAAGTCGCCATTTATCATTCAAGCAGAGTGGCCTCAAGGGTCAGAGGCACAAAAATAATTGCTTACAAATGAATGATGGAAGTGAAAAATTGATGTGCATTGAAAAATAAGCGACAGATTGTTGATTAATTTGATAAACGTATGTATTTGAACCAGAGTTGCTGCTGATAGTCGAGTCTGTCGCTGATCATCCACAACGCCCAGCTGTCATTCGTTACTTCCCGCCAAAATAAGCAAACCGATCGAGCTAGCCAACATTAGCATGCCCGAGCTAGCTGGTGGTTTTTGGTTGGCGTTTTGGGCAGAAGCAACAAAAATGTGTCGGTGTTGTGAATAATCATCATATTTATATATTTTCAAATAAACTGTCAAGTTTATCAAATCAATTCAACCTAATACAATGGTTATCACTTCCCTTTACTTCCAATGAACTATTGTTACTCCCACCCACGAGGCCACTTTCCTACAATGATCAATTGCAATTTTGTTTTTTGAATAATAAAAAATGGGGGAAATGATGAAACCTGGCTCCATTTGTTATCTGCTTTAAATTAATCAATTCACCTGATAATTTAGCTCTCCATTTCTCACTTCACATTAATTTTTATTGCTCCATTTTAAAATTCACATGAATTTTCATCACGGCCATTTTTACAAATTAATTTCTCAGTCAGTCGGTTAGAAAGCTCAAGATGACTACATTTAAATGGAGGGCCAGAATTTATTATGTGCTAATAAGTCATTAAAATCTTTATGAACCACCGTGGATACAGTAATGATTACAGTAATAGCAGTTGCATGTTTCAGAACGAGATGTTAATCGGATGGCACCATTGGCATAAAATGCACTGCCCACAGTTTTTTAAAGTGAGGTTTTTGCATATTTATTTGTTTTACATTCACTCTCTTGTTAACTTTAACATATTTCAGTAGATAACTGCAACTTGAAGCTTAACTGACTGAGCCGAGACACACCTATGTTTTTATTTATTATCACAGTTTGAAAAAGTTCGGACACTATTATTGCATTTCTTTGTCACACCTGTGATATTCCTATAAGACATGTCCAAATATCTTCCATGAGACGGTACATGAAAACACTCAAATCAAACATATTGTCCGGATAAAGTTCACTCGAATCGTCTGTGGGAATAAAAAGAGAAATGAATGAAACCATCAGGTGGCGTGCCTGATTCCTGATTCCTCAGAGACCCTCAATATTGAGACCAATCTGTTATTTATTTTAATACATTTTCAAATATATTGTCTCCTTCGGGGCTGAAACGAAATATTATTATCATTGCAGATTAATTTGACGGTTATTTTCCTCAATAAATCTTTTGGTCTGGAACGCATGAGAAATCATCACAACACTCCCGTGAAATAGTTCCCAACCTTCTCCCGTAACGACTCCCCCAGGACGACGAGGTTGGGGTTCGCGACCCCCCCCCCCCCCCCCCCCTAGCTTTGTTTAGTTGGAACAGCCTGAGCCTGGGCCTCGTCCAATCTTCTCCGGGCATCTTGGACTTTTGAAGCGTTGGGTGGCTTTTCTTTCTACCAAAATATCACAATCGGCTTTGATGGTTTCCTATAATATTATTAGATATGAGTTATTGGTATAATTATCTGTGGAGAAACGCATGTCACAGTGAAGAGGTTGTGGCCAAAACTCTCCTGCATGAAGAAAATACTGAACTTCAAATTAATATTTCAACTGGCAGCATCATTGTAGGGACGACTGGAGCAGAAATACTATGGAGGCGATGCATTTAGTAAATACATCAAGTAAATACATGGAGAAACAAACTGCATTGCTAGAAGATTTTGTCACCGTCGCCCAGTTCAACTTGGGGCATCTCTATAAATAACGTGTACAATACTGGTGGACAACCTGCCACCGCT
This sequence comes from Chelidonichthys spinosus, assembly GCA_029853015.1. Lineage (NCBI taxonomy): Eukaryota > Metazoa > Chordata > Actinopteri > Perciformes > Triglidae > Chelidonichthys > Chelidonichthys spinosus. Next base: position 16,089,513 of record CM056836.1, on the reverse strand, counting down.
CATCATGCTTAAGTAGCCTCACCTTTTCACCGCAATGTGTTAGAGCCAGCTTTACCAGTTTAGGTGCTGCACAAAATCTTCATTCAATCATTAAAAAGGCGCCTTACACCCTCACAGATGCTTGTGATTGGACCGCTGCTGCAGGTCGAAGTAGCGCTACGTTGTTATGTGAGATACATATTGGGTTGTGTGATGTATAAGCAGTCACTTGAGTCGTCCTCTCCTGAATAAATTAATCAATAAATAAATTAAATAATTAATTAGAGAATTTAAGCTGTTCTCTTGCCCAATTTTAAAACTTGTACAACCGACAGTAGGAGGGTGTAACAAATATTTAGAAATGATCGTTTAATCTGTGCAGTAACCCTAGATTAAAAATAAACAGCCTCCTTACCCACATTAGGCTACCCATACTACTGCTCTGCCCCCTTTCCCCTAGCCAGGACTTGTTTTTACGACTGTCATCACAGAGGTGGGGCATCTTTCTCGCAGCCTAACAAGTTCCAACAAACAAGCCAAAGTGCTGATTGCTTTCCTGCATATATGAAGGCAAGAAATTAGAAACAGAAACAGAAAAAATGAAGGAGAAAAAATCTACATTTAGTCCATAAAAATCACAATCGAAAGAGACATTGGGTAAAGTACATTCGGAATCATTTGAAATTTAAAATAACTTAGGAATAGTTCATGAAGAAATGTATTTTTTTTCTCGTCATTTAGCTTTAACGCATTTTTATTGTTAAGATAATGACACCAAACACTGCTTTTTGTGTCCATCCGAAGGTTAACAAAAAAAAACAAGGATTGACGGTTAGGGTTAATTGAAAAGATGAGTGAAAAGCGAGAGTGTGTGAATCTCTGTAGCTGGCTCTAATGTAGCTACACGGCTCCAAACACGCAAGTCATCCGTTACGCTCAGGTTTCCTTCCTCCCTCACGTAGGAATGTAACTCCGCTCTTACAAATCCATGGATGTGCACACTCTGACTCGGTTGACTCGCAGACTGAGTGGCGCTCATATTTGTTTTGTGCTCTCTTAAATCTTTTGTCATGAGTGTACTTCCATACACTAGCTCCCACAAACACAGTGCCGACTAGGCAGCTGGACGACCTTAAATACCCTCAACTGAGAACTGATGCTGCCTTCAGTGGCTCCTTGAAAACTCCCCCTTTTTTTGCATGATGTAATTGTGCCCTGTCATGCATTCCAGTGCTGCTTTGATTAAAAAAAAAAGGCAGCATCAACAATCTATCAAAAGCATGCATTTATGCTTTACATTTAACGTGTAGAATAATTCAACAGTCGCTCCAATAAAATGTGCATCAATATCAAAATGTATCTTGTAGGAACAATAGTGATTTGCTTTTACTGAAAAAAGAAACTTGATATGACAGGTTATGATCTTGTTTTTTTCTCAATGAAATCAGAAGCTGACGTAGCTTAAATACCCATCTGTATGTTTAAATGTAATAATATTAATAATAATAATATACAATCATATTTCTGGTCATTTTTCTACTAGGTGCTTTTATATATAGTGTCAGATGTCGACAGAGAGAGAGAGAGAGAGAGAGAGAGAGAGAGAGAGAGAGAGAGAGGGGGGGGGGGGGGGTAGAAAAAACACCCAGTCACCTTCCTGTATCGTTCATGCGCGAGTACTCTTGTATTTTCTGACAGCCTTTGAAGGCATCATTCTGTGCTCAAATGGTAACATGTCACCTATCACACTACAAACTACGGCGAGGCAAAAAAAACTACAAAACAAAACAAATAAATAAAATAAAATGACAGTTGTTTGCAGCCAACTTTACACCCACAAACAAATCGTTCAACCCGAACCCTTAGACAAACAACACAGACAAAACAACAAACCTTTAAGGTCGCTAATGCACTGTGAAAGTGTTGCTGTTCTTTTGTTTTTTTTGCATGCCAGATGTTTCGGTGAAGTTCGTGTTGCCAAAAAACGAAAGCAAAAAGGTTCGGCTGCATCCGACACAGCGAGTTGAGCACATGTTATTAAAACATATCATGCAGACGGGTGTTCTCTTTGAACCGGGCGGATGCCTCGGGCTTTGAGTGAAAACGACTAAACTAAACCAACTCCCTCAAGTCTTCACAACAGCTAGCCCGGATACGTGCCGTCCTCCCGCACTCGCGGAGCCTCAACCCAAATATCACGCAATTTAACCTTCTCTCGCTGTTTTATTACATTTAAGAGCCCGATGACGCGACTTTCAAGTGGAGTGTTGAGCTATTACGACCCGGTGTTCAATTCGGCGTGAATAAAAATGACCAAATATTGTCATAAAACCTCAACTTTTTCGATCAAGTCCTGCTCTCTCAAGCCGACCGAAAGAAAAATGCACCGTCGTGGGCGTAAAAAGGGGCAGTGTTGACGAATTTGTAAAGTTGAAATATTACAGCAATTCAGCCCAGTTTGCTGCATGGATTTGTGCACCGAATTGTCATTTGGACTCGAGTTATTCTGGGAAGGTAGGAGACTTGTTCACCCAGGTGCAAACCGTCTGCCGCCTAGCAAGGCAACGTTGAATTGCAGAATTTTTGGATGGAGTTCGGCAAACATTTTTTCGTTGCCTCCGCAGGACATAAAAATGACACATTGGTGCTGATTTAAAAAAAAAAAACACTGATATGAACATTTGGATAAGGAAGCCCAGTGTACGGCCATGGAGCTGTTAGACTGTCAGGCAAGCCGTGTGTTTTGGAGAGGCTGTCATTGGCTAGACTGTCTGTCAGAAATACCCCCCCCCCCCCCCCCCCTCTTCCTCCAAAAGAAAAATGAAACATACCGCATATGCAAGACGAAGCTCCTATCCAAATATTATTAGGAGTCCCGGTACCCGTGCATTCCTCCTCAACTGGAACCGGTGACGATCTCCGTCGGCTACACTGAGCGGGACACAGCGCCAGGGTTTAACCTGAAATGACCCGCGCTGGTGCAAATCAGGCGAGGGCTGTGCGCGCGTGTCTGCGTGTGCACCGTATCCGTGTGGAGTTGCGGGCTGTTACTGTGTATGCGGCTGCGAGAGTGAGAGTCTGTTGCTCTCTGGACGCCAAAAAATAACAACAACAACAACAACCAAAAAAGAGAGAGGAAAAACTTCAACATGGAGTCGAAAACAAAACGTCAAACAGCGGCGCGCTGACGGAAATGACAATTGTAGCGCTTTCGGCTGATCGCTACGGGGAATCAGAGACCCGACTCACGGGCAGGAACCGAACAAAATAAGCCTCGCCCTTATTACAAACTCTCTCAAGTTTTTTTCTTTTTTTTTTTTTTTTTTTACTGTAGGCCTGGTACATGCCTACAGGGCAGGAACCACACTGCTCCAACTTACTGTGTGCGATCCAGGAGCAGGGTTTGTTGTTAGGCTTAATATTATTGTCAATTTAAATTATATTTAATCCAGTTATCGAAGGCACAGTGAACTATTTATATGAATATTAAAAAATATATCCAATAAAATAGAATGTATAGTGATATTAGTTCACATTTATAGATTTGTATTCTCATCTATTATTTTTATTAAACAGGTTTTGCATGTGTTTGTGTTTTCAAACATTTCATGAAGATCACCTATCAGTCTCAAGCCCAGTCGCATTTGTGTGGTCCCCAGGCTCAAAGATATCTGCTGGCGGAGGCATTGGCCCCAAAGAGCTTCATGCAGGATTTGACCGGGCTGCAAGCGAGGGCCCGGTTGGTATTTGTGCAAGACCCATATGGGCAGGAATACCACATTGAGCTTATAACCCATTTTGGCCCAAAGCATCAGCACTATGAAATCCTTGAAAGCCCACATGAGCAAACACTCGACCAAACCTAAGGTCAACCGATGTGTAGCCTCTAGTGGCACCTGGGCTACATGTGGGCTTCTGTTTGTCCCACCGCCTTACACAGCACTGACTTAGAGATGGGGTACATGTAGAGAAAGACATTTCACACTCAATAGCACCACAAAATTGGTGTTAATAATTCAAACGTATTACAGTATTCAAGTAGCACATTTGTAGTCATTCAGCAACAGTAACATGTTTTCCGGTCAACAGGCTGCATGTGGATATAAAACAGTGATTGAAGTGCAGGTCATTACTGCTGAACCGCAATTCCCAGGGCCCTCTACTGCCACTGCAACTGTTCATTGTAACTACAATGTGGGTGTGTAGGCACAGTAAAACTAGGTAAAGTACACTGAGAAACATACAGAGTGTGCAGTACGAGCAGGGATGCAAAACATAAAGCTGTATCACAATGTACTTTGTCATACTGTTGTATTTGGTTGTGTTATTTCACATGGCATTATTTAGTATTGCTCCCTCATGTATCACAAAGAAATAAGTTGGACAAACATGAACAAATTTGCATTACAGCACAGCTTAAAAAATGCTCCAGCGTCAACCCACAAACCACAAAGCATGTATTAACAAAAAGTAAATATTTTAGGAATGTAGGATGTGATGTTAATCCTGACTCAACATTTTGGTTATTAATGTTTTTCTGAAAACATGACTCCATGTGTCTGAGCATGCTCTGCATCACAATGTGCCCTGATGTTACAGTAACTCCAGGAGGAGAGGTAGGTGGCAGTACATTGTCATCAAGAATCGAGTTCCTCTTCTCTAAAAAAAGAGCTCTATTTGATGGTCTACATTAATGTCGAAGATGCATTCTAGCCAATAATAAAACTTTATTTATATGGTATACCAGGGGTTACAGCTTTATATTATTGCACCATGATAAACAATACCAGAAACACATACAAGGACTTTGCCTTGGTGTTCAGTGTGCACAGGTTTTTACAAACAATAAACAATGAAGCAAAGTACTGCAGTTAAGAACATAAAAAACATTTTAAAAAATATCCTAAATGAAAAAGAAAATGTATATAATTTTTTTGCAAAATATTTGTGCAAAAAATGTTTGCATTGTAGCAAACTGCATCATATGCAGATGACTGTGTGTGTTTTTTGTAGTTCCGATGCGTTCTTGCAAGCTTCCGAAACGTCTGGATGTGTGTCTAAAAAATAAAAACAAGTTAAGTTAGTCATTTTACTTAATTTATTAGTGTGATAATGTTAATTTGAATGTAAATGTTAAAAACCCAAATACACTCGTGCCCATTCGGCCCTCATTTCCCCTGAATCCCCACTGAATGGGGCCTGCAGCCTTTAAGGGCTTCCTATGGGACCCATCAAGTCAAACACATCAGGGGCTTAAGGCTACGCCCACTCTGCACCCACGCAGCCCTCATCCAACCCATATAGGACCCACATGTTGGCTGGGAGGGAGCCGTCACTGCTCTACATGTTGTAAATAACTTCTTTGGTCTGCAATGAGAAGCTACGTTATGCGGCATGGTTTATAAAACAAAGTTACAACATCACTTTCATCTGTTAATTGTCTACTTGATAGAAGTAGTAACCTGCCTCTCATTCACTTATACCATTTCTTATCGGGTTATATTACTGGACTGACCCTCGCGGCAGAATTACAGCTTCCAGGTAAATTATTAGTGGAAGGTTTCAAAGTCTTCTGGCAGTGGTTTCTGAGCGTTCCCGTCACCCACAGAGTACCTCGAATGACACTAGGCGGTTTGTGTGGGCCTGTCCGCTCACCTTACATCAACCCAGGTTTTGCGTACTGTATGTTTGAGTTGGACGCTCTCCAAGTGTGTGAAAGGGTGCTAGTTTAGCTTCTTTCATGCAGGAGTCGATGTTTGTGCTTCAAACACCACATTATGTCTGACACCAACATGACGGAGAACCGTAATAGATAGCCTAAATGATGTACCACTGTAAGCAGCAGATGCTTTATGGAAAACTGCATTGTGTTTAAATGCAAATAAAGGCAGGAAATTGGACGATACATGTTTATGAAAGTTGCAACACGTTCTCACTCCCGACCCAGAATACAGACGCTTGGTCAGTTTCTGTTGGCATCAGGGATCTACGCACTTGGTTCCCCTCTCACGTTACTGTTTAATGTGTCGGCATGCACGTTACATGCATACTGTCCTTTCAAAATAAGATTCCATCTTCATAGTGACTTAGATCTAGGCAACAAAAACATGGAGGTTAGTCAGGTTGACTTAACCTTGACTGACTAGCAACTCACATCACTACCGAGTGACTCACGTGACGTTACTTTTAGCCTCGCACGAACACAGGTCTCCGGATGAAAGTCCAGTGATTGTTTGACCCATCCCCCCCCCCTCGTACCCGCCTCACGCAGACGTCCACTCCATGCTACTTTGTGTGCGCTTGCTGTCCACGGATGCCGCGGGAGGGTTTACACGGACTGTACTGTTCTCATCGAGGTGTACTAATCTCTCTCTATTCATGAACATGAAGAAATCAGGAGTTCTTTCTATGCAGATTTATTTTCTACACACTGTACTGAATCCATACAGACGAGGGACGAGACATTACTTTTCCAGCATGAAATCAATATGTTTAAAAGTGAACTTAGTCAGAACAAAGATTAAATACATACAAGCGATGCTTCTGCTCGAGAATCAACAGGCAGGATGTATTTCCCCTGACGTAATGACGTCTGCATTCTGCCATTTTTAACATACACTATATTGCCAAAAGTATTCGCTCCCCTAATGAACTTAAGTGAGCATATGAACTTAAGTGACATCCCATTCTTAATCCATAGGGTTTAACATGACGTCGGCCCACCCTTTGCAGCTATAACAGTTTCACCTCTTCTGGAAGGCTTTCCACAAGGTTTAGGAGTGTTTATGGGACTTTTTGACCATTCTTCTAGAAGTGTATTTCTGAGGTCACACACTGATGTTGGATGGGAAGTCCTGGCTCTCAGTCTCCACTCTAATTCATCTCAAAGGTCCTGAAAAACAACCCCACACCATAATCCCCCTCCATCAAACTTTACACGTGGCACAACAAGTACCGTTGTCCTGGCAACCACCAAACCGCGTGATTGGTCACTCCAGAGAACGCGTCTCCACTGCTCTAGAGTCCAGTGGCGGCGTGCTTTACACCACTGCATCCACACTTTGCATTGCACTTGTTGATGTATGGCTTGGATGCAGCTGATCGCCATGGAAACCCATTCCATGAAGATCTCTACACTGTTATTGAGCTAATCTGAAAGCTACATGAAGTTTGGAGGTCTGTAGCGATTGACTCTGCAGAAAGTCGGTGACCTCTATTCACTATGTGCCTCAGCATCCGCTGACCCCGCTCCATCATTTTACGTGGTCTACCACTTCTAGGCTGAGTTGCTGTCGTTCCCAATCACTTCCACTTTGTTATTATCCACTGACAGTTCATTTTGGAATATTTAGGAGTGAGGACATCTCATGACTGGACTTGTTACACAGGTGGCATCCTATCACAGTACGCTGGAATTCACTGAGCTCCTGAGAGCTACCCATTCTTTCACACATGTTTGTAGAAACAGTCTGCATGCCTAGGTGCTGCTTTTATACCCCTGTGGTCATGGAAGTGATTAAAACACCTGATTTCAATTATTTGGATGGGTGAGTGAATACTTTTGGCAATATAGTCTATTTCTAATGTGTGGCAAAATGGCTTCCTACTTCCTGTTTTAGCTCAGTAAACAAATGTCAAAATAAGAGTCTGCAAGAAACTGAAAGGTAAGGTATGCCAAATTAAATGAATTGAAATCTGAATGAATGAATGAATGAATGATCACATACAGCCGTTAAAGGGTATTTTGTGCATCAGTATCAGATGCCACTGATCAACAGAAGAGTTGGGATAAATATCCGAGTCAGCCAAAACACTGTAACATGTACACAGTGAAGTGTCCTCTGCACTCGTATTCCGGGATGCCATTTTCACCATTGAAAACACAACACAAGCGAAGAGAACAAGGAGGTTGTGAGTCCCACAGCTGCTCAAGCTGAAGTAGTGGGGAGTAGTCGTAGATATCAGTCTCACATCACAGGATGGAGGAAGAACAACAGATAGTGCAGCTGTGCACCAAAGACACAGAACATTGGCTGCAGAACTGCAGGGATTTTTCATCCTGTATCCTCTGCATAGATAGCTAGAGATAAGTCTGAAAAGGGAGTTTCTGCTTCCAGTTCAGTTCAGAGCATTCTGGGAATTGTTATGTGATGTCTGTACTTCCGTCCGTTTAATTGACTGTTTCAGCGTGTACTGAATGGACGACAATATTCAGATAAAGATGTATGTGAGCGTCTTCTTATTGAGGTAATTGTTGTCTCTGCCTTGGCTAACATGTATTCTGCCCCGTCACTGCGAAGCCCCTGCTCGTTGACACCAAAGCAAAAGCCTTTTTAGTAGCTGACACGGTTGTTGCTGTCAAGCTGGATTGCAGCTAGACTGGAAAATGTTTGAAACATAATGTCTCAATGCGTATGACAGACTGCAGGAATGAGAACATGGGTAGAAAAGCAAAGTGCACTTGAGGACCAATTTGATTCCAACTTAATTCCAGGTAAATATTGTTCATAATGTTGTGGATTTGTTAGCGGTTAACCGCCGCTGAGATGATTCAAGGCAAACCACACACACACACACACACTTGCGCGCACACACCCCTTTTTTGTGCACTGTGTGGAGGACGAGGGAGAGTATAAACACGGCAGGAAGATATCTCTGCAGCTTGCCAAACCACAGCTGCATACAACCACATGAACTGTTGTTCCATGCAGGCTTCTGAAAGACGAAGAACCTGTTTGCATCACGTCTACATGTTCCTGAAAAGTACATTGTGTTATCATAGCATGTTCAACGTTGCGCGAATGAAACACGGCAAATTAGTTCATGTGGATGATCTGTATGTGATTCACACGCAGAGTTTTTCAGAACAGATTATCTTTCTTGTTGAAAACTCAATTTGAGCTGCGTTAGTCGGTTTATATTTAATATCGCTGGATCATACGGGTGTTAAATATGAAAGGGGTGATGAAACCACAGAGATCTAACACCCAACACTGCAGATAAGAAGGCGTTTTTTAGTCTTTTTGAGCTTGTTATTGGTTTCATGGCACATTTGCTGCTTGGTTCAGTCTCACAGCTGTCAAAACACAGTTTGTTTCTTAGCAGCAGGCAGCAAAAAAAAAAGGCCATGATAAACCCACTGTACTCTACCTGCTGAGCACCAAACGGCAGGCAAACAAAGTTGGCGTCTATAGCTGGCAAAGAAATTGTTTATTTCTGTCAGTTCCCAAATAAATGGTTGCTTAACTGTTATGTCTGCAACTGGATTTAAAAAACTGTTGAATGTGGTTTCTGGGTTTGCTCAGAAAAGCAAAAAATAAGCCAACATCCGGGTTTAGCCGGTTGAATGAGGAGAAAATATTTAAAAGGTACGGTGCTTGTAGACTTACCTTCCGTTATCGGACATGTTAACAAATTCTGATGGTGAAACTAATAATTTTTGTGGAGATTGTGAAACTCAAAAAACAATTTCTCCGCTGTTTAGCAGCTGCAACAGTGGTAGGCTTACAGCAGGGCATGTGACGTGAGCACAAGTTTAACTAAAACAAGCACGCGGCATCACGTGTACATATAACAGGGCCAAACCGGGTTAATTGCCACAGCCTCCGACCAACTGTATATTTACCCTACATACACTGTACTTTATGCTTGTGCTAATAGTTTTCACATAAGAGCATTGACAAGAAAGTGAAAGCGTGTGTCTCACCTCCGCAATCATAATGTTTGAGAATCTGTACATGAGGCTTTTAACATGCCAAAAGTGCTGTAACTACAAATAAAACAAAATAGCATTGATTAACTCATCTACTACATGGGATAATTGCCTACTGTCTTACATTGGAGGGCTCTCCCCATGTTTACATCCAGGCCGACATAAGCATTCATAGCCAACCAGCTCAGCACAACTTATTCCCACCAAAGTGTCCTAAGAGCATGGCGAGAACCATTTAGTGACCTCTTTAAGTGGGTTTATATCAATCATTTGCACTCGGGGAGCAGCTCGTCATCGAGCAACATCGTGAATCACAGGCACTTCGGAGGTAAAACATCCCTCATCTTGGAAGGTCAGTAAGCTAGCTATAATTAGCTTTCATAACCCAGATAGCTTTGGCGTGGCATTGCTTCTCTACAGACAGTTCTTTGTTTTTTTCCCACAACTCTAAAGTCCCAAACTGCCTCGATCTTCAAACGTCAGAATTTAAGATGCCTGCTCCAATTCAGAGCACCATCATTGGAAAGTCCTCCAGATGCCCCTGATTGTAGGTTTTGTCAGTGAGAGTATTGAGGCGAGTCTGACCAGAGTCTTATAAAGTGGTCTAAGATGAACCAGCTTGACACCAAGGAAATAGTGGGAATTGATACCTGTTGTCATCCAGGGAGAGGATGTGCAGATCGCTCATTGTTAAAAAGTTTCTATAGTTGGAAGGTTACACTTATTTGACATAAGCATCCATCCATCCTTCAAATTCAACTGTGATATATCAATATACTGCTGGCTACTATGTGTCTTGATCATTTTTTCAGTTGATTCCAGCCATGTGTAACCATTTGCATGGCATGGAGGAAAATTTTCACTCCAGCATCGAACAGCCAATCCTGAGCCTTCCACGTGAAAACATGGTACTCATAAAGGCAAATAGACCAATCGGTTAATGGTCGGTCTATGCCTTAGAGGTCTGATAGATTGCTTTTTTCAAAAATCTGTTCTATTTTCTAGTTATATCACTTTCTACATGTATATCACTTTCTACATGTAAGCAAAATCAAAAAATCAATCGTCACCTAAAAACATTTCGAATGGCACAGATGATACCCAAATGGCCAATTTGAAGATTATGCCTTAAAGTGTGTGCCAAACTTTTGTCTCCCGACAGTGACTGTCATTCCAAATAATATTTGAACTTGAATTACACAAATACTGTCGACATGCCTGCAGATGTTTTCTAATCCTTCCTCTCAACACCTTGTTTCTTCCTTTATCCAGAATATTCACTCCAGACACTAGATGCTAGCTCTAGCTACTGACATACTCCTACCTGCTGGCACCATTGTCTTTTCCCCACTTCCTGCCTTTCCAGGTGTTCGAGAATACAGGTAGTACAGGTAGACTGACATTGTGCAACCAAACAGCAGGAATAAACAGCTATGAATGACTGTAAGTGGGTGAGCAAGGTCATGTGGAGTTAAATGAATGCTTATGGTTCTGAGAATAATCGCTTTTCTTCTTGTGTTCTCAAATCAACTCTGGTTTACTGAGACATACAGAGCTTTCCCTGGCGTGGTAGGCTTAATCTGCATTATGTGAACTAGTCTGGCCAGGGCTTTAATCAGGCATTGTACAAGTCCCACACTCTAGCTTTACCACGCCTCAACTACAAAATCTCAAACTTTTTATCGGCTTCACTTTATTTGCATCAGTCACACTGGTTTTTTCAGATGTTGTCATATTGTTCACGAGAGGTTTTGGGCCACAACTTCATCACTCCAAAGGGATATTCTTTCATTCATGCTGTGTTCCATCATCATTTACCTGTGCCAAGGAACTATATACCAAGACCTATATACCAAGACCAGGAAACCTAGCCAGGTTGTTGTCCCATAGTGAGGTCACTTATTAGTCACTTAGTATTTGGCCATAAAAGAAATTATCTACATGCAATCTCACTTTTTTGCTGTCAACGCTCTCTTGGGGATAATGCCAACTGCAGAACCCACGGTGATCAAACCAGCAGTGAACAAACAGATCAATGAAGATTAAAAGTGAGCTTCAGGGGTTCATAATCCACTCTGGTTTATGAATAAACAATACTTGCTGTATCAATTTTCTCATCACCCACTCTATTTGGCTGTGATGGGAGTAAGAAGGTAGACAACACCGACTTGTGCTATGGTACATGTTGTGTAGCAACATTTAAAACATCACTGGTGCAGGAGGTTGCCTGTCAGTCTTTACACATTTGTGTACATATATGAACAGCTGGTGTTGCGGCACATTTGCACATCTGCTCTGTAACTGTAGAGTAAACAACCAAAGGTGCGTATCCGTGCCATCCATATTCTGTCTGTAGTTCTGTTGTGATCTATGGGAGCTCTGTATGAGAAGGACTGAGATGTTGCGAGTCTGTTTGCCTACCGACTGTTACACCCCGTGTTCATCCATGTCATTATTTTATTATCCTCAGTACTCTCTACTTTCTATTCTTTTTTTGTCTGCTGCAGTGACCCAGTTTCTCCATGCAGATCATTAAAGTTTCATCCGATCCAATGTAATGTAATCTGATCTAATATTACTCTAATTTTGGCTTTGATGCTTGCATGGCCTGTGTGGGCTGTTTTTGAGGGGATCTTCAAGGACATCAAGCAGGGGGGAATTTTAGCTTGACATAACTTTTAGACTTGTGACTGCCCATCCTAATCACTGCCCTGAGAAACAAGTATTATAAAGAGCAGACTCTTTCTTTATTGAAGGGCTCTGGGACTTTTTTTTAGGTCAGGTTGTGTTTTGCTGAGAAAGTCTACCTCTTGAGGTTGACTAGATCAGACAACAGAAGCATTATTATTGTAATAGTGTGGATTGACCCACTGAGAGATCTTCCTCTTGCTGGATACTTGTCAATATCAGATTTAATGTAAATTATGAACAATAGAGAGCTAAATCATGATTACATTGCAGAAAAGCTTCAACTATTCCAAAAACGATGTTGTTTGGTGGGATCATAATGATTTTTTTTATGAATAATCAAAACAAAACAGTTCCTGCCAAAAATAATCCCGTCATCATCTGCACATTCAGCTGCATATTCATATGTTTCCATTGTAGGTGACCTCTGCTGAAGCTCCCCTCACCCAAGCTAGCTTCGGCGATTTCAACCAAATTTTCCAGTTTACGGTCAGGGAGTGGCTGAGGAGTCGACACATGACTGCAACGTGGTCATTTGATGATATGATCACAAGTGGCTGTGTATCCAGGCGGCCGCTTCCAACCCCAAATTCCATTCAAGACTGGCCTTTGGCGTTAGATGTGAATGGACTCCTTGTAAGGACAACCAAGGATGACATTTGCATCAGATGACAAAGGCTAGTTTGGAATTGCAATGGATGTTATGGACGGGCGGCTGTGACCCAGTGGCTAGTGGGCTGTTACTCCCTTGGAGATTAAGAGCAGACCCAATGCTTCTAAATGCTTTGGAGGGGTTAAATGAGGTCAGATTTCATGTTCATATGAAGGCTGAAATAAAGATTAAGATCACCCTAGAAATGTTCCACTAGAACATTTTGTATTAAAAATACAAGTATAATTATTCATTTGTATGATTCTAGTAAACCGGATAAATAAAGCAACAAAAAAAAAGCTCAGATAATCGGAGGTACACTATCTAGCCAGCACCACATATCAGATAGACCAAGTTAGCGACTACTGGTGAACCTACTGGAGCATTTAGCAGCTAAAGCGCCAGATCTTTTTCAGGAGGTGGAGGCCAAAACAGAGCAAAAAAGGAGAGTGAATATTAGACTTTCATTGGTGAAGGGGTAAGAAACACAATCAAATAAAAGGTAATCCTGCTCTGGAGCTGCTCATTTTGTGAGCACGTTCACCATAACAAACTGGATGTTGCAGTTACAGTTGAGAGGAGTTAACAATCACGCTAACTAACTGGCTAAAACAGGTCATGGCAGGTCATCCAATGACAAATGACAAATTTGACCTCCTTCTTGCGTTATTGGGGGAATTCAATCTGTAGTTATGCAGTAAATCTGGCTCAATTTGTATTATCTTTTAACTGCCATCCATAAACGACATAAGGAGTCAATATAGTCACTGTGACTTCACCCATTGGTTTGTTGAAGCATATTTATTCTAAATGGAGATTTACTAAATGAACATTGTGCTGTATTGAAGAAGACTGGGAATTAGCGATTGAGACCATAAACTCATGATTACAGCGTTTAGTGAGATAATAAATCAAGTGAGAATTCGGTTTGGGTCAAAATATTTTTAATTGCACCCCTGACCAGACCCAACAAAACAAATTGAAATAATTTGAGGCATAGAGTCAAAAGCAGACCCTGTGATGATTGTTGTCTGATTTGGCATCACTGTAACTAATACTACTCACTTATTTATTCCAATGGCTGGCCTAATTCTTGGTATTCTCGACCATTCACAGCATGCCTCCAAAGTCATTCACTTCTAGTAAAAGGAGGTCTTGAAAGAGAAATGTGTGAATCTGTTCTTTATTCCCCACACTTTTGCATCAAAGAGTATTCTTTTTTCTTTTTTTTTGTGTGTGGTTTGTCTGAACTGTCATCCAGTACTGTATAAAGCAAACAGATGACCTCATGAACCCGCCCTCTTTCTGATCTCCTCCACCTATAAATAAAGTATCTGTGTGTAGATGAGTGCCTGCTCCCCCTGGCAACTGGGGTATTTTGTTCTGGGAGCTGTCAGGTGGAGTTACGATCATCATCAACATCAACATCAACACACACGCACACGCACACACACACATGCACACACACACACACACGCACCATTACTAGCAGTTTCACAGGTCACCATGCAGGGGAAGTGACATTAACTTGAGAGTGAAACCAGTGCTGGCCTCTGCTGTGGTGGTTAAATCTGACTATTGCAGAGATATGATATCTTGAGGAGTAATGCTTAAACATTAAAAAAAAAAAAAAAGTGTTATATAAGGTCACGCATTAAATCTTTAAAGATCACTCCTAAATGTCCACCACACCACAGTTTCCATTTCTTTTGCTTATTGCTAAGATTGTAAGATTATTGAAGTTAGCCTTGGTGGTCGCTGGAGTGACCTTTACAAACAGATGTTTTGCGGCATCAAACTGATTTAAGTCAGAATGAACTGAGGTATTTTATGAGGGTTAGTCCCCTGTGTTGGTTCGTTCATGAAGGCAAAGATTGTGTGTGTGTGTGTGTGTGTGTGTGTGTGTGTATATATATATATATATATATATATATATGGGCAGCTTGTAGGTACTGGTAACTATTTGAATGTTTGGGAACATTTTGTCAAATTGGCAGCATTAAAAGTAGGCAGAAATAGCTTTTAGCAGTTTGCATTTGCAGCGTACTCATGGATGTACGGACAACTTTAACTGGATTAATTTGATGACTGAGGAAAACATCTTTAAAACATGGAATTCTCAGGCACTGAAGCAGGTCTTTTATATGATTTCTAAGCAGATTTTTCTCTGTTCAACAGAGAAAATTATATGTTTGGGAAACGTATGTCACTCAACAAGTGTAGAATGTGAGTGTGTTAAGATTCGACTTAAATACCTTATACAGTATTATTGCCTCACGTCCATCCCTCTGCATCTCCCCTTCAACTGTTTCACGTCACCCTGGGGAGGGCTTTTGTCTCTCTCCTTTTGGCTCTGTCCTTCTGGACATCCATGTTTATTTTATATATTTTAAATGCCGTAAGGATGAGTTAAATTACAGAGGAGCAGAATTAATATTTAATTTCATGTTAAACCCCTCCAAATGGGGCTTTGACTGTATGTTTAGAAAAAGGTTTGCTGACGTTTATCACCCCATTTCGCCTGCTTTTCTCACCCTCGTTTTCATCCAGCCCTGAGAGCTACACAGCAGGACTCACATATCTGCACAGACTAATTGGCTCATATTTTTTTCGGTTCTCACATTAAACTATTAACCTACAGATGTACTGATTCACGGTTAACCATCGACATCCCTTATTTAGATTCATATTAAATGTGTGCAGTTTGGGAAATCTGTCATTAGTGGAAACGCTAACGACTCGTAAGAGGATACAGGTCAAACAGGTTGGGAACCATTGGTTTCATCATTAAGACTGTGAGGTGTTTTACATGTTAATAATACAATTTTTTATGTAAAATCTTAATTTGGAGGTAACTTGTAACCACAATGGTAAATGTAGTAGTAAAAACTATACTATTCCCCTTTGAAATGCAGCAGAATAGAAGTGTATTACTATTTAGGACTATCAATATGAGTCTGAGGTCATGTGCTGTGCTGATATTTTGAGAATTTAGCAGGTTGAATGACATGAAGGATCCATTACACACACATATCACACTTCAAGCACTGAGTGTATGAGGTAAAACAAACAGTGCCTGACACTCATTTGTTTTCCTTTTGATCGTGAGGCCAATATCATGTATGATCGTGGTTTCATGGTGCTTCTCCACTTTGATTGTTAAGAATAATGGAAACATAATTGATAGAAGTGGACATCTATTATTAATTTTGCACTCTTTTAGTCTTTCAGAGAGAAAATGCCTTCTAATAAACTGACATAACGACAGATGAAGTCTCATTATGTAAGTGTTCAGTCCACACTTGAGTGTTCAGCTGGGAAATTTCGGAAACTTCGCTCGTGTCCAAACTGCATTCCAGATCTCTTGATCAATTCAAAGCACGGACCTGAAACACACTCTGAAGCTCAAGACGGCATATGATTAAAGAGCGTCTTTCACTAGTGGCAGCAGACTAACACCCAGCGAGTGTTACCGAGTTCACGTCAGGTCACAGACTCAGTGAGGACGAGCACAGCGCTGTGCTGCTTGAGGCAGGCAGGAGATTTCTCTGGACTCCTACTGCTCAGCTGTCCAAGTGTGTAATCCCGACAGCTGGTTAGGCAGTTTGAACACACACACACACACACACTCACACACACACACACACACACACACGCACAATGTAACCTCAGTCTCTCACTGTGTCACTATGAAGCTGCCAAATCTAAATATTTCACCTGGCAATTCTCCCACAACGCCGATAAACGTGGCTTTGATACGAGCCCCTTTATCACAGTGTTGTCCTTCCTACGTACGCAAGAACGCCTACAGATCACATACTTGCTCTAGATACATGGCACGTTAATGGTTTTATCTAATTGGTGCACAAAGGTTTTGGCACCATGCCAAATTATGTAACAGCGAACCACGGTCTGTTGCTGCCATCAGGTGGTTGTGTGTGAGGACTGCACTTGCTGCTCGATATGTCAAAAAAGAAAATGGTCTCCAATTAAACATTTTCCAGGCAAACATACATTTTTTTACTGTGAATATTGAATATGTATATGAATAACACTATATTTGGATTATAATGCAATGACTTCTGTTATCGTTGTTGTAGGTCTGGAAAAAACAATGACCCGGAGTGATAAGACATATCTCTGTTCACTACATTACATAAGAGAGCACACACACAGCACCCGATAAGACATGAAGACATGACGTCGATAAGACTGTGAGGATGATAAACTTTTATGCCATATTCATGTTTTATATACAGTATAGACCTCTTGAGCAGTTATACAATGAACATCAGGGGAAGAATTTAGAGCTAAATAAAATAGAGTGCAATCACGGGAGGAAGAAGACCAGTGAATCACCTAGCAACAGCTGACCTCGTGCATCATATCTATAGCCACAAGTTTCAACAGGCTCCTCTGTCCTTCCTTCACCTGTGTGGAGTGTGCCTTCAGGGCCCAAGTCCAGCCTGTGGAGGGCGCTCACATCCACTAACATGCACTCAAAAGCCATGCAGCCGACCACAGAAGGAGATGCTTGGATAACAACACACACTGAGGGGCAGTGACTTCATTCTCTGAACAAGTAGACGTTACTCCACTATATCTTTACATAGCATATAGTTGTTTGCTGCTATAGTATAGTGTACTGCTCCTTAAATAAACTTTAATGAATGCAAAAAAACTTCCCAAAAATCTTATCACCTAAAAAACGGGAGAAATCTCAGGTAAGTACAAGAGGAACAAAAAAACTCCCTCTGGGCTTCCTATATATTTGAGTATTTCTGTTTAAATGTCTGCTTCAACTTCACTTTCAGGGAATATTTGTTACTTTATTGATGTGAGTTTCTGTCAGTGGTGGAAGAATTATTCAAATCCTTCAGAACACCACAAATTAAAAACACTTGTCTTTCTCAAAACAATATTCACATACACATATGTACATTGAAAGATTTATTGGTGACCGTAGCAGCTTCTCCTCTTTATACTCGCAGCAGAGAGATTTGTCCTTAAAGTGCTTCTAATATAAGTTTGATTAGGGTCGTAATATTCCTTCTCTGGTTTTCCCATGGACAGCGTTTACTCGCTGAGCTGTGGGGGAGGACAGCGACACAAAGAGGGAATGTGGATTTTGTCCCTTTACCACTTACATTGGATGTCTTCACAGTGCATTTTACCTCACAGTATTTAAAGGGTCTGAGTACTAGTGCGGTTTCCCCAGTTATCTCAGCCCCAATCAGGTGGAACATGAGATTTTCAAAAATAATGTGTTCCCTCACTAGGGGGAGTACTTGTATTTCAAATCGCTGTCACAACACATGATATCTTTGGTGATAAGAGCCATTTCCCGGCCACTGTGTTGCATTTTATCTGTCATTGTTTCCCTGTACTGCCCTCCGTTTGACCCCTTCAGTAGCTCCCCTGAGCAGTGCTGCTAACTTAGATAGATGTGAGTTTACAACACTGCCTGCTGACAGAGATAAGAAATCTCAATCTGAAATTAGAGGCTTGTCATTAAGAAAAAAGAAAAAAAAAAAAAACAGCTCCAATGGTATTTTTCTTTATTCTCCTACTGCATTCAAGT
This sequence comes from Chelidonichthys spinosus, assembly GCA_029853015.1. Taxonomy (NCBI): domain Eukaryota; kingdom Metazoa; phylum Chordata; class Actinopteri; order Perciformes; family Triglidae; genus Chelidonichthys; species Chelidonichthys spinosus. The sequence continues at coordinate 16,070,901 of CM056836.1, read as the reverse complement.
GCATGTTGGTTGCACTGAATTGAACTGAAGAACTTTCACCCAGGAGACCACCGTAACTGTGCTGCATCAAACCAAAAGTCAACGTCGAGTTATTTTGAGTTACGCAAGTAGGCTACATTACGTAACATACTTTACTTCCGTCACATGCGTAACATTGGCTACATAAGTTCCTTAGCAAGTTACCCAAACAAACACAGGACATTCACCCAGGAGGCCGCCGTCCGTGTGCCGTGTGAAACCAAAAGTCAACGTATTTTATCAGGTACTGTATGTTACGTATCCTATTTAACTTCCGTCACATACGTAACATTGGCTACGTAAGTGACTTAACAGACTTTACCTTTTAACTTCCTCATTTTAACCCAAACCACAATCTTTCCACAATGTGATGGGTTGGGACTGAGACCAGGTGTGCAGGTCAGTCAGCAGGACGTCCAGAGTCTCAGCAGCATCTCTCCTATACTGTATAGATGTCCACTAAGCCAGGATGAGCCACAGTTTATCCTCTCACATCAGCTCAATAATTATTTTTTTCTCCGGCACAGGCCTGGCAGCTCCTCTCGCTCTGTCAATCAATGGCAAGTGAGAGCCCTTGGAGCATCGGATGAAATGGGCATTGATCCGTAGGAGATAAACATGTCATTAACATGTTAGTCCTGCTGTACCGCCTCCATGATGGAGAAGCATCCGGTCCTGAAGCATTATTCAGAACGATGGATTCCAGCTACTTCATGTTCATCTTCATGTGGAAAGAACCACTCTACCCCTCGTAGATGATGTAATCAGTGTCATCATCTGCTGTATCTTTAATATGAAAAGGTGCATCAACATGTTATGGAACATTATTCTTTCTGAGACCCTTTGAGGGACACTCATTTTGGACAATAAGCCTGTTTTTCATTAAACCTGCAATCAGCAGAGAAGATCAATATCAATGTTGTCCCTTCAGTCCACGGAGTCCACGAAGACTGGAACCAGGAACAAAATCAACCATTTCAAAGCTTGTTTAATTTCAATTTCTGTCTCGCTTTACATCAAAATCATGTAAGTCATGTAATTTAAAGTGACACTAATCAATATTATTAATATCACCAGTGGATCAAATAACAATGTGGTCCACCCTAGTGACAATTAAATCAAGTCTACAGCTCAGCTGTTTTAGCTCACTGGTTATTTTGCCCGTAAACTCTCATCAACTGTGTTTCCAGCAGCTGTTTTCTGCAAATTAGCTCTTAAAGACCACTGTACTGCCTAACACAGGTAACTAGCTGGTGGACATAGTGGAGCATCAAGCAGATATAAGATTTCTCAATATTTAGTGATGACGACCAAAACATCCAAATGAACGCTAACGTTGCTCCGTATCTGTGTGACTTTTAACTTTTAAGGAGGGCTTTGGGGATAGTGCAAAATAGTTAAACTTCTTTTGCATTAGATACCGAGTAATACCGATTCAGATATATTCTAACTCTGTTGTCACGGCGACTGATGCCGATGCACAATTCACCCTTTAGTCTGCCTGGGATGCGCTACACTGTAAACTCCTCTCAGTAAGTGAGTGATGCCGAGTGCTGTTGAGTTATTTTGAAGGTTGACCTGGACGTTGACCTTGAGATGAGACCAGCTGTTCTCACTAGGGGGCCCCAGAGTGCCATTTAGTGAGCGTGGGGACTTGCAAATAGTTAGATTACATTTTTAAAAGTTACATTTGAATATCACCTCACATTAATGCAACATCACCAGGTGGAGACGAATGTGTTTTGCAGCTGTTAGCTAGCTAACACTCTCCTCGGATGCAGTGACACAAAATGTATCGGGGCGGGGGGTTCCAGCGAGGAAATATGTCGGTGAATATAAAATATGGATCTGTATTGTCAGGCAGTGATGGATGAGTATTTCTGTTCCCATGGTGCCGAGGAATACGTGCAACATGCCTGCTGGGAGGTGCAGTCCAAACATGCAACCACTGAGAGACGATGGAAGTGAATGGAGCTGGCGTCCCGAGGTAAAGCGTCTGAGGTAAAATCCCACCAGCATCGCCGTCTGCAAGGAAGCCGACTGCAATAATCAAAAGCTCTTGGAGAGGAGGACGCCGTGGCATCGATGCCCATCTCACTGAGATATGACAGACATTAGGCCTCGCTTGCTGACTGCACATTCTTTAAAGAAAATGCAATCCTGTAAATATGTGCTGTGTGAAGAAGAAGAAAAAAACAGGACAGAGGAATTTCACAGTGAGAAACAGATGAGCTGACAGTGACAGATAAGTGTAAGAGGGGAGGTGGGGAGGGGAGGGGGCTGCAGGGGAGAGGGGGGTTCTCCGTGCACATTAATCAAAACCAGCGCTGTAGCATATCTTTCCCCGAGCAAACAGACTTTGTGTAATTATGTCGGTGATTGGAGCAGCACAGGAGCATTTATCCTCCCGGCTCCCGGGAAACACATCAGAGTTGTCGTCTCCACTTTGAGCGCGAGTCAATAGATGAACAAATGACAACATTTGCCGTCAAACGCTGCACATTAACAACGGTCCGAGCCCGGTCTGTGGAAGCCGGGAGAAAGAACCACTCCCAGGCATTCCTCACGCCGCCAGCTGAATGGAGCCTGAGATCCACTGATGACCTGTCACAGTGGAGAGGATGGAGATCTTGATTCCTTATCAGAGGAGGGCAGCTGAGGCAGATCCAGTCTTGATACAGATATCAGACTTGAGTGAGACAGTCCAGCAGGAACGACAGTTGTCAGGAACCATTTTTAAAGCCCCACTATTGTTCAGCAGTCAGATGTTTCAGTCTTTTGGCCTTGTCGAGAGAGTGTGAATATACCAGCACAGCACTCGAGCCAATTAGAGGGTTTGTCTGGACTGAGTGCAGGACACTCAGGCCCACAGAGGAGCACCGAGGGCCACTCGAGGGGTTCTCTGCAGTGACATGAGGACAAAAACTCATAAAGGCTCAGATGTGTCCTGGAAAACGTTTTTCAAAAAGGCGCTGCAGCAGTCAGAGGCAAACACGGGACTTTCACCCAGGAGACCACTACTCCCATGTGAAACGATTTATTTTACTGTAGTTTCCATCACTTCCGTAACAAACAACATGCTTATTTCAACCCAACCAACAGGTTTATTTTGAAGAGACTGCATGCATGTACCGGACCAAACCGGCAGGTACTGATGCGTCCAGGATGTCATTGTCTGAAGCGCCTGGCAACAGGAAACGCGCTGGCATTACAGGAGTTGGGAGCGAGAATTTGTGGCTCCATTCTAGTTTCAATCAATAAGTTGCTTTTAATATGTTAAATTGTTATTTCTGTAAGTTGGCCATCAATAACCTATCGAGCTGTCTACAGGAACTAATCCATGCGTGTCGCCATTTAGTAACTTGCTATCTTTCGGTGTTTTGAAAGATTACATCACCGCATTTAATCCAACCTTCAAACAGCTGTCATTTAGCACGGCACCAGATTTATTTGAATTGTTAAAAACGGTTGTCGATTTCAGCGTCTGGAATCACAGATCGCAACACTGTATATCCTTCCTTGTCTGTGCTGCAACACTATTAACTATCTGGTTAATTTATCTACAGATGTATTATCTTATTTTCAATTATATTTGTATCGGACCGTGAGTAATGAGACACGTCATTCAGCTGCTACTTCATACACATCTCCGTTAGATAAAAAACAAAAGCGCCAAAATGTCTCTTTCCTTTCACGCTTACCCCCCCTCCCAAAAAAAAAAACAAAACAAAAAACAATCGTTATCCAAGACATAAGGTCAGTGGATTTCCCTTAAAACACACTGAGCTTCGATCTGTTGATGTGGGTCAACTCATCTGCATTTTCTTCCCGCTCTCGTGCCGGCCGCCGTGGGTCCCCGGCGCCGAGAGCTCACAGAGCGAGTGGGTGTGGGAGACTAATTGAGTGTCGAGGCTGTGTGAATAAAGCCACTCTGGTAATCGTCTGGCTCAGCAGCAAATGGGAGCGATAAGGAGCGCCGAGTTGATACGGTGTCAAAAAGAGGAGTTTCCCACCCGTCCGCCGCCATCGCTCTCTCCTTTCTCTGGCAGTCTGCAGCGGAGGGCTCCGATAATATCTCCAGGAAGAGGAATGCACACTCAGCCCTTAGTGCTGATAACAACATCATCTTTTGCTACTGAATGGGCCACAGAGGAGGGGCGGGCATGGACTACATCAAGAAGTAAATGGCAAACACTAGAATATCCGCGGTGCTCTGCACAGCTGGAGTGAAGCCACGAGGCCCGGCGTAGGCAAAAGGGAACACAACTATACGCTCTGTATCTATATCTTTAACTGGATCACATTAGCACTCTCAGATGACTTTATCGTATTAAGACGCTGCCTCCGAGCATCGTGGCTAATTCATGCAGTAAACATATTATTGGCAGAATGTTTAGTGATTAAGCCAGCTGGGAAAAGAGGCGGAAGAAAGCTCAAAAGGCTTCAGGCCATGACAGCAAATAAGCAGCATCCAAATCTGGGTGTTTTTTATTGTTATTCGCTGAACAAAGTTAATATTCTTATGCAATCAATTAGTGTCACAATCCTCCAAATTCACGCTTTTGATTTGAAGTGCCAATCGTTTTTTGTGATTGAAATGTATTTTTTGAAAAAAATAAATATATGAGTGAAATAAGTTGTTTATCTTGAACAAATGAAACAAGGTTTTTCATCACTACTGATGTTGAGTGAACAAATGCAGTGTACAGATTAACAGATTATAATAATATATTTCATTTAGTCCCCTTGAACATATGAGTTTTACTGTGTGTGTGTCGCATATGACTTTCTTGCATTTGATGCATGTATACTGAGTCTTCCTGTCGTACTGTGGATTCCTGCTGACAGGTTCGTTTATGGGGCGGTTGATCCTCATCACGCTTTTCCAACTCACTGTCGGTCTCTGAATTTTCAGAAATGTGATACTCAAGTTCTGAAATCTCTAAATATCTAAATAAATAGCCCTCTACACTATCTTCCCAATCTTCTCTCTCTTCTAAAATAATTTCCAATGCTATTGTGATAAGGAGTCATACACGTAAAGCCTTTATTACACACACACACACACACACACACACACACACACGAGAGAGAGAGAGAGAGAGAGAGAGAGAGAGAGAGAGAGATAGGTGCTGCATCATTTTACTTTTAGCAAAAAAACAGGTCCCACAGATCTGAACACCACATAAGGGTTAAGGTTTTTTTCCCCAGCACTATGCAATTGTTAGACGAGGGAGTCTTGATTAGTTACCAACTGCAGATCATTGGTTTCATGCCCTGACAACTTTAATTCATACAATGTTTATTCTTCTTTAAAAAGAGAAGATGCATAGTGTCAATGGTAAGATTTAGTTAAACAACAAAAAGAAGATCTAGAAGAAAACTATATGGGAGAATCACTGGTCCTACTTCAAAGGTCGAAACTGAAAGTTTACTTTTATCAATTTTCGATTTAGAATCCAAATCGTGACACGCCTACGATCAATGGATCAAATTACTATGTGTAATGTGAAAGGAGTCATTATTTGTGCGACTAGCTGATTAAACATGGGAAATTTAGTTACTATAGAGGCAGATATTTTTCTCAGGAGGTGGTGGAGACCAAAACAGAGAGCGAATATTGGACTTACATCTGTCATGTGGTATTAATAGTGAGAAATTCCTTTAAGTGTGAGGTGGTGAATGGGTCAAACAGTACTTTAACGGACAAACCAAACACTGGTGCTAGTGAGAGCCTTTAGTGTTTTTGAGTAACCTAAAGGCGGGTCCACACCGGACCGACTGCCCGATTCGCGTCGGTAAATGACGTCGGGCTACTTAATATGGCCGACTCGAACAACGACATGGGCGGTTCACACCTACGGAATTACAGCCGACGCCATACGTTCCGCGCTTGCGCGAGATGTAATGTCTCCAAAACAACAGGTGGCGCTAATCTGTATTGTGGGCCAAAAAACATGAAAACCAGAAGTAGGCGGTCCTCTCTAGACCACCTTCTTCGATTCCACTGGTTATCAGGAATGTTTACCATCGTCTCTTCCGGGCTTCACTGATTCGCTAGTCAAGCTGCTAGCCTCCACCAATCAGAATGGTAAAAGAGTCACCGACTCGAATGGCGGATTACACATTTGAATCGGCTGAAATGAAAGCTGACGTGGGCCGATTCGAGTGACCACACCAAGCAGACTCATGTCACGGACGCCGACTCTTTCAAAGATGCCGATTTTTCCGGTGTGGGCCCGCCTTAAAGGTCGCCATAGTTCTCTGACACACTTGTGAAACTGTGAAATTTTGATCTGCAGAGTGCAAAACTGTGGTACCAACAGCTGCTGTTTGACTTCCGTTGCTCCTGAAGTAGTGTTATAATGGTCACCGAGGGAGGCAAATGCCATTAGCATAGTGAGTTGAGGGGTGTTCAGTCGGTTGCAATCTGCAACCACACCGCCAGATGCCCCCAAATCCTACACACTGTCCCTTTAAGCCTGTGGCATCCACCTTGTAATATATCCAACCGCAATGTGACTCATGTTGCGTTGTTTGTCCAGAGCGAACAATGAAGACCACAGTCAGAGGTGTTATGTTTGCTGAACAGGGGGTTTGTAGGTGACTTACGAGGCTATTGTGGTGTGACAGGTTCTCCCACAACGATGACATGTGAGACCAGAACTACTATTGCAATGGGAAATGTGGCAATTCCAAGCCAAAGGGTGAATAGCCTGTAATCAACTAGCTTTTTGATTAGCACAGTGTACAATAGGGTCATCAAGTATATTTATATTCACAGTCTATAGCTTTTGGTGCCTGAGAAAAGATGAGAAACACAACAGGATTCCCATACCTCAGTGATATCAGCACCAGGTAGGAAATTAAAGGAAATTGTGTGAATAAGTAATGAAGACTCCAGCTCACATTTAAAATGTTTGCACTCCGGATCCTTTAAAAACAGGAGAATGAATTTGCCAGATGTCTTTTCAAACTTTGACACAAACGACATTTCCAATTGAAACTATTTGACAAATCGAGACTGAATCATATGAAATAAGAATCCCAGCTTCTGATTATGAAAAAGTTAACTCTTTGAATGAGTTCTCAGACAAACAAGTGATCTTGTAATGATAATCCATGAGTTTACATAATGATTACAGCAGAGATCTTCAGCAGGGGATCCCCAAAATGATTTGATCACAAACATTTTTTCTTACAAAAATTTAAATATGTCCAAAAATACACATTAACATAAATACAACCTATAATAAGCAAATATATCACTGCATATGATGGAACGTACATTTGTGCAGATCACTCCTCATGCTCACTGCTGTATCAGTTGCTTCAACTTTTGGGTTTAAAAACCGGGTGAAAAATTCCCAGATCCAGTTCTCTCACACAGTGGGAATAAAATTAAGCAAAGTGGGGAAGGTGATTAATCTGGTTTTCTAGAGATGAAGTCACATTTTCAGCTGAAAAGCTAATTGCACCTCCACAAAATAATGACTCCCATGGTTCCAGAAATTGCCCCAAGCAGTTTGAATCAGCACACGCTGGCTTTCAAGAGTTCAATTTGTTGCAACATGCACTCTCCACGTGTTGCATAATCACACATACATACACTCGTTTTGGGGAAAGTGGTGAAGGTGATTGACTTATATGTATTTAATGTACCATGGAATGTGGTTTTAAAACACATTTCTGGCGTTTGCTTGAATTTGAATGTCAGTTTCATCATCGTTTAGTGAAATGTTGGCTAAACTGCGTTCAGGGGAACTCACCATCCAGCAGGTCAGAGGTCATGCAGCCTCAGCTGACCACATCTCTCATGCTTCATGATATGGATATTAATATATATAAATGAACAGCTGGATATCCTTGCCTCCTAGAGATGTATCGACTCAGGAAATGCTACATCAATTTGTTCACATACTGTAAAAAGCAGCCTTCTGTTTAACTCGTTTGTGTGTCTATAGTTTTGCCTTGTGGGGAAAAGAAAGACATTAATGTCAAACTCCGTTTTGAAATATGACAATTTCCTCCAACATAAGAGAAGAAGCTGGTTGATAGAAAGCCTTAAGACATTGCACACACTCCGTGGTATCTACTTTTCATTTCGGCATTAACCAAACACTTTTATTTCATTAGGATAAAATGTCAAAACAACTGGTGTAATTTGGATTCTCGGATAGTGTGACTGTGGGACACAGTTTCTAAAAGTTGAGCTTTTCTGAAAGAAAGCGCCACTCGTCGGATCAACCTCAAGCCAAAATGCAAAGAATCCGTCACCGACTCGACACAGCACCTTCACCTTCACCTTTCTGCCAAGTGTCTGCTGTTTCCTAAAAGGTGACGCTCCCGTAAAACCGCCACATTTCAAACGGGAGTCCGCACACGCTCCTCCGCCGCCGCCAGACACACGGGGTTGTGCCATGTGGCCCCGTTTCGCAGCGAGCGCCGCCTAAATGTCATGTGGTTAACAGTGTGGGTTTTAACGAGCGCTCCCGTCAGCCTGGGTTAAGACCCCGTGTTGCCATGTTGCGGCAGCGCGCCCGTTAGAAATAATAAAGCGCTCCGTCTGCGAGCAGCGGCTGCGCGCCGTCGGGTCGGGTCCCCCCGTGCCAAAAGGACTTCACCCCACCTCCCCACGAGGAACTAACGGCGGCTCCTCCGTCTGCTCGGCTGCATTCAGGCAAAGGTTAAGCCGCAGGAGGGCGAGCATCGAGCGGCAACTAAGGATACAAGTTTGAGATAAAGATGTCGGGACCGGCTGCGGGATGCGGGTAAGTTTCTCCACGCTGAACTCAAATCTGAGACGGACCTCTCTTTGTGCCGAATACATATGTATATAATTATATAATATATATATATATATATATATATATATATATATATATATATATAGGCTGTTTTAAATGTGTGCGGCGTTAACGCACTTGGAAAGTTTCTGTGACATGGGGGATATGTTGCACCTCATCGGAGTCCGTGTTGTGCTCGGTACTCGGTCTGGGTCTCGGTCGGTAAAGTGGGTCACGGAACGGCGCGTGGCCGAGTCCATCCAGCTGGCCGGCTTGTTTTGGTGTGTCTGGACGTGGAAACAGTACAGCTTAATACGCTTTAATGGTGCTTGTGGTCATCATGAATGGATGAATATATGAAGGAACGAATGGAGGAGGTGCGTTGTCGGAGACAGTTTGGATGATGATGATGATGATGATGATCATTTGGACGTGAATGTGACGGCACCTCCTTGTTAACTGACCAGTGTAGATCAGCTTTGGCCAGAAAAAGTCCACTGATGCATTCTGGACATTTGTTGCTGACTATAAACTGAACCTCAAACATGCATGTATATTTATTTCATATATATATAATATTTCATATACATTGATAAAACAGCTTTCCTACTTTATTTCTTAATGTATTTTCATGTTGAAAAAACAACAAAAAGTAAAAATAATAATATTGGAAAAATATCAAGCAGCACCTGACTTATTAGAAATGCATGAGAACCAATAATGTAACTTGATCCACAAGTAGAGAGGATGCAAAAAACAAAAAAAACAAGACATGATTGTGTGAGCTCCTCTTCCTCCCCCTCATCCTACTCCTCTCTCCCTCATCCTCATCCTCCTCATCCTCCTCCTCCTCCAGTGGGGTACGAGGGCTTCTTGTTCAGGCTCAGAGTACCTGGAAGTCAACGAGAGGCTCCTCTCCTCCTGCAGGCTCTCCTCTCCTCCTGAAAGCTCATTTCCCAAGCCTTTCATGCCTTTCATGCCTGCAGTTTAAACCCCTTTGATGTTTTCTCACGCTGAACCGCGCGCATCGAAACTGCTCTCGAGTATGTTAATGTTCCCCTGATTGACTTATGAATCTTTTAATTAACCCACTTGTATGCACGCCGCGGCATTGTCCTCGGTGAAATGGCATCGGGGGAGAGACGGAGCCGTGACAGAATGACACACTGTCAATGGGGGCGGATTTCAAAGTCAATGGCAGTTTGTGCTTAAATGATCGCTGGTTTGATATTGTCTCCAACTTATTTATTTTCTGGTAAGAAATCCTCCTGAATTAGAAAAGAAAGAAAGAGAACGAAAGAAAGAAAGGAGGAAAGAAGCAGTGCTTTATAGGATCTGGTGATTAAGACTTCAGCTACACTATGCAATATTAATGACTTTGGAAGATATCAAAGGATGAACCTCGGAGATGCAATAGCCTGAAGTAAGCCTACATTAATAATGTGCTTAATTCCATCAGCGCTTTCATGTTGAGCCTTGTGCCCAAATCAAAGCTTTTTAATTATTCCATACATTTTCATTTTCTTCAGGATTCATTTCACACGTGCGGCTTGTTTTCTTGATATAAACATCTTCCTTACGTTTGTCACTTGTGGATTTTCTTTTCCTGGATAACACAAACTTGCAGGTGTGGAAGATGCAAGAGGGAAAATGGGATCGGTCATGTGATTACCAGTAACAGTCAGTAGGTGGCAAAGTGCTCTCAGGGATACGAAGAGATCTATCACAGTGCCTGTGACATTCTGAAGGGCGGAGATGTTCGGCTGGGTTTCTTCTCCGTCTCATCCCATTTACATCTTCTGAGGATGAAACCCCGGCCTCTTTAAAGAAACTAAACACATTCAACCTTATTACATTGCTCGAGTTTTCTTCACTGCGCTGTCAGAGAGTGTAGGCTTCAAATGACTCCGCTGCGTTTGAGGAATAAGTGTTGAATTCTAATATGGTGTGGTGTTCACATCAGGGTCACATTTAGGGCCCCTGGCTGTGTTTCCAGCCAGGGGCCCATAACGCCACAGGTCCACTCTGTGTCAACTTGTTGTATGTCATTTAATTAATTGCGAATGTGACACCCGAGGGTCACTCACCACTTAAAGTTGAGCTCAAAACGTTCGACACAGATGAGAAGTCCTGAATACATGGAAATGTGGGGATTTAGTAAGTGGAACTGCCATTTCTGAGGTCAGAACATGAAGTGTCAAACTTAAATTAGAAATTTGTTAGGAATTTGCACCACTGAAGGACAATATTAACGTCAACCCTAAACAGTAGCTGTTATCATCTAATAATGTGAGCACATTAAAGGTATTTTAATAAGTCCTTCTTCATAACTTTTTGGATGAAATCAATTAAAGTTAGATAAATTGCATTTAAATAATGTATATTAGAATAGTGCACAATATTGTTGTTGTTTGAAATTCCTTGAGGTACTTTAGGTACTTAAACTAACTAATGACAGTATGGTAAAAATGTATATACTGCCTATGAAGCCCTGAAAATAACCGATTTGATGATCCGTCTTTGAAGGGGTGACGGTTCCAAGCTGCTAGGTGCCTGCCATCGCTGCTTAACAAACACTGAGTGCTGAACGTCTTCGCCTCCACGCCTCAGATGAAGGGGAGGAGCAGACGTGTCAGGGAGCCAGATATTATGTCAGACAGAGATTGACTGCAATTGCTTCTAATGATGAATGCATGTTGAGGGCTTGTTGTTTCCACTGGTACAATGGAATGATTTGGATTCCGGCTCCGTGCATACCAGGATGAAAACCCTGGCGACGTCGGTGCCTTGCTCTGGGGAACGGAAGCCCCAAACTCTGGCAGTGTGAGCACAGACGGTTAGTCCAACAGCTGACTTGCAATCAAGCGATTTTCTTCTAAAGCCGAGAGCCAAAGCGATGTTCAGTGTGCCAAACGTTTGTGTACAAGCATCGCTCGGAAGCTGAACGGCTAATTTGACTTGCATCGCTGCGACGGAGTCACTTTTTTTGTTTGAGTTTGACGCTCTCCTTACAAAGTGCAAGGACGAGGTCAGAGTTCAGGTAGTGGTGATTAAAGCACGATACCCCTCTGTGTGTGTTATAATCCGATGCTCGGTGCATCGTTTGCCGGGACGTCCACACATGCACACAAGCTCATGGCCGCTGCTCAGCACAGCTGATAGAGCGTCATCGCTGAAGCGTAGCGCCCATCCTCCAGGTCACGACAACTGGACTGGGGGATTAACGCACCAGTTTGAATTATATTCAGGCTTAAAGTCCCAAGCTGTTAGCTGTTTGCTCCGCGGTGTCACTCAGACCTACCAACGACACACCCCTTTGCCCAATTGTTGGATTAGCTGGGAGGCTGAATTCACTAGGAATCAACTTCTATTTATTACCTCATGGTGTCCATTCTACTGTGGCGATACGACAATCAATGGGTAGAGCCTTCCCAAAAACTACAGCCACGTCCCATTTCAGCAGCTCCCGGAGGTGAGGACATTAATGGCCTCTGATTGACTGGCTCCATGGTCGAGCCTGCATGTGTATGTAATAGAGTGTGTGTGTGTGTGTGTGTGTGTGTGTGGGGGGGGTTATGCCACCTGGCTACATTATGCAAACGCAGATGTTAATTTATGGTTGGCCAACAAATAACAGAGTTTGTATGCATAGCCTCACTGTATCCGAGGCCTGTTGAATGAAGGTTAGGAGCGCTGTTAGAGGGTTACAGCAGGCAGCTAGAAATAAATGGACGCCGTGTGCTCGGGTGCTCTTTGGTGGCGCTCGGCCCCGACAGAACTGTGAGGCTCGGCTCGCACTCCGGCTTGTGAAGCCGTGGGCAAGTGCAGAGCAGATCTGGACCCCGATGATACGACGTGGGACGTCTCCTCCTTTAACTCCCCTTAGCTGTAACCTGTACTCTTATTTCCTGTGTTCCATCTGTTCACGTTTCAACCCCGAACTCACTGGACCACTGAGGACTTCAGAGCACAGCCTTCATTGACTCTTTGAAATAGGTGGAGAGAGACGTAATGATGCATTTTATTATCGACCCGCTCCACAACATGCACCACCTAGTATCTAGTTTAAACAATATGTTTACATTGACTTTTATAGAGAATGTAGTTAGTAAATGAGTTCTAATCGAGGGGTGACGAGCTATTCTATTTCAGAAAAATGTCTTTGAAATTACACGATTTCACCACAGATGTCCCCGTTTTTCCACGGGCATTTAAATGCAGACCTGAACAACTGTACATAAGCGGGATGATGCAAGATGAAACGGCCTGAGCTGCACAGCGAAAGCCATTCTCGCACAATCAGTGCTCTTATACACATATGAACTTCGCTCTTCACATTGGCATCCCGACAAAAAGCAGTTGTTGCACCGTTCATCTCGCTATCTTACCATCGACTACAAGTGATGGTATAATTAAAACACATACGGCGAGGGGGAAGCGGTAAATGAGTAAGATGGACCATGTAATGTGGAGAGTCAAGGAGTGGAGGGGTGGGAAAAGAAGAAGACAAGATTATAGAGAAGCCTTTGATGCCGAGTCTGGCTATGGGAATCCTAGTGTGCCTTCAGGGGAAAGCTCCTCTCACACAACATCAATAATGAATGAAAGATATCTTGTTCAGTGGAAGACTGAACCTAACTGGCATACTGATTTGTTGCCACGAACCTTATGTAAAAATTGCATCAACGTATTTGCCGTGCTTCATTAGCCAGATTTGGATGACAACGGAGGGAGAGCGACTCGGCGTTGGAACAATAACCCCGTGGAGAAAAAATAGGAAAATCTTTTTGCATCATGTTTAACCAAATTCCATTGTTTTGAATCGTCTCCCAACCGATGAGGCATTTATTTGTTTCCCATGGCAAAGAATGCAACACTGTCCATCGAATATTTAGTATTTTTTAACAGCAAGTTCTTCCACAGGGTGTCTGACAGCCCTCCGACTGGAATACAAGAGCTGCCAGTGCTGGTGAAACCTGAGCCCGTGCAGCATATATGCAGCATGTATAAATCATGCATAAGAATTACTCATTTGAGAGAATAAAAATCCTACTTTGTAATACAAAATATTAATAGTAATTCAAGTGCATAATTTATTCACCGGGCTTTGTGGATGGGATGTTGAAGGAGCTATTGAAAATGTCCTTAAAAATATGTTGAATTATTACAAAACAGATTTGCCCAATATGTTAGGATGGAAATAATATGGCTGCATGGAATACATTAAGATCTGTATTGACACAAGACCATGCAGCATGCGATACAATAAGGATGTCCAGAGAAAGGTTTTGCTGATTTGATACCTAATAATACCAGCCTGAGAGGCAGCCTGGCTGTGGGGAAGGAGAGCAGCGCCAGCAGAGTACGAAACAGAAGCAAATACATACATTTCCTGCAGGTGGATTCTACTCTTGTACGCTGAGCTCACAGAGAATCAACCAAAGGATACAAAATCACTTCAAGATCATAGTAGAAAGAAATTAGTTTTACTTTTTAAAAGGAGAAGTGGTTCCATTGTATTGTAGCCTAATTGGCGAAGTTTCGGGAGCAGGACCACACCCCAACAGCACCAATTTCCGCATCCTATAAATAACCACCTGACCATCTCCTCCGCTTCGCTCCCGCACTCTGTGCCGTCGTTTTCGTGACAGCACGCGACTTCGCCTCAAGAAAACGAGCAATTCTGCACGAGCAAACCCGTGGCCCACTTCACAGCCAACTCACCTCAAGATGGACTTCGTCTCTCTTTCCCCTTCCGACGACGACCTCTTCCACCGAGACCACAATTCACCAGAAGCCGGCGTCACCTCCATACCCGAGACCCCGACTTCAGCGGCTCCAACGATGTCCCGGACGCCGGCGTCCCCGACGAAACCCAGCTCCGTCTCATCCATGGTCTGTATCCCGCCTCGTTCATCTCTTCTCCATATCCAGGACTATCATAGCTCGCCCGACGAATCATCCAGGTCTCCCAGCCCACCTCCTCCAGCAGCCAAGAGAGGACGGGGAAACGCGCGGACAGAACGTCGCCGTCGCCGGAACTCGCCGACCCCTTCACCGCCGAGGACCGCTCCAGCCTCCCGCCGCCATTCCGACAAACCCGGCCGAACAACTCGCCGGTCGCAACGGCACCATGCTCCAGCCAGATCCCCCGCCCAGCCTCCAGCTTCAAAAATCTCCGACTGGAAAGTAGCCACACTCCAAAAGACATTAAAAGACAAAGGCATTCCGTTTCACAGATCCGATAATAAAGCTAAACTGTTCTCCACACTCATGGCCGCCGGCTCCGCCAACACCAGGTCGCTTCCGGGTGACGTCACCACCCACACCCCTTCCAGCAGCGACGCCGACGCTCTCCTTAAAGGGACAGTACCATCAAACAACTCAGCCCAAAGGAAACAGAGTGAGAGATCCGCCAGAACTAACAACTCCAGAACCATCACCACCACCTCCCGTCATCCCCACACTCCAGAGGGGGCACCCAGATGGACGTCAGGACCCTCCAACCCCCACCAGGTTCATCACCACCACCAGCATCAGCAACCAACTACCTATCACCAGCAACCATCACAGCCAGTTCCAGCCGGGGCACCTGACACCGGGATGTCAGGGACTCCCGCTCCTTACTTCCATCTACTGCAGCCAGGTCCAGCAGGGGCTCCTGGCACCGGGATGCCAGCGCCCCCTGCCGGCTATTTCCAGACACAGCAGTCTGCGGCAGCGGGGGCACCTGACACCGGGATGTCAGTGACTCCCGCTCCCTACTTCCAACTACAGCAGCCAGTTCCAGCAGGGGCTGCTGGCACCGGGATGCCAGCGGCCCCTGCCCCAGTTTTTCATCAACTACCACTGTCCGCTCCAGCTCCTGGCACCGAGATGTCAGCGCCCTGCGCGGGGTGGCAGGGACCCGGGCCATCCCAGTCCCAGCATTCCCAGCAGCCCTGGTCAGCTGGGGTCATCGGCTCCGGGATGCCAGCACCCGGGCCCCCCCCCCAGCAGGCAACCCCTAGCTTCACTCTTTCCACAGCCAACCTTCCTGCTCACCACCCTAACACCTTCATTTCCCGTCCTTCCCCAGTTCCCACCAGCCTACGAAAATTACATCGACCTCGCACTACTAATCTTGCCTTCCCTCCACCAGACACCCGTCAATAGATCCAACGAAGATTACGAAGGGTGCCCCCACTCTAAAGTGAGAGCACCCACACGTTCTAGAGAACTTAACCCCACAGAGTTTGCCTACGCCTTCTCCCTTTTTCGAGACGTCTTATGCTCCAAATTCCCCATGCGACGACATGAACTGGACGACTATCTGTCCACCATCCTGAACCTTGCCCTCCGCTTCGGAGGAAACGGTTTCTATCAGTACCATATACACTTCGCCTCCCAAGCTGCAGCCCGCCTCTCACAATTTAACGAGGCCACCTACTGGGGCACTCTCGATAATGAAACATACTGCCGCATCTTCGCCGCCCGTGCAGCTCTCCAATGCCCCCTTTGCGGCGGCCCATCTCACCCAGCCTCTTCTTGCTCCATCCCCACCCACAATGAGCCGTATCGAAGCCGAACGAGAGCGTCAGCATTCTCCCGCTTGTCGTCGGCTTGTCCACCAGCACCCATATCTCCTAAACGGGCGTCATCCGCACCCTCCACCTTCCCCATAACCAAAGGCATTGATAAAAAAGGCAGACCCATCTTTCACCAAGGAGGACGTTCCATTTGCAACAACTTCAACAGCAACGGATGCCCCATGTCCCAGTGCCGCTTCCTCCACGTCTGCTCCTTCTGCGGCGGGGGCCACGCCCGCCCAGCATGCCCGCACAACCCTACCTCGCCGAAACCAGGTGAGCATTTATCTACACCCATTAACATCACAGCTTTAGCAGAAGCACTTCATAACCACCCCGATCCAGCCTTCGTTCACTTCCTGATTAAAGGATTCAAAGAGGGTTTCCATCCCGGACTTTCCACACAACCATCCATTCCTTTCGAGGTTAAAAACCTTCAGTCAGCTATAACCGATCCAGAATCAGTCGACCGCCTGCTGGCAATAGAAGTCAAGGAAGGCTTCATGATCGGACCATTCGTCCATCCTCCTTTTCCTAACTTTCGCATCAGCCCCCTTGGCATCGCAACCAGGAAATACTCCGGTAAAAAACGCATCATCATAGATCTTTCAGCACCACACGGCAGTACCATCCCAAGCATCAACAGCTTGATCCCGAGTGAGGATTTCTCCCTTCACTATGCCACCATCAACCACGCCATCACCCTCATTAAACTTGCCGGCAAAGGGTCGTGGCTCTCAAAAACCGACATCACCAACGCCTTCAAAGTCCTCCCCATCCACCCCGACTTCTGGCGTTTCTTCGGCGTCCGTTGGCGCGGTGCCTACTACTTCGCCGTCAGGCTCACTTTCGGCTGCAAAAGCAGCCCCAAACTATTCGACACCCTGTCCGAAGCCCTTTGCTGGATCCTGTCCAACAACCACGGGATCCCCTTTGTCATCCATCTTTTGGATGATTTTCTTATCATTTCCCCCCCATCGTCACCACCAGCCTCCGGCCTGGTCATCTTGACCTCAGTCTTTGCCGACCTTGGAGTTCCACTGTCCGCAGAGAAAACCGAGGGCCCCTCTATATCCCTAGAGTTTCTTGGCATCACCCTCGACACAAACAAGTTCCAGGCCTCTCTCCCGGTCGAAAAGCTCAACCGAATCAGCCTCCTGATCTCCAATTTCCTTTATGCCCCGTGCTGCACCAAACGCCAACTGCTGTCCCTTCTGGGCCACCTTAACTTCGCCCTACGCATCATCCCCCAAGGGCGAGCCTTCATATCCCACTTACTATCCGTCGCTTCTTCCGTTCCATCACTCTTGACCTCCATCTCCCTGGATAGCCCAAGCCGTGCTGAACTCCGCCTGTGGCTCAACCTCCTCTCCAACTGGAACGGTATCACCTTCTTCTACCACGACCAACTTAGGCACCCACATGACATCCACCTGTACACCGATGCCGCTCCTTCAGTCGGTTTTGGGGGTTTCTACAACGGAAGATGGTTCGCAGCAGCATGGCCCCCAGAGCTCGCAAATGAATGCCAAGTCGCTTCCTCTGCGCTCTTCGAGATCTACCCCATAATAGCCGCCGCCATCTTGTGGGGACACGAATGGTCCCGCGAATCCATTCTCATATATTCCGATAACCTCGCGGCAGTAGACATCATTAACAAAGGTCGCTCCAACTCCCCATCCATCATGCCATTCACACGACGTCTCACCTGGCACTCCGTCACCCACCAATATGTTCTCCGGGCAGCCCATGTACCCGGTCATGCCAACGCCATTGCTGACTCTCTTTCCCGCTTCCTTTTTCAGAAGTTCAGAAGCTTGGCGCCTCACGCCGACATCTTCCCGACGCCAGTTCCTCCATATTCAGCGCTGACATTCACCTTGTGACTCCAGCGCTAAGACTCCTGATCAGCGAATCCCAGAGCTCCATCATCAATAGCCTATCACCCTCAACACTCTCTTCCTACTGGACGGCTTGGAAAAGCTTCCACCAATTCCACAACCTATACAACATAACCTTTCCGTCGTTCGATCTCATCACCTTGACTTCTTACATCACTTATGCCCATTCCATCAGGGCAATCAAAACACACACCATCAAAGCTTACCTTAGCGGCTTAAGCTTCTTCTCCAAGTTAATAACCGGCAGTCCGGGGCTGGCCACCAGCCATCCCCAAATATCTTCCCTCATCTTCCCTCCCCAAATCGCCAGAAACCTGGAAGCCATGTTTCTGCTAGCCTTCTTCGGTTTCCTCAGATGCTCCGAATTTACCCCCTCAACCATCTACTTCGACCCGAGCCGTCACGCTTGCATTTCCGACTTGTCCCACTTTTCAGACGACATCATGGTGTTCCACTTAAAGCAAACCAAAACTAACCAATTTGGTCCGCCTACACCCGTCTTCTTCTTCCGGGTCCAATCACCACTAAACCCCTTCGAAACCCTCTCGAACTTCTTGCAATTCCGCAAATCCCAGAGCTCTTCCATGACAGATCCCCTCTTTATTTCCGAATCCGGCCAAGTGGCTACACGATTCTGGTTTCACCATCACCTTCGCCTCGTGCTCTCATCGTCCGGTATCGCGCCCCTCAACTATTCCGGGCACTCCTTCAGGATCGGAGCCGCCACTTCAGCCTCCCGTAGTGGCGTCCCAGAACATTTCATTCGCATCATGGGCCGCTGGTCCTCCCAAACGTACCACCGCTACATCCGTTCGGATCTCAAAGATCTCAGGTCCGCTCAATCCCTGTTAAATTAATTGGAGGTTTTCGGGGTCCGTCGCCGCCGAGCGGCGGCTGATTCCCTACAGAAGCCCCACAACGCTCCACATACAGAACCAAGATCTTCGACATGTCTTTCGTTCAAATATCAATAAAACCCTTAAACGTATCTGGTTGACGGTGTGGTCCTTGCTAGTGAATTGTAGCCTAATTGGCGAAGTTTCGGGAGCAGGACCACACCCCAACAGCACCAATTTCCGCATCCTATAAATAACCACCTGACCATCTCCTCCGCTTCGCTCCCGCACTCTGCGCCCCTCCCCCCCACCCTTTTTCTCTCCCTGCTCTTCTTTCCATCCTCTCCTCACAGGTCCATGAGGGGGGTCCGTCGCCGCCCGGGAGCGGCGGCTGATTCCCTACAGAAGCCCCACAACGCTCCACATACAGAACCAAGATCTTCGACATGTCTTTCGTTCAAATATCAATAAAACCCTTAAACGTATCTGGTTGACGGTGTGGTCCTTGCTAGTGAATAAGCCTTTTCACGTCTGCAATTGAAAACCACAAATAGACCAAAACAGTGATCATTTACTTTTTTTTACTCACTAGTATTGTTTGTATTTATCAAAGCCTGAAACTCTGTGCCTCAGCGCTCCATTGTCGTCCAAAAACTATTAAAAACACACCAATGAGCTACACAGTTGCTCTGTTTGTTCCTTCATTATCATGAACACACACTGTAGTTTGTTTTGACTCAGTTCCTCATCATTCTGTGCCGAATACTGCCCGCCCCAGATACTCACTAGAACCACAAATGTGGATTAATCCGCTGCTGAAAGTAGTCCCCAACTAATGAAATATGATCTCTTGTTATAGGGTTTGTTCAAAAACTACGATGAAGCAGCTGTTTATGGAAATGAGCCTTTAAAAAATGAAACAATATCATTGTTTTACATTCTCAGATTTACGTCTTCAGTGGAAGCCAATAGGGTAGTGACTGAAAGAAACCCACTCTTCCATTGTTGACAGCAAAGAAAAAGACCAAGGCATTTCATTTCAAGTATTCAAGAGCCTTGACATAAATGATGATGATGATGACAATAATAATAATAATAATAATAATAAGAAGAAGATATGGAATTGATATAGCACCAAACAGTCATACACACAAACGCTGACGATGCTTTTTGTTGTCATGTATGGATTTAGCAAGAAAACTAATGAAATACATTGACACTGAAGGTTTTATCTTTTCTGTACTGACACTTTTCAACTCTGTGGGTAAGTTCATTAAAAACAAGTCGGGAGGTGTATCTTCTCATTAAAACTAAAAAGAATGTTGCAAATGAGTTGTGTACGATCCTAACTTTATGGAAAAAGGGGATCCATATAACCCCTCATACAACGATTCGTTGTATTGAGTCACATATTTTAAATGAGTAACGTTGAAGGGGACGTGTCAATACTCTGTACCTTGATTATTGACCGACATTAATTATTTTACTTCTTGCTTAAAATGATTTAAATGTTTTAATCAACATATATATTTATATACATAAATAAATAAAATCATGGACTCAAATCTTAGATTGCTCTTTCTCTCACTGTACAGACGCTGTAAAAGCCGCCCGCACACAAACGCACCACTGGCACACGGCACCACGGCGTGTCTCCGCCGCCTCCCTGCAGCCGCTTTCACCACCACGCAGTTCGTCACCAGGGCTTATTGATTCTTTAAGCCATTTAACCTGCGGGAGAAACAGAAGAGTGATTTTA
The DNA here is from genome assembly GCA_029853015.1 of Chelidonichthys spinosus. Lineage (NCBI taxonomy): Eukaryota > Metazoa > Chordata > Actinopteri > Perciformes > Triglidae > Chelidonichthys > Chelidonichthys spinosus. The sequence goes on along the minus strand of CM056836.1, from coordinate 16,050,033 downwards.
ATGAATTAATCACATGCTGAATTCCCTCACAAAACCACCCGTGAAATGATTATGATACATCTGAGAGGAGGAGGCCGGGCCGACGATAATTCGGTGTGATGGCGATGTTCAGCGTGGAAGCGCCGGCTCTTTCATGTGCTGCACTTCCCACCTTATAACTATTTTAACAGGGAGGAGGACTGGGATTTCTCTGCAGCAGAAGTTATTTGAAGGGCATGTTACTCTGCTTTAAATACTGTTTTTAATTTGCAATGCAAATGCCTCTCATCTGAATAATCCTCTGTGTTAACAGTCCGGCATCATGGCGCTCTGTAATGCGTCCGTCGCTGGCTCGCCGCTGTGTTAAACGGCTCGGGCTCTTTGTCACCCCCTGCTCACGGCGCTGAACGAGTGGGGTTTCCCAATCCAGGGGCAGGGCCACGCTGGCGGACTGAACGGAGCTTTCTGGAGTCGATACACCGAAGCCAATAATCTGTGTCCTGTTCATTTCTTTTCGATGTATAATCAAGCAACTAGCCTATTGTTTGTGGCACACATATGGCCCCGGCCCTTTGTCCAATAAGCTTTTCTATCGAAGGCCAATTATAAATACCACTTATAACTACACGACTACCTTCCACATTGGGACCTTGTTGAATACAGTCAGAGATACACTAAATCTGACACTCCTCACATTGTTTTTTTAGGAATACTGTTGAGAAACAGCCCAGCTGATTTGGGTCATTTTTACCCAGTGGGAAAAGATGGGTGGTTGCATTAAATAAGTCTATTTTATTAAACATTTTTGTAATTCACTTATCTTTTAACGTTACAAAAACATTCACATTACCCAGCGACGCCCTTTTAAAAACGCATTGTGTTCTGAACCAGCAAACCCCAAACACAGCAACAAACCCTAATTGAGAGCGTGGAGGCTTATATACTTTTTATTGTCTTGTTGTTGTCACCTCATTTGACACATTAGTCCAGTGCTGCAGAGTTAAAGACAGGGTAGTAAAGTTGTGTGTCTTTCTAAAAGCTCGGCAGTGAACTTTCTTCCCTGCTGTCTCCACAGTGCAGGTGGTTCTCCTTCAGCAAAGTCGCTGTCCAACTTTCTTAAATGTGGATTTATATTCGACATAATGGTCGAGGCGTTGCATTGGGGCAGCTCTGTTAGCGACTGGAACCAGAGCAGAGACAAACGGCCCTTTCCTTCCTTCACTCCGCTTCTCCCTCATCCACTGCCGCTCAAATGACTTTATTTCTTTCTATTCCGGGCGAACGCGCTCCCCACTCAGCAGTAAGACTTTAGCAGCCTTTTAATATGCACAAAGTTGTCTGCCTTAATGAACTACACTGGAGGAGGACTAGTTAACAACACGCCTGTGCTGCTTATGCTCTAGTTCTTCCTGCTGAGAGCCAAGTTGGTAATTATGATGGTTCTGAATCAGTTCATCAAGCATTTGATCCTCTCGTTTAATTCCAACCTGGATAGCAGTCTCACCCCCCCCCCCCCCCCACACACACACACACTCACACACACTCACCAGTAGAAGGATAACTTAGACCATAAATACTTCTTAAAGAGCACATTCACATCTCATGTGCAAGGACGTTCAAATATCTGAAGTTGCATACTTGTCTGTTGAAAAGCCTGGTTAAGCTGCTGAAAATAAAATCCAGAAACAAAAATCTATCCAATAATAATAAACCTAACCTTGATCTGTTTTGCAACTGAATCAAATACTTTCCATGTTAGAGTGTTTTTTTTAACCGCTTTATCGTTCCCGGCCCGGTGGTCTGGTTCTAGTCGAAACATCTCCGAGGCAGGACCACTTCAACAAGCTGCAACCATATTTCCAATTTTGTTGTTCCAAAGTCGTCCTGCCTCTTCTAAAATAAATTAAAGCTTGAAAATTCATTTCAGAAATAAATACGAATGGGGAAAACACTAGAACACATCTCTCATTCGCTTTTTATTTCATTTAAAGCACTATGGTGGTATTAACTGCACATTATTATTGTATGAATCACACTATTCCACATATGATGATGAAACTGCACGTCTCAGACAATAATCCGTTTCCTCTGAGGATTCCCAAACAGACACGGGGGAGAAAAGTTTCCAGTGGACTCATTGTTTAACTGAATAATAAAATGAATTTAACAGATATGAATAAAAGAAACACAACTTATCTATTTCAGTTTGACAGGAGGTTCTTTTATGTCCTGGAATAAACAGAAAAAAATGTGGAAATCTATGATAATTGGTCAGCAGTAATGTGAATTTATAATGAGAAACTGTCCTTTAGGAAAAGTCCTTACAATTATTTCAGTCTATTTGAAAGCAAAATGATGATTTCTAGATTATATTCATAAGTAATGATTGGAAAGAGATTGAAAAGGCCCTGCATTAACTTACTTGTAACCGCTCAGTTTCAGTGGCTTTCCTCATCATAACACACAAATATCATCATCAGCTCGTGCTTAACCTAATTTCCATTATTTCGGTTGGTGATTTCCAGCTGGTGATGTTTGCGGTTGCGGCCTGCGGCGGTGTGTACTGTACGCCGTACGATGTGTTTCTGTGTTTACTGTTGGTGAGTGATGATTCACCTCTCACTGAACCTTCCCAGTCCATGCTTGCCAGAGTGGCTGTTGGCAAATCTGTTGCCACATCGTGCCAAGCGTTTGTACCCGTTCGCTGTGTCTGGCGAGGGAGGATTGGGGGGGGGGGTCCCTGGCTCCTTGCCGCCCCCCCCACCCTCCCTCTGGATTCTCAAACACGACAATGATAACAGGGGAGGGGGGTGAAAATCCTCTTCAGTTAGCAGCTTGTGGAGCCAGAGCCATTCAATATGTTCCTGAAAATCCTGTATGGCATTCCTCGGGTTATTTTTGGGAAGTTGGCAGAGTTAGAGAGCGGTTCAATGTGAGGACGTGACTCCAGATTCCACCCTGACCTCCTTGAACGTCTCCTTCCCTCTCACTTCCCGTTAAGACACAGCGGCCGAGGCCGTCGGCCTGTCAGTCAGTCGCCCTGCAGACTCTGCCTGACTGCACGACGGGTCAATAACAGCTGTAATCAACTTGTTCTCTGTCCACACAGGAGGCGTTCAGGCACACAATAAGTGTAGTCATAGGTCACCGTTGCTTTGTAGCTAATCACCTATTTGCTGCAGGGATGATGCACTTCTGGAGGCCGACCCCGGATGTTAGCATTGCACTGGTTCCCTTGACAAAAAGGCCACGGTACATTGCCATTGGGTTAAAAATAGAACCTGCATTGTTTACACCGTTTTACTTGCCGCTTCCTTTTTAACGTGGACAGAGCAAGGCGAGCTGTTTTCTACCACTTCCAGTCTTTCTGTTAAGCTAACGGCTGGACTTCAGCCATTGTTAGCAATGTTTCCAAAGGAAAGTAAGCTAGCTTTAGCTAATTTGCCTATGCAGTGTGTCGCATATCCATAAAACACTAAGTTTTAAAGATCGAAGCCACTTTCACAAAAGTATGTTGAAACTAAGCATAACTTAAAGCTGCCATCACCAGTTTGACAACCTGTCTCATGAAGGCAGAGCACATTATTAACCTACTCTTGTAAACTGATGGACATAAGATAGTAAGTCAAATGAAGGGAACACAAAAATAAAGGAGACGAATGGGCTGATTGGTACGTACATTCACAGCTTACATTTCTACCTGGCTGTTGATTGGTCCATTAAAGTGTGACTCATATCATTGTCCTCATCTTGTTGATGGAAAGAAAGTGAAGGGAGGATGTGATGCGGATGATGTCACTTTGTATTAGTAAGGAAAGGCTGAGGAATTGGGTTTGTTTTCTCTTTCTGCTCATTATGACAGTTTGAGTTTATCATGCACTCACACTGCGATTGTAGTTTTCTAATGATTCCACATGAGCAACATTAGGCTTTTTTACTGCCAAAATCAAATTTAGTTGGATATTCAGTGGAAGGGGAAAGCGTGATCGCTAACAGGGAAGTGGAATTTTAATTATGCTTGGTCATTTAACTTGCTGTAAATACACATTTCTGGCCCTCGGGGCCACATTCCTGACGTTCCTGCTCCTTTTTAGAAACGAAGGAAATAGTAGCGCCTCAGTGCTGCTATTCTCCAGATCATGTCAAATAAGGACATGATGGTGTACATGTGATGTCTAAATATAACAAGACACTTTTTTTTAGTTTTCATTACAGAATAATATGATGTAGTTATCATAAAAAAGCATCATTACCATGATAAAGATGATCAACTGTTCCACTACCCAGAAGCACGGTTGCATCCAGAAATAGTTACAGGTAATGGATGTTTCCCTGCTGCATTTTAGTCATCATCAACTGCTCCCAAAAAGGAGTTGAGTTTTTTTCACCCACTAAAGTTAACTAATATAATGGTCTCTGAAAGGCTACAAATGAGCCATGACCTGATTGGGCTTGTCTGAGCTGGAGAGATGTGTGTCTACTGTTTGACTGCGGAAACAATGCGACTGCTTTCTTGCAGGGAGGCATCGCCACCGCCTCATTACTGCACCGCACTACAACCACAGTTGAACCATTAGTCTAAAACCACACACCGTGGTGTTGATAGCCGACTAATAAATAAATAGTTTGTTGAAAAACCAAGATACCATAGAAGATGACAAGATACCTTCTGAAGCTTAAAACCGAGTGGCACATTAGTAAAGAAAGTCCCGTTTACATGCTGAGCTGTCATCTGCACTCGGTCTCAAGTGTTATTCAGGTTAATCTGCTGACATGAAACTTCAAGTAAGCCCCTCTGTTTTCATGAATAAACCAGTAAACACAATATTCCCTCCGCCCCGTCTTCTAGCTAATACAAAGTAGTGGTCGACCGATATGGGTTTTTCAATGGCCGATGCCGATATTTAGAGGGCAGGGCGGCCGATGGCCGATCTATAATGCCGATATCATGTTTTACGTTGTATCTCTGTGCACGTGATTAATAAAGACCTATGACCTTGAAACTTGTTTGTTTTTTTTTGCATCTGATAAAATATAACAATTTTTATTAATTAATAATAATAAGAAATGAGACAAAATTTCTATATTTTAGAATGTAAATGATGTCTGCCACTGTACTCGCCGTCGGCGCCACAAGCTGCCTGTTGCACGAACTGCTGGCGCAGCGAAGCGGGAGCCGATTAATCGGTCGACCACTTATAAGGAGGAGGGAACCATGATAGCGTATGAGACTTCAGTTTGTTCATGCTGAAAAATTTGAAACACTGCGGCTGAGTCGCTCTGCAGTCTGTGAGAGCAGAGTTCACTCCTGCACCATCTTTAATTTAACATGGTTCATATTCACTTTTCTCCATGGATATTTTTTATTTTTCTCTCATGAAGAACTACCAGTAACTTCACTAGTAGCTTACTTGTTAGCAACCTGTGATTTTTCCAGCAAGTTATAAAACTCAGTTTCAAGCTGCATCACAGTCAGATCTGTAATATTGAATAGAAAATGAACAGGAGAGAACTTAGTGTCTTGTAGTGTTGCATGCAAGGTTTCTCCATGTTAGAAGATGATAAGAAGATTGCCTATTATTGTATGAATTCCCATACGGCATTTTGCATTTAATGTATCATCTTCTTAAAGACGTTATCATACATTTTTATTAATAGAAATACAACTAACTGTATTGATCAAAAGTTAAGCAGAAATGTAGCGGGACATTTTACCGTGTGTAACTTGTTGTTGAGATAACCGTAATTTCCTTCACTTAAACAAAAGGCAAAATATTACTAAACCACTAAAAAAAAATTCACGCAAACTGCTGTACGAGGATCTGTTGTGCAAGTCATCACGAGTGACCCCTTTCACATTGTTGTAATACATTTCGTTTATTATAGCCGCTTCAAAATGTGCCAGAAAAAACAATTTCCATGCTCCATGAAAGCCACGCTGTCTGCAAAGCTATAAAGAAGCTAAGTCCCCTTTTACATTTTCAGTTGACCAGAATTAATTGCAAGAATTGACGTTTAATTACTATTCAATTACTGTATAATTACAGTGATTTACTATCCGATATGCTGAGGTTTGCAGTCCTTGAACAAGCTCCAAAAAAACTACACATACATATCTATTTAGTCTTTATTCATTACCATCATGTCATGTGAGTCCCAGCTGTATCATTATTATCTTTTAATAATGTTACCTTACCCCCTCAACCACATCCAAAGCTCATGTCAGTGGGGAACCAACACTACACTTTTCATCCGTCTCACCTCGGGGCACGATGGAACCCATCACTCCTTTCAGAGGCCCCTGACCCGGTCTGGAGGCAGTCCAGTCACGTCTTCGGGCCCTCGGAGCCCGTCTTAAACACCGCACAGATCATCTGCTCTCAGCTGCTTTGATCTCGCCGAGACAGCACCTGCTTCTCGGAGGCAATATCCATGCTAAAGCTGTTCGGACTTCACAATGCCGAACCAATCTAGCAAATGATGGCAGGATGTGAGAAGCCTTTGGAATGGCGGTTTGATTCCCACCTCTTTAGTGAGATGGACTCCACCGAGGCATCCGAAGAAAGAAAGAAAAAAAACAGAGAGTCGCTGGCAGGACGGCCAGCAGAATACAAATGGCCACTTTCATATTTGGCCCTGGAGAAATGTGTTACTCATGTGCACCAAAGGCATAATGATCTGCTGTGGTGCTGTAGAGAGGAGCTTCTGACAACAGACGCTGCCTTTCTATTTATTTCCCCCCAGCAGCACTTAATCTGTGTGCTGGGGAGGATAAGATATCGTATGATTAATGCTTAGGTGAAATGTTATTGATCCTTGTGAGGAACTGAGGTTGTTGTGGCAAATTGTTGGAAAATGTGTTGGATAAGTATTATGATGGTGTGGAAAAATAACAGCAGAAAAATGCCTCGAGACAAAAGGAATAACAGCAACGAGAGCAAAAAGGATGAATGCAGAAAACAAAGCGCCGTTATGTTCACATGGAGACTGTGCTCAGCAGCAGGAATGCATCTGACCAGAGAAGATGCCCATCAAGCCGTTTGCTTCTCCAGGACCGACAACAATGTGAAAATAACTGTAAAGAAAAGGGAAACAATATGTTCAAGGGTTTGTGGCAAGGCATTTTCTCAGTGAATTAAAAAAAAAAGATCTACTCATAAATAGGGTTGGGCATTTAAATCTGGTTCCAAATAGGAACCGGTTCCTAACCTCCGGTTCCGGAACCGTTAAGAGGCTGTTGGAATTGCGATCCTTTTTTTTGGTTCTTAAACGTCCGCACTAGTTTGTTTGTATTACTCCGCCCGGCGTGCGGAGACTCCGCGATAGAAGTTAAAGTCACTTATCCAAATACACAGCGCGTTACTATTTTTGTCAGTAAAAAAATGTTCATTCACGATGTTACTGCCATTACAATATGCAAACAATTATTTAAGTTAAATGAAGTCAAGAAAGACTGTCTTTATTTTTTTTTATATAAAAACATGTATTTTCTATCAGGACATAGTTTTCAAGTGCAACTTTAAATGTCAGTGGATACATTGTTGATGTTACTGGCATTTTGGTGATGAAAGGTGGCCCTGTTCAGTTTTCTGATTCAAAAGAAAAAAAAACTATCATGGACAAATACACCAAAGACTTATTGTAAATGCTGAAAAAGCCATGTTTAACCCTCGGTCACGGAGGAAGTAGATAACACCTGGTCCTGGACAACATTTTCTTTGGGGGTGAGGGGCACCATACTTCCCAGCCAGCATGTCCATGTGGGGCCCATAAGGTTTAAATTTGGGCTGCAGATAAGGGTCCCAAGTGGGTTTGTCCGCTGTTTCCATGGTGGCCCCACCTGTGTTTGCCCATATAAGGACCCATTTAAGGTCCAGTCTGATCCCTCTTCATGCCCATGTGGGCACAGATATGGGGCCTACATGGGTCCTGTGCAACTCACCAATTTGGGCCCCACCTGAAACCCTGTCAGAACCAACTTGAAAATCATATGGGCAAACACAGGTGGGGCCACCATGGAAACTGCGGACAAACCCACTTGGGACCCTTATCTGCAGCCCAAATTTAAACCTTATGGGCCCCACATGGACATGCTGGCTGGGTTTTTGTGAGTTTGGACCACTTTGCCGTATTCACACCGCCGTGTTAAAATGGCCAATAACTTTAAGTCATTGGTATGGGTTGTAGCACCCTATAATGTAATAATTCCTGAAAATGTACTGTAATAACGCACTTAACTCAATTGATAATGTAATAAAACCCAATAATGTAATAACTTCACCAGTAATGTAATAAAATATCCTGACTAACATTTTTAGTGATAATTTAATACCTTATTACATTCATGTAATACCTTATTACATTATTGGGAATTTATTACATTTTTAGGAGGTTCTTTTTTTTAATGTAATACTATTATGTAATAAATAGTATTACATTACTAATATGTAATACTTGACAGATAATTACCAAAACCATTCTTAGTCTGGCCCCTCACCTGAGGTGGTGGGGTTTCCCATTTGCCATGGGAAACCCCACCAGGAGCACAAAGCTCCAGACAACACAGCCCTCAGGGTCATAGGGACACGCAAACCTCTCCACCGCGGTAAGGTGATGGTTTCCGGAGAGGAAAAATTGATATAGCGACCATTTATGAGTAGAGATATAGGCCTATGTTTATGTCAGGTGTCACGTAATGTGCATCGTTAGCCTCATAGCATGATTGCCTAAGTCATTTTTTGGCCAAATTGTCATATCGGCCAAATTTTATTCTCCTACCATTGCCACAGCATCCTGTTTTTCTGCCTATGGATGAGAAAGAGGGCTCAGCTGTCCAACTTGCAGCATTGGCTCTTCTCTTTGATTCATTTTCATCTGGTAAGAGTTCATATTTCTTCAGTTTTCTTCAACTTGTATTTGTTAGGCAATTGATGATGGGTCTTTTTCAAGAGACAAATACAACGTCATCATCCAAACAACGACGTCTCTTTTTCACAACATCGTCAGTTGGCCCATTTGGAGCCGCTGGAACCTCCTGATACAGCCGTTTAGGAGGCTCTGGAGCAACGTCATCATCCAAACAAGGAAACACAATGCGTCCCAAAGCTGGGTGTTTCTCTTTCTGCTTCCTTTTACAGGTGTCACGTAATGTGTATCGTTAGCCTCATAGCATGATTGCCAAAGTCATTTTTGGCCAAATTGTCGTATCGGCCTAATTTTATTCTCTTACCACTGCCACATCATCCTGTTTTTCTGCCTATGCATGAGAAAGAGGGCTCAGCTGTCCAACTTGCAGCATTAGCTCTTCTCTTTGATTCATTTTCATCTGGTAAGAGTTCATATTTTTTGGCCAAATTGTCATATCGGCCTAATTTTATTCTCCTACCACTTCTGCATCATCCGGCCTTTCTGCCTATGCATGAGAAAGAGGGCTCAGCTGTCCAACTTGCAGCATTGGCTCTTCTCTTTGATTCATTTTCATCTGGTAAGAGTTCATATTTCTTCAGTTTTCTTCAACTTGTATTTGTTAGGCAATTGATGATGGGTCTTTTTCAAGAGACAAATACCAATGTGATTTGGGTTTTTTCCAAAAACATTGAAATATGACTGGCAACTTTCTTCAAATGCAGTCTTACTGAGACATAAACAATATCACAAAACAGCACATCACTTGACAACATAACACCCAGCCGCTTGCAAATGCTCACCTATGCCCGACAGTCAGGGGCCCAGGCCGCTACGTATTTAGCTCCCATACCCAGACCCCGCCCCACGGGGTGAGCACCGGCAGCATTGCTGTGCTTTTACAGTCGATTGCACATACATATACATATACATAGAGAGATAAAGATATACATATCTTTATACATTTATATCTCTGTTTAGGTCGCTTCAGAGCAATCTCATGCTCCAAACAAGAAAATGCAACATTTCTGGATTAATGGTGACTTCTTTTAACTCCCACATCTCTTGTTTTTGTTTTTTTGTTTTTTTATGGGAGGAAACCGGAGCACCCGGCGAAAACCCACACAAGAGAACATGGAAACTCAACACAGAGAAGCCCTGGGACAGATTCAGGACCTTTCACTGTGAGGCTGCTTCTTTTAACTCCCACGTCTCTTGTTTGTGTTTTTTTTTTTTAATGGGAGGAAACCGGAGCACCCGGCGAAAACCCACACAAGAGAACATGGAAACTCAACACAGAGAAGACTCAGGACCTTTCACCGTGAGGCTGCTTCTTTTAACTCCCACGTCTCTTGTTTGTGTTTTTTTTTTTTAATGGGAGGAAACCGGAGCACCCGGCGAAAACCCACACAAGAGAACATGGAAACTCAACACAGACAACACCTGGGACAGACCCCGGACCTTCTTACTGTGTCTACGTCTCTCCTACGACTCCTACGTTTCTTGTTGTTTTTTTTTGGAGGCGCTGGAACCTGCAGCCGTTTAGGATGCTTTGGAGCAACATCATGATGCCAACAATGACGTCTCTTTTTCATCACATCGTCAGCAGGACGATTTGGAGACAGTGGAACTCCATGATGCAGTTGTTTAGGATGCTTTGGAGCAACGTCATGATGCCAACGACGACGTCTCTTTTTCACGACATTGTCAGTTGGACCATTTGAAGCCGCTGCAACCTCCTGATACAGCCGTTTAGGCTGCTCTGGAGCAACATCATCATCCAAACAACGACGTCTCTTTCTCACGACATCGTCAGTTGGACCATTTGGAGCCGCTGGAACCTCCTGATACAGCTGTTTAGGAAGCTTTGGAGCAACGTAATGATGCAAACGACGACGTCTCTTTTTCACGACATCGTCATTTGGCCCATTTGGAGCCGCTGGAACCTCCTGATACAGCCGTTTAGGAGGCTCTGGAGCAACGTCATCATCCAAACAAGGAAACATAATGCGTCCTGAAGCTGGGTGTTTCTCTTTCTGCTTCCTTTTACGAGCAGCAGGTGGAGGACTTGGAGGCAGTGGAACTTCATGACTTGGCCGTTTAGGAGGCTTCGGCACAATGTCAGAAGTTTTCCAAAATACATTTTCACACGATTTTGGGTGCATCCATCCAGCAGGTCGAGGACGTGGAACATCATAAATTGAGAGGCTGCGAAGCCGGGAAATCACATCATCAAGCAGAGAAGGAAACCCAATGGTTTTCTTTACATTTGAATTCATCTTGTCCTTGAACAAAAAACGATCCACAATGCAATTAAACCAAGAACTATTTCAATCTCTGTATCACTAAAAATGTTGCAATTCACTGTTTTGAGAGCCATACAGTGCTTTGGTCACTTATATAGGATTCTGGACCAGTGATGTCACACCTTTTGGCTTTGATCTAGATCAAAGGCACAAGCCTTTGATCTAGATCTAGATCACAGTGATGTCACGTTTGGCTTCTTTTTTTTCTTTTTTTCATGTTTACAACATAGATGCATAACATCTCCATGACAACCAGAAAGAAATAAACTTGACTTTGGGGTCTATTGCACCCTAAAATGTATAATTCCTGTAGCACCCTATAATGTAATAATTCCTGAAAATGTAAGACAATTTGCTGTTAAAGCAATTCTTACATTTCTGGCATTTTTACACGTTTCTTTTGTAATCTTAAAATGCTCCTAATAAGCGTATGGTACACTAAAATGTAAAATAAATCCATCAGGTGTTGAAAATCATCAATGTTTCTCATATATTTCTGATAAAAGTCTGGCCAATCATTTCATTCCGACGAATAAACGGATTGGCCGAGGTTCCTGCCCGACATCCGTCGCAGCGTCGCCTACGCGGTCACGGCTTGCTAGTCGCGCCTCTCTAGCAGAGCGGTCTGTGAGAGAGAGCACGGACCAGCGAAGAACTGACAATGACGACCAAGCCAAGCCGCCACTTCGACCCCCAGCTGCTCCCACAGAGAAAACTATCAGCAAAAGACGACAAATATGCAAAAAGCTGCGTAAAAGAAAACACTTGATGAGTCGAGAGGCAGGACGCGAGTCAACATCGGCTCTGCTTTCCAGTGATGGTGGAGGCTAATGCAGCTTCATCCGGAGCTCAAAAGAGATGAGATGGTCGCGGAGCTACTGCTGGACAACTGGTACTTTTAGTTTGCTTAATAGAGCGCAACATTACGCAACATTGCATGTGATAACGCAGCATCCGGATTAGGGTTGGGCATCGAGATCCGGTTCCAAATAGGAACCGGTTCCTAACCTCCGGTTCCTAACCTCCGGTTCCGGAACCGTTAACAAGCTGTTGGAATTGCGATCCTTTTTTTCGGTTCTTAAACGTCCGCACTAGTTTGTTTGTTTTACTCCGCTCGCACTAGTTTGTTTGTATTACTCCGCCCGGCGTGCGGGGACTCCGCGATAGAAGTTAAAGTTACTTATCCAAATACACGGCGCGTTACTATTTTTGTCAGTAAAAAAAAAAAAGATCTGCTTTCTTCTTGCGTCTCAGGGGGGTGACGTGGGTCAGCCGACACCTTCACGGACGGTTGCTTGTAGTCGCTATACCGGCAGAAACGTAAACAATGGAGGGGGAGAGATACGCATTTTCCAGCTGGAAATACAAGCATTATTTCGACTTCATCTCAGCAAAAGATGGCAACATAAAGGTTCGTTGTACACTCTGTGTTAACAAAAAAGTGTTGTCTACTTTCAAGAATACAATGTCCAACTTGAAAAAACTTTTAGAGTCGCAGCATGGCACAACCACATTAAACGAGCAGGTCCTGCCCGGTGACGATGAAAAGGGGCAGCGTGTGAATAAACAAGACGAGTTCTCCATTTCACGGAGCTCCTGCTAACTCAGTCTGTGCTGAAATGCGAGCGGAGTCTCTTTTTAGAGTGGAGAAATGTCTCGCTGCTTGCTGGCCCCGCCCCCTCCCTTCGTCATCACACCGCTCATACTTGAGGACTGTGCTCATTTGTTTCATAAAACCAATCCTTGCCGCTCTAATGCCGGTTCCATATTTATAAAATGTTCATTCATGATGTGACTGCCATTACAATATGCAAACAATTATTTAAGTTAAGTGAAGTCAAGAAAGACTGTCTTTATTTTTTTATATAAAAACATGTATTTTCTATCAGGACATAGTTTTCAAGTGCAGCTTAAAATGTCAGTGGATACATTGTTGATGTTACTGTTAAAAAAAGCATGTCAATAAAGTATTGGCAAAAATTGGTAGTCGGCAGCTGTTGAATGTAACTAATAAAGTAACTTGTAATCTAACTTAGTTACTTTTAAATCAAGTAGTCAGTAACTTAACTAAGTTACTTTTTAAAGGAGTAGTCAGTAGTCAGATTACTTTTTCAAAGTAACTGTGGCAACACTGGACCTGTTGACCTGCACCTCAAAGAATCAGAATCGAGAATTGTTTAGAACAGGAATCGAAACAGAGGATCGGGATCGGAATCGGTAAAATCTAAACGATGCCCAACCCTACTCACAAATAGAAAAAGGCGAAACAAAATAAATTCAAAACAAAGCAAATTCTGCTTCTATCTTTATCTTTTTAAGCTGTTTTTACTGCTGAATTAGTTTGATATGCTGGATATATCATTCAAAGACTCTTATCTCTGAGATGGTCTTTTTTTATCATTAGATATTCCATCAGGGAGTGCTGTTAGTGACAGTACAGGCTGCATGGAAGATCTGACAGTAACAGCAGATTCTTATTTTCAGGTGATTATAAAAAAGATGTATTAATTAATAACATTTATTAATATTATTTTCCATTTCTGCCAATGGCTCCCCCTTTAAATGCTAAAAAAGGTGCAAAATAAGGGACTGGGTCCATTTCCATTGGCTCTCAATGGCTCTCATCGCAGGGATGGAAAAAGCTAATGGTTGTCAACAGAGCGAATAAAGTCGAAGGTGCTGAGATCGGACCTGGTGGCAGACAGCATTGCACTGTGAACATAAGGCAGTTATAGGGAGCCGATCCAAACGCTGATTGGGTCATTTCCTGTTACCATTACATTAGGCAATCAACATTTACTTCATAATTATCAGATAACGCAAAAAAACGTGCCCATTGCCACATTAAGTTACTGTACTAAAAAGAACTTTCTACATCAACAACAGTGACAGCGATACTGTTTGATTACAGCAGTGTGTGTGTCTGTGTTGCACTATACAAAAGTGTGCACTGTAGGAGAAGCTCTTTTAAGTAGTAAGCTCTTTTGACCTTGCTGCCGTTTCTTTGATTTTTACTACTCACACTGAGTCAGACAAATTTAATGTGGTACATTGATCAAGTCAGGATTGAAATAAACCTCACTCTCCCAATACCCATCACTCTATAGCTTTCTTTCTCTCTTGCTTTCTCTCTCTCTCTCTCTCTCTCTCACACACACACACACACACACACACACGAGCCAAACAAAAATGCTGATTAATTACATGTTGCAGCACATGATAGATGGTGACCTCTGCTTCGCCTCGGCTGTTGTCATTGTCCCACAGCATGAAGGATGGACACGAGAACACAAACCAATGATCTTTTTCCCATCCAGCTCGATGCCTCTGAGTCTGAATAATTCAATTTGTATCCACCCAAGCTGCATTTGTCATAGCTGGTATGTTCTCTCAGGCTCTTCTACCCAGGATGCTTTGCTCCATACACTCGATTCACCACGTTCAGTGCAGGTTTCAAGAGATTAATCCGCACCGGGGAAGCCGGGGTGATGGTATTTTACAGCGCCGAACCATTTCCATGACAACACATTTCAACCATTTGCCTTCATGTGTATGTGCAGCCGTACTGCTCTTTCACGACTGTCACACCTTCTTCGGAGGAAGACCATGAAAGTGGACGGATACAATGAACAGAAATCGCACCGCTGGTTTTGGTTGTCTTGTCCGGTTTCTTCTGAGGAAGTTCTCCAGCGCCTCTGTCCCAGTGAGGAGGAAGACTTTAATGCACACACAGCTCTCTCTCATCGCTAATGAAAGCTGCTCACGCTGACGTTCATTACAGCAGAATGGTTCAGTTCTTTGTTGGTATTGGAGGGTGAATTCAACAAAAGGGGTACAGTCCGTGTGTGCTCATGGCAGCTCAGATTCTGGGGAGTTCCCAGCCGGCCATATCCTAATGGTAGATACGGCCAGCTGAGTACCGCAGTCAGCCAAAACACTGTCAAATGTGCACCGGAAAAAGAAATCCTCGTCCATAACATCCTCTGCACTCATATGTGAAACACAAGAAATAAGCACATGATGTTTTTTGAGAGGCTCATATATGGAGGAACATGACAGGTGAGACACACAGAACCCCCAGTCCCCCTATTGCTGAATTATCTCTACTACTGCTCACAATATACCTTCCACACTGAAGTATGTTATTGCAGTGGAGCAGCTTGGGGTACATCTTTTTTACTTTTTTTGCAGATTAGGCTACTGTATTTTGCAAATGAATGTATTTTGCAATAATCACTGTAAAATGTGAACAGGATAAATAGAGTAATAACATGGCTTTATATGAATTTAAATATATATTTCTTATTCTCTACCGAGGACAGAATGAGCTTGTAGATTTTTACATCTCCAGCTGTATACTCAGGGATAATGTGGATGTATGATTCCACACTGCCATGTTCCCCTTTGTCACTACTGAAGTTTAGGTTATGATTAAACCCTAAATATCAAGCTGCTGCTGTCAAATCAACAGGAGACTAATGGATGTGACCTGTGTGTGACCCCTGTGTCAAGGTCATGATTCAGGCCAGCGACAGTTGGCGTCCCAGATACATTTTTATGAGCTTGGTTAAAAGGAGGGAGGGGGGAAAGACCTGGAATGGATAGAAACATGTACTGATGTAGAGTTCGAACCCAGCAGATCCCTACAGACTGAACTGTAGTCAACACCGCTTACTCTGAGTCCAAAACTGACAAGACTTGGGTCCTTTCCTAAAATAGGAAGTAACAAGTAGCGTTCTACTCAGATGTATGTGCTAGACTGTAAGTTTAGCAACAACTTATTATGAAATCAGACTGCATCAAACAGGAGGAGAAATTGTTCAGATTATCTTCAAGTGCTACAGGATTCTAATATAATGGTCCATCACAGTATTTAGATGATCTCACCAGAGTCAGTCCAGCCAAGCAAAAGGCTTTCTACCTCATTACATCCCTCTTGTACACACACACACACACACACACACACACACAAACACAACACGTTTATTTCCAAATCGGCGTACGAACATTATTGCTCATTTTGGAGTCACGTTTCTCCAAAACTTGAGAGTGGCAAATCGCAAAAAGAAAAACCGTAAACAGTGAGCCAAAAGAGGCCAGAACGCCACAGGGAGCTGAGGGGAACCTCTGAGTCGTTTGTGACTACAAAGTGACAACTTGAACTTTACGAGTCGTCGCCGTTGTTTGAAGAGAAACGTAGAGAAGTGCAGCTTAAAAGCCTTGAAATCACAACCCGATCTATCCCACGCACGCCGTTTCCTCGTCTTTTGCCGGCAGGAAGTGCAAGCGTCACACTCCCGACATGCCAAACCTATACAAATACGTGGTTTCACAATCCAACTTCTCTTTATATGTTCCCCTTGGCACTCAGCTGCTGCTCTGTGCTTTTAAAATGAGATATTCATCCCTGTGTGTTTACACAGCTGTTTTTTTTTTTTACGACCAGAGCTTGCAGAGGAAAGTGGACAGGAGGTTGTCGAGGTCCCACCTGGCGGTCAAGCCAATGAACCTGTCACTTGAAGGTTTCGAGGGCCTGCCCCAGGGAAGGACCCACATCTGCTCACGTACCATAAGACCCAACACACACCCTTCATCAGAACTGTGCATGGAATGATTACTCCTCATTAAGTAAAAAAAAAGAGCGTGGCAATATCCAAATCATCCGGAGCCTTGCTGTATCAGATGCAGCGAGCTCTATTTCCTGTTAAAAGCAATGGCAGCGGTTGTGGTGATGTGTCCTCGGGGCGAGACCTTTTTTTTTTATGTCATATGGTGCCTTAACACCAATTGCAAGTCTTATATAGTCAGAATTATTGGCCCTTACAACAACTACTGCAGCTGCCTTTAGAACCCAACTATGGATTATTTTCGTCACTCATTCATTTTTATAGCATTGGCGATCAAAATGAAGCAATATCAAAGGGTGTTTAGAAGAAGTGATGGCTGTGATGTGACTGGGGCAGGACATTCTGCAGCTCTACAAGGGGCCGTTGTCTTTTATGGCCTCTAGAGTAGCTGCGTATACAGCTTAGTTAATTGAGAAAACAGCTCAGTTGTGTATTGGGGTGAGATTTAGCACCAGGGTTAATCAGAGACAGGGCCTCGCTATTGTTTTGGTCTTCGTTGGAGAAAGATCGAAGTGGGAATTTTTCTGAACTTTATATTTCTATTGCGATGTAAATGTCTTTAATGTAAGTTTGTATTTGTGGTCACAGTTCCACAGAATCAGATTCACTATTAGCTCATACAAGATTTACATGATAAATATATCAGATAAGATATTCGCCTACATTTGTGGTATGATTAACAACCATTATTCAAAACAATCCTGTAAAAATTAGGCATAGTTTGCTATGGTTAAAAAATCTGCCTTCACCAGCAATGACAGCGGGCTCTTCCAATAAAATGTATTTGAGTAGAACTAAACAAACACACAAATTAACATAAAATTAACACATGACATACGTGATGAGTGACTACGAAATGCAGTTAGATTTGACTGCATACCAACAAACGTGCCCTGCTAATGTTCACCACCAGGTGTCACTGTCAGAAAATGAGATACAACTGTGTCAATTTACCAGTGAAATAAACAGTCAATTAGTGCATGTAAAAGGCAGAAAGTGTAAGGTTTGCCAGTTGCGGTTTGTGGACACAACAGTCAAAGTTGGCCCCTCCTCCGCTGCTCGACGACACCAGGAGGACACGCCCCCACTGACCGCGGATTAGGCTGAAAATCAACCCTAGATTCACTCTTGTTTTGTAACGTTTTGTGCGTATGATCGCTTCGTTTTAATAGAGGTTGATGCCAATAAACGTCCCGAACATACAGGCAGAGGTCAGAGTCTCTGTGGAAACAGACATCAGGTTTATGTGCGACTACACATAGTTCATTGAGAAAAAAAACTTGTCACTGAGGTGAAGTTTTACATGAACAGATGAGTCACCCTATGGAGCAAATCCAAGTCTTCCTACACATCCGTTTCCACCCAGCTGCGTGATTTCACCATGTGATCTGCTGCGGTTCCACATTGTTGCAGCGCCTGCCTGGTGCTGCTGATGCTACACTACGTCTGAAAAAGGCCATTTATCTTGCTTGATGATTGGTGTCCCATTTAAATGAGCATTAAGGCGTGAGTTTTGCTCAGAGACCCGGGGCTGGGAGATGGATGACACCCTGGAGGGGGCTGGAACACGGCTCCGCCCGCCTGGATTTGTCAATATGAAGGAACCTGTCAAACTGAATCAATGGGGGGAAGGAAGGATCGCTCTCGCCAAACAATTATAGCTCCCTAATTGATAAATTTCCTATTTTTCATTCCAAATGTCAGCCATAGATTTATTTTCACATCACGGTCAACCTTTCATTTGCTATGTAAACGATTAACGAATTGCGGCGTCTCATTATTATACAGAGAAATGGCCTCGTTTCACTGTGCAAGAGTTTTGACTCCGTTGCTGAGACTCGCTCTTAATGAGGACTTTTAGCGGACGGTACCAGGCAGCGCAGAAAGGATGGAAAATCATCAAGGGCTGCTGAAGTGGGTGTGCTGAATTTTAAATTAAACACATGCCTATGTACAAGTTAGAAGTATTTCAACGTCCAGTGACTTTAGGTCTGATTCCTGCAAAGACGTTGATTAAGGGATCCTGGGCAGATAAAAGGCATCTTCAGTGCAGAGCCAGCTGTGCTAGAGTGTAGATGCCTGGTGATCTATATACGTCTCCGTGTAGTCAAATGGCACAATGTCCCAACGTCACACCTATGGAGCTGACTTTGTGTATTCTTTGTAAGCGTTATCATAACTGCCATTTTTGGCGTATTTTTAAGACAGCGTGGTTTCAACGATCAGCTTCGTGTACAAATTCACATTCATTTGACTGGTTTTCCAGGACGATGCTTTATTTCCTAATGTCCATTTATGTTAGCTATCATAATATTGTGGCAATGAGTTTTCTGGCCCCTTGCTGCGAGCACATCCATATACTGTTTCCCAACAGCTGCTGGTTTTATAGTTTACATCTGACACACTCCACTACAGGGAGTATTATAGTGGCAGCATCGGTGATGAAGGGAGGAGACGCTGATGGCTGAGAGCTCATTCACATTCCCGCGATAACCGTTTATTGTATCAGAACCGTTGTTAAAGTCGTCATTTTCATTCCTTAGGTAGACGGCACCTGCAGTTGATGGATGCCGTATGCGATCCGAGTCACACATCATTTGATATAAAAGCTCGGTTTCAACCCAGGGAACACTCAATTAGGCCTCTATTCATTTGGGCCGGAGAGAACGAGGGGGGAAAAAAACTTTGATCTGCGTTCGGCACATGTGGAAGCCATCTCCGACATTCCGGCTCGACCGAAGCGTGTTGTTAGAAGCCGTTTGAATAGCCTCATTTTCTGGGCCGCGGTGAATAGAGTTTCAAAGACTGTGTAGATTCGGTTACCGGTGATACGGGTCTTCCACAGGAGTGAAACACAGGTCAGTGGAGGGAGAGAATGAGCAAGAAGCATGCGGAGAGAGAGAAACAGAGATTAATGGAAGCTAGGTGGGGAAAAGTGAGAGGATATATTGTGTGTGTGTGACATAGATAAAGTGTTGCACAGGCTACGGGTACATTTATATTACCGTGCCAAAATGAGAAATACTGTAAATGCTGTGCTTAAGTGAAAAAAAAACCTGTAATTCCAGTCTTCCGTACAGATGAATGAGTGCCTGTGTTAGATGATGCAGAATAAATAAAAAAAGTAAATAAGTGAGATGAAGTTCAAACACGAGGTAAATAGAAGTTCACAGAAATATCCCGCTGTTCCCACGACTGGGATTTCTTTCCTCTGATCCCTCTGAGGTGTTCTTATATCTATTCACTGTATTTATGAGTGTCCTCACCCGGGTGTTATTTTTCCCCCCTCACTTGATACATCGAGAACGCAGCGGTTTGAAAAAACAAAAGCTGAGAAAAAAACAACAGCAACGCTATAAACAAAGACCACATTTATGCGATTTAGGCGTCTCACAAAGCTCTATGCAAATATTCACTCTGGACTTATTGAATAAGTTTGGAAATGTCTTGCTTGAAACGGGGAAATGCTCAAAAGACAAAACACGAGGAAACAGCCCGAAGCAGTAACGACCGTTATGTTTTGATAAGTTATGCAAGTCTTCCGAAGAGATTATTTTTTACTTGGCTTAGAATAATATAGGCCTATACTGTATATATATTCGATGCAGCGGGGGGAAAAAACATGAACTTTAACCCCAAAGTTTGGAGCCAGACACTTGTAATCAATACACAGAAATCACAAAACAAAGTCTATCAATCCTGTCTGTGTGCTGAATCCCAGTAAGCCAACGGTGGCCTACATACAACACGCCGGCTTGCCAGACTGGTCAGGAATGAATGGCCCGAGTACTTGGGCCAATCCCTTGGTCCAAAAGGGCTCCCAGCTGGAACTGGAGTTTAGCCCAAATTGGCCCAAGTGTGCACCCCTCCAAAAAACAAAACCAAATCTGGTAGCCCCATGTGGGCCAGTGCCGCCTCCCTTGTGCCGACACTCGAGTCTGCAGGTCACCTGCATAACCAGAACATCTTCTTAAATCACCAGAAGCTTTTTGCTTTGAGCTCAATGTTGCTTCTGTGTTTTGAATAGTTAGAGAAGAGACATTCAGGAATCATGGGGAAGCAACACTTCTGCTAGCATTGATACATTACACTGGCTTCTTTAATCCCTGCAGGTCAATGCTTTGACGCCAGAGCAGACCTTCAGGGGCCTTCATGTACCTCCAAGAGAGTGGGAACTTTCAACAAAGGCAAAGCTTTCTGCAACAATAGTCCAAAAATTGGTTCAAGCTACTTTCCAGCAATTTAAGAACCAAGAAAGCAACGTAGCTCAAGGATTGATCATATATTGAATGCACGTTTGCATTCAACGAGCAGCACCGAGCCGTGTTGCACAGCTGGTATTAAAACATGGACCTTTCATGATGGCTGAATGATGATTCTCAAAAGTTTTGAACATTGTGGCTTATGAATACTGAATAATTAGGGGGAAAACACATTTACATTCCCATTGTGGGTGCTCTGGGTGTTAAGGGGGCTCACCATAAACCCCGCCAGCCCTGTTTTTTTTGTCCCTCTGGGGCCCTTTGTCGCAAAAAAAACCCCAAACCCAGAGACTACACTGTCTTCATCAGTTTTCATTGGGATAATTTCTTTGGTAGAAATTAGTACGGATGAAAAGTGTTCACAATGAAGTCCGTGAAGTACTCTGAGCTGCTTTTGAATGTTTACGTGGAATTTAAACGTAATTCTTCCACGCTGTCAGCGCCACCAAATGAAACTTCAATCACTTCCATTTCACCAAGGCAAAGGCAGATATCTATAAAAATAAACATAAAACCGTCAGCACGGCCAGATACAACCCGAGGTAAGTGACGGAGAGTGTTTTTCAAAACATTTTTGCTAAACTGACTCTTTAAACTTTAAACCCATTTCCTATTGATAGGATTGCATTTTTAGTAACGGAGATGCAAACATGCAGTATGTACTGAGATATTTGTGGTTGTTTGTGTAATAAGCACCCACTCATTTGCAGGTTTATTACTGTCAGATGTTAGACCCCCCCCTCGCTGTCCACGCACGCCTACAACACTCCGCTAATGCGTTGACTCCATGACACCTTAAATCCGACACTAATGACTCCCGCCGTTCCTCAGCAGCGTGGTTAATGACTCCAGTCATCAGAGGCGCGGATTAGGCCACGCAGTCGTACCCCGAGTGAGTTGTACGTTCTGTGTATGAATATGCGCTGCGAGGAATGCGAGCCGCTCTCAGCCCTGTCGTTCTGATTTCATAAAAAAAGGTAATGAATTGTTAATGGTATGATTACTCTGAAAATAGAATAACTGTGGAAAATGGTCCCGGCGTTATGGCTCCCATTGCTTTCTCCACCCTCCATGAAATGAAAGGTTATTCATTGTGTGTCAATACTTCCACAGTCCATTTGTCTAGCTGTGATCGAATGAAGAATCTCATTACGGGAAATGAGACCCAATTATTTCTGTCTTTGTGAGCCTCTCAGGTCACTTATCATGGTTAACAAGTGTTTTTTTCCTCTCCTTTTTGGTGGCAGATGGGCTTTCCTTTGAAAGTCTCGGTACAATGTTTTGCACAAAGGGTGAAACATGATATCCCTTTTATTGTCTGATATAAAGAAATAGATAAATAAATAAAATAGCCTCATGGTGGAAAGATCGCTTGTTTGATGCCGAGTACAAAGCTGTTTTGCCTCTAAACATGACTGTCGAGCTACAAGGCATAAATAAATGTGTGCATAAATGTGTTAGTTGAGGTGTGGTGGCGTAGCTGTCCTATCACAATAATACAAGTCTGTCGAGAAACAACATAATGTCTGTATTCTTGTAAAACATCCCATAAAAAGACCAACCATGTGGTAGTCTGTCTCACAATACCTTGAAACTTCCCGCCCAGCCTCAAGCCCATTGGTTGCTCACCTTTTATTGACGAGACATGCATTGTGTGGCGATCGCTGGCCCACTGGACCAATCAGCATCCTGTGAGGAACTACTGGCAGCTACAGACGTGGTTCATGTGTGTGATGCCAGTGTTCATTTAAAACAACAATGGAGGCTCCTGAAGAGGTGAGCGCGGATCAGCTGTATCAGGAGAATATTCCTGATAACGTTGTATTTATAGATGGTTCATCCAATCACGTGTCAAGTATAAATGGTTTCCTGGGCCTGCTCCTTAGAACAAACATCTGGTGCATCAGATTATTTGGTTCCGACTGAAAACTGTAGTTCTTGAGCCAACCTTTCTTAACAGGGGTAAAGGGTGCATGTGTAGGGGACTACTTTTAGCTGTGCATCACGGGAGGCCCAGGATGGTTTATGTTAGATTCACTTTGAATATACAGAAAGGAACAGAGAGCTGGAGTCTCAATGTCACTGCCTGCCAGCCTGTGTTCCACTAGCTTCTGTAAATCAATGCAATCTCCCATAGTCGGGCCTTTCTTTCATCATCTTAAATCAGGTTTACCATCTGTACTCTATATACCAGCTACAGCAGCACTTCATATCTGAACACAAAGTTTTATTGATCTTTTTGGCCACTCAGGGTCAAGAAACAACACAGTTAACATCGCGAACAGTTGGATATTAACACATCCGGTAGATACAGAGTGACACTAGAATTCACTTGGAATCAGGTTTCGAGCCACCTGATGAATGTAATTCAAATGTTCACTCTGTTGTAGCGGACTGGGTGAACCCTGCCTTCGCCCAATGACAGCTGGGATCAGCTCCAGCCCCCCTGCGACCCTGAATACAGGATAAGCGGTAGACAATGGACTCTGTTGTAGCTCTGCTTTGGTCTCCTCCAGCTCCTGAGGGAAATGCTCAATCCCCTCCTGCTCACTAGCGAGCCGCTAACGTTGTTTGGGGTGTACAGTGGGTTTATCCAAGAGTTCACTGAATGAGTGGAAAGAAAAACCCACAGTCAGGTGATAAGTCTATGTGGACTTTTTATGTGTTAATATGGAAGTATTGGTCTTTAAGACACCAGACAGGTGGAGTGAATGTCTCGGCATGCTGTTGGGAAACATGTTCCCAGGCTTGACTTCTAGTTATATATGTTACAACAATTAGTGTTGGGACAGAGGTTTATGGACAATAATGTTGTTCAGCAGAGGAATAAGCTATGACCTGTTTTGGATTGACGTTACTTGTTTGTTGTTGGTTTAAGTCTTTTCATGGGATTTGTTGGCAGATTAAAAAAAATTTCTTCAATGCTTGTAGATTTTGTAATGTTTCCTCCACAAAAAAAGTCACCTTTAAAAAGATATGTAGGCTATGTGGATGAAAAATATGAGTCTGGCTCTTTAAAACCCGTTGCTGGACAACAGCGGAGGCCCCTCTGGCTCCGCTCCGCCGGTAAGCCGTCTCAATGAGCCGTAATGGAAGTGAAGCTGAGAGGCTGACAGCAGAATGCTCACCTGAGCCTCCATTTGTCAGCAGCGTCTTAATATTTCAGAAGCTTCCTCAAACAGCCGTCCCCAGCACTTTCTGCAGGTTTCTCACTGCAGGCAGCTCCAGCGAGGGCTTACTCGGCTTTAATTAGAGGAGGAGGGCCCTTATCACAGGAGCAGCCGCCGCGCAGCAGCAGCACTGAGCGCCAGGATCCGACTCTGAATGTTTTATCAGACTCTGAGCTGCCGGGGAGCTCTTGACTAGAGGTGTCAAACAGAATGTGGAAAAGTCCCGAGGCGTCGTCTGTATCAGCAGTAGAAGATGTTTGTATTGGGGGGTTTTATTCGGGGGAGGGGTGGGGGTTGCAAGCCCGTCTCAGACTGGCACTGAACATGTATTTTTTTTTTGTGGGTGCATGTTTCAGTCAAATAGTCTGAATAAGAAGCCACGCTGCATTTTGAAATTTGGAGCCCCACACTTCACACACCCCAAAAATTGGTCATCTTTCAAAATAGTAACTTGTTTGCCTGTCTGCTTTCTAAGTAGAAGGACATGCCGCTGATTAAATATGGCCAAAACGTGGTTTATGAATGTTTTCTTCATACATTTTTCGATTGGATTGACACAAACGCTATTATATATTTATCCATTTTAATTTATAATGGTGCGAGCTATGATTCGATCACTGGCTGGTATTTTATGGGAAAGATTACAGGCAAAGGAGGGTTGAATCAATTATTTAGGCTAAAATGAAAAGTACAAAAGGAGCCATATCGCTGCCTGCAGCAAGCTTGGGAAATTAGGTCAGTTTCATAATATTCTAGTGGGATCTAAGCTCTGCAGCTGCTGCACCGAAGAAGAGCTCGGATACAGAGAAGCCTTCTATGGTCGGGGCCGACCAAAATCCACTGCTCAGCTCGAAAAATCATTAGGACTGATAAGATCCAGTCACAGACAGATTTTCTATGGGGCTGGTTTTGATCATTATTCGTTTTCTACTGACATGAGTGATGCGTTGTGCAAAATTACATTACATTTCCGTTGATTTATTGTGATTAAATACTTCTGATCTGGTGTAATCAAACATGAAAGCAAGACAATCAAACTTATTTGGCAGTCAGTTATTTTTCCCCTCAAAATTCAAACTGCAAATTCAATAGACAATTATTATGCGTTTCTTTATAAATCTTACATTTATTTTTGGATAGCTTTGGTTTTTGGTTACTTTGTTTATGGCACCCGAGCAATGGAGTAAGTGGAGCAAATGCATCCCAATGATTCAATCAGGGGGAGAAAAGTTATAGTTTTTCTAACCCACTTTGCCTTTTTATCAATAAAATGGTCATTGTCTGAGATCAAGCAATTATATTTCAGCAGTCATATCAATGATCCATTTATTGTTTTCAGCAACTGAACAAAAAACAAATAAAACACCCAGAATCACCCTCCATCGGAAAAGTTTTAAAAGCGACCAAGACCAGAATTTCTGTCTGACACTATCAAGTCAAGGAAGGATCACAACGTCCCGGATGTACAATTCTCCACGTTTCATCGTCCCCATCCTGATCCAAGAAGGGAAAGGCAGCAAGCTGCCCTCAGTTCTTCATCAGGAGAGATGCCAACGCCCAGCTGCACCATAAGCAATCAGAAGAACCCTCCAACCAAATCAGGGGAAACGTGTTGTTCTGCTAAAATATATGTTGAATAGGGAAACGACAGCAAGTACCAAAGAATGAAGGACTGATACATGATGATGGGACATGTTAGCTGCTAGCCAGCCACTGTAGTCAACTGGTTCAAAGTGAAAAGCATTTATTTATAGTAAACACACAAATGACCATGAACCCCCAAAATAAACAACAAATCAGATGGTCTGGTTAAAAAACAAACAAGAGCTCAGGCCAGCCACACCATGGGCCGTCAGAACCTAAACTACCAAGAAAAGAACCAAACACCAAATGTAAGCCAGTCCCAGCCATCATAACCTTCATAAAGAGCAACATATAGATATGCTACTCTTGTAGCCCCTTTGACTGAACACAGACTGCTGATACCAGGCTGGAAGAGAGAGGGAAGGGGTTCACTGGGGCCCTTTTCAGTGGTGGGGGATCGTCAGGCCAAACGAGCTGCAGCCTTTGCCAGCCAGGAAACCATGGGAGCAATCAGGTTCCAACAGGCACCACCGGAGAACTCAGGAAAAACAGGTTGAAGAAAAGATCAGAGCCAGGATGACCATAGTGGGAGTGCATGTCAGCCTTTAAGTGACCTTTAACTGAAGGAAGTCAATCAACTTAATGTCAACGTTACCAGTAGTTTAGGATTTGGTCAAGTCGAATTAGGGCTGCAGCTATCGAATATTTTTAGAATTGAGTATTCTACCAGTTATCCCATTGATTAATCCAGGAACTGGATAAAAACTAACCATCACTACCAGATAAATAAGGTCTGGAGTTGGCCAATATGGTGTGGTAACCTAAACCGTGAGCGGGCAGCAGATTTTGGACTTAACTCGGAATACTGCAGACCTCTCTTGGCTCTGTTTTTTTTCCTGCAGTGACCCTAATTCGCGTTGTATGTTTCAGCCCTTATTCTAATTGTAATTGTTTCAAAGTTGATTTTTTTTCGACAAATATTTGAGATGCTGCCTCATATAAAGAGTCTAAAGAAGTGCTGAGGATTAATGATCACTCGATAATCAATCATCAAGGCACCAATAGGTTGCTAAGTTTCTTTCTCTCTAAGTTTAAGGTGGTTCGACATCACAAAGCTAAGTCCTAATCTCTGTGAGTTTCCCACCATGGTCTGTCTCTGTGTACTGGGGTTGGAGTTGCAGGAGGACATGATGTGCCAGGGCCTATCTGGACTCTCCGCTGTGCTTTTAATGAGTGCTCTCGGACTGGATCAAGGCCCTGGGGCTGCAGGGCTCTATCAAAGAGGGAGGGATTGGAGGCTGATTATCCCACCATAAAGAGCTGGATCTTACCTTGACTTGGGTCTAATGCTCTGCAGTACGTGCTCCCAAACTCTGCTGCTCATTTTTGTCAGCTGAACACTCTCAAAGTCTGAGCATATTATTACATTTATTAGAATGTGCAGTAAGCATTATCCGACTCCGGAGAAATTCGCAGTAGGAGTCTGAGCAGAATGCTTTTATTTTCCAACTGAAGAAACCTTGTGGAAGTTCTTTCGTCGGCGAGTTCTCTGGTGGGAATTTGAGACTGAATAGCGAAACGTGTTTTCTAAAAAAAGCAATGAGTGAACTTTCTGCACACTAACCATTAACTGCTGTTCACCACAGTGAAATATGGTCGAATCAATAATTGAACATCCATGAGACACACATGTTGTTATAATAATAATAATAATAATAATAAACGATCAGCCCAAAGTGCTTTACATGTTAAAAAAGGAAAATAATATGAAAAAATAAACAAACTTGATCAAATTAGATTAAAAAAAACACCACTATAATATTAAATACTAAATGAAATCACGAGAACACGTCAGCCATGTTTCCTTTGTGTCTGCCGGCTGCACTGCAATGCTAAAATACACTCAACTCAATATATGAGTTTGACTGAGCAAAAAACACCACAACTCCATCAACATTCGGATGCCGTGTTTTAGAATGGGGTTTTTACTGATTTATGACTTAAACTTGCGCTTACATTAGGATTCTGCAAATGGTGACATCGTTTTTAGATTTCTAAATTTAAGTAGCCTCCAGGCACTCTATGCTTTATGGCCATTTTAGTATTGAATGAAAGTCACCTTGCAGAGATTTAGTAACTGTGGTTTCTAAGTTCATCATTGTTGTGTGGAAAATGCTACTGAATGCTCGGTTTTATTTGCTGGCGAGGTGAGCAACATTCAGGTGTCTATGAGAGATCTAAACAGCAGTCTTTTAGCTGTAGATCAAAACCCAAAGAGCAACACTGCCACTTTGAAGAGAATGATGTGACTCTTGAAACTTATTGAATGAGGAAAAAGTGGTTGTTTTGATGCTGAATCCCAAGTATTGAGGGTAATGGAGCTTTGCCAGAGCGCAGTGTGTACTATAGGCAAAGATAAACATGACTGACAGTGACAGGTATTAGCTGAATAGCCGGGATACACAGATGTTTATCTGCTGGCATCCTTGCTGTAACCAAGGCTGGCTTACCAAAATGGCAAGATGGGCAAGGTTTTGGGGGTTCAGCATTTGAGGGTTTGTGAGGGAGGGTGAACAGCCAGTTTTTGCCACCAACAGGTTCATGTAGCTATGAAGAAGAAACCATTTAACAAACTGATATAATGTTACATGATTTCTGTTGCCATACAAAAAAATCAGGGTAAAAGGCAATGAAATTAGCTTCCTAAAAATGGCCTTATTGTTTAAACACATATTTAATCTTGTCAGCTGTACAAAAGTACAAAAGTCTGAGTCTTAAAGCACCTTTTTAAGATAAGAAAAACACCACAAGGTCTCTGCCCTTCATGACAGTGTTCACTGTTCATCCCATGGTGCTAAAACCAGCTCGGCTCCTTTGAAACCTCATAAGGAGAAAGTGAATTAAAAAAACGTGTTATCTCTTCAGCACACTGACAGCATTAAACACTATCAACCTTTTAGGGCGGTGTGCACTTGAACTGGAAACAGTGACAAAGTGTTCAAGGCTACAGGATCCTGTGACTTAGCAGACGGTGTGATATGTTTTTTTTTTTTTATAGCGGAGGAAGTTCACATCTTTGTTTTTTGTTTGCCTTTCCATCTGGACCCCACAAATCAGTCATGTGCTCCCAGAAGCTCTTTAAAAACATCAACTCCACATACACAATCGTGCGCCTCCGCCCTGCAGGACAATGCCTGGCATTGTTTGGATGTTATTCCAGAAAGACCTTGGTAGACAAAGAGACATCCATTAACAGGAGGGGAAATCATTAACAGATTACTCTTGTTATTGCTTTTTAATGAAGGATTGCACAATGGAGCACCATCAGTGTTTGCCCTGATTTTTTTAAATAGTCAGCCTAAATTACACTGGAGCAGCTACAGCATGTCTGCTGCTGATTATGCAGAGCACCGTGTGCATAGATGCATCAACAATAATCCGACCTGCCAGCCCAGCATGTACTGTACAGTGGCTCGGAGGTCTGTTTTTTTTTTTTTCAGGAGTTATGTTCAGCATTTACCCTCGTGGACCATTTTATGCGTGTATTGATTTCTCCTGGAGCCTTGACACAGCCCATAATGAGTATCAGTGCCCGGTCTGATCCGCATTATGTTAAATGGTACTGCTATACTGTACTATTGATGATGTCTCAACAAACTCACTGGCCTTTCGTGGTATTTTATTGTCCGTTGAAAGCGGTCAGCACTTGTAGAAAAGTAAGGAACACGTGTTTGTTGCTGCACTGCTGTTGACGAAGCCGAAACGAGGTTGATACGGCGGTCATGAGTCCAAGTCCCCACAATGCACCCTGCATTTTGGAGGAAATTACATGCGTATTTAATATGGTTAATATGTTTGCTCAGTTACAAGTTTAACTCACCATCATGAAGGTCTAAATGCTGTTTTTAAGCTGATTTCACTCACTTCAAATACTTGAATTAGAGGCATAGAAACAGTTTGAAACTTGACATATCATGTACAAATTTGAGCAGAATTTTTAAAAAGCACATAAACGTATTAACTTTAAAATATCTTTCATGTGTTGTCTGGCGAGGCTGCACGGTGGTGTAGTGGGTAGCACTCTCGGCTTACAGCAGGGTGCAATTCCCGGGTCCTTCTGTGTGCAGTTTGCATGTTCTCCCCATGTAAGCATGGGTTCTCTCCGGGTTCTCCGGCTTCCTCCCACAGTCCAAAGACATGCAGGATGGGGATAGGTTCATTGGTGACTCTAAATTGCCCGTAGGTGTGAATGGTTGTCTGTCTCTACATGTCGGCCCTGTGATAGACTGGCGTCCTGTCCAGGGTGTACCCTGCCTTCGCCCAATGACAGCTGGGATCGGCTCCAGCCCCTCCGCGACCCTGAATACAGGATAAGCGGTAGAGAATGGATGGATGGATGGATGTTGTCTGGCTGACGTTTTACTCATAGTTTGAATTCAAAAGATCAAGTAGCAGTCAAATTATATTTATATATAGTATATTTCAACAAAATGTGCGTATAAAATGATCCAACTATGTAAACTGGGATGTAGCAAAGTAATGTTATATATGCTATAAGTTCACTACACATATTTGACTGTGCTCATTTCATTTATGAGAGGGAAGGCAATTATTTATACACCGTTTACTTGAGTAAAAGTATCTCAGTACTTCCACCATTGAATGTGTGCTTGTGTGTTAAAGATGTGGTATTATGTATGAAATGTATGTTGACATGTGTAAAGTCTTCTAAAATCCTTAATCCCATGTTCCCAAAATAGCTGAATGTGCTATTTTTATTTATGGGTATTTTTTGCCGTCTTTGAGCTCAGCACAGTAAATATTTTACC
This sequence comes from Chelidonichthys spinosus, assembly GCA_029853015.1. Lineage (NCBI taxonomy): Eukaryota > Metazoa > Chordata > Actinopteri > Perciformes > Triglidae > Chelidonichthys > Chelidonichthys spinosus. The sequence continues at coordinate 16,019,372 of CM056836.1, read as the reverse complement.
ACTAGACTTTTTCGAGGCATTGTGCTCTCGGGGAGATATCATCCCGCTGCTGTTTTGACATCCATCCTCCACTCAATGTGCCACCCTTCCCCCCTCACACCTGACACAGCTGTCTTCAGACGTGTCAGGTTGATTGCTTATGTGTCTCAGAGCCGGATCAAATCTACAGTGTAAAGTATGAAGCGTGATAGTGGAGGAGGGAGGGGTGAGGGGGGCTTTCTTTATTTAACATTCCTTTTCTCATGTTCATCGCTCCCAGCTCCCTGCTGCTTTCTGTTAAAATGTGCAAAAATCAATTGTTTCCAGTCAAGTCGGGTAAACGGGGTGTATCGTGTAACAGAGTTTTGGCAGATGACACAAATTTAGCCCCGGCGCCCTTGCATCATTTCCTTTCCCCTCTGTCTTGACACTGCAGCTGAATGACAATAGGACCGGAGGCGTCTGGGCGCTCGTTTCTGCCGTGCCTGAGTAATGGCAGAGAAGAAGACGGAGCGCCTCTCTGGGCGCCCTGATGCGTTTTCATCCTGGCGTCCCCCAAATACAATCAGCAAGGGCGCAGAGCGGCGAGGTGCCACGTGCCTCTTTCCCCAGGGTTGGAATTTGCATGGAGATAATGTTGATCAAAGCAGGCATCACCCTTCTTCTTTTTTTCTCTCTCAACGCATCAGTTGCACAACGGCTGGAACGACTAGTGTGGATTTTAGCTGCTGGAGGAATATTCGCAGAAAGCTATGAGAGGGTGTGAAAGTGGGATGGCGAGGGCTTTGAAACGCTTCTGTGGCGTCCCGCTGCATAAGATCATCAGCTGAAAAACACTTGGCTTTGATGGAAGATGGTCTTTAATCTTTGTTGCTTTTATGAAAGGGGCAATTACTGAAAGTATGTTATCCATTATCTGATTATTACTTAGATATTCCCATAAGGTGTGAATGCTTGTCTTTGTCTCGGGACAGTTAAACATGGCGGATATTAGCTGACATGAAAGAACAATTAATACTTCTCTCCATTTTCGTTCTTAAACAGGTAAAACAATGCTGAAAGCCCACTCTACGCTTCCTGCACAGGACTTCAGGCACAGTTAGAGACTAGCTAGTGAACAGAGTGAAGCATTTAGCAGCTACGGAGACAGATATTTCCCTCGGTGGAGGTTGGTGGAGACCAAAAACAGAGCTAAAATAGAGCAAATCTAGTGTTTCCCTTCATCAGGTGTTCAAAAACACAATTTCACATATTCCTGATATATATACAGTATACATGTATACATACACACACATCTGTTGATACGTAGCTGTTTCTAATATTTGAGCTGACATGTAAGTTGTATGTATACGTTTGTTCTGTAGAAACAAGCCCATTTCATTGATATGCATGTATGTGTCTACAAAACGAAGGGCATAAACATAAGTGTGATCAACATTTTGTGGATTAGCAGCTATAAAGCAGCATCCATAAATTGAAGTCAAATATTGGCTGATTAATGTCAATAAACTACTGTTTTTTATTGCTTGTAATTATCCTGAAGTCTGGAACATAACAAGTAGATGATCGATCAGCGTTTACCAGTGTTAACATGCTGCATCTGGCATGTCCAGCTCAGTTTTCTGTTCAGCCATTCAGAACGGTGAAAAATGTCCTCCTGCAGAATCTCCCTGCAGCTGTTACGAGTTGAGCTCAGCTGATGAATGTCTAAATTTGGACCTCTTGTTTCGCTCTCCCTCTCAATGCCGCCTTGATAAATCCGTCATCAGCCAATATGCATCCCTCTGCCGACCAGTCCAATCAGTGGGCAAGTAGGGGAGGAGGACAGGAGCGGCGTGAGTCGGTCAGGTGGATACAGTGGAGCGCCACGGGCCTCGCAGGAATCTGTATGCCGCGTGTCAGTATGAAATTTTAATGATGGCGGATGGTTGGGCATGAGTGCTGAAACGTCTGTATTAGGAGCTGCAGCGCTTGGCAGGCTGCGAGTCCTTGGAGAGACAGATGAGGAGCTCATCCAGGGGAGGAGAGCTTTGATCAGCTCCTCTTATTTCCATATCGCAATACGCCAACTACTCTTCCCGCTAAATGAAAGACGACATGGATTATGAGTCACAGGGCTCAAGCGGCAGAGCTGCACGCGCCCGCTTCTTGAATGAAAATGAGAATGATGATCCATTATGCTGTTTGGTTCATCGTGTGCCAGTGCAGCATTATTTTTCACCGACATGTGCATGACACACGTGCACTATCTCTTCCATGCATCGGACAATGTAGAGCCTCCTTTCTCGGGCCTTGAAGTACACATGATTGTGCTGCAATCTGTTCTCAATGGCAGTTTTATAAATGACTTATTGGTCACTAAAAAAGTAATAACATTAGTTTACTAATCAATAAGGATGCAACAATGCAGTTAGACCTCGGTTCTTGGGTTAAGGTTTCGGTTGTTTCGGTACACAGTTTGTGCGCAAGGACAAAAAAAAAGCTATTTATATATTCAAAAATTAGTTATAGAAGTAGGGAATTACGTCAGTGCTGAAAAGTGTAGCGCGGATCGAGCGTTTTGATAAGGTGACAGAAGCCCGCAACTCTACGGAGAAATGCTGCAAATCTTTAGCAATAGATCCAGGGGTAGGCAGGGTCATACTGTAAGTGTTAATACTGTAGGTCTTCATAGTGTATGTGTTCATACTGTTGGTGTTATACTGTAGGTGTTCATACTGTATGTGTTTATACTGTAGGTGTTCATACTGTATGTGTTTATACTGTAGGTGTTCATACTGTATGTGTTTATACTGTAGGTGGTCATGCTGTAGGTGTTCATACTGTATGTGTTCATGCTGTATGTGTTCATTCTGTATGTGTTCATACTGTAGGTGTTCATGCTGTAAGTTTTCATACTGTAGGTGTTCATACTGTAGGTGTTCATGCTGTAGGTGGTCATGCTGTATGTGTTCGTACTGTAAGTGTTCATGCTGTAGGTGTTCATACTGTATGTGTTCATTCTGTAGGTGTTCATACTGTTGGTGTTCAGACTGTAAGTTTTCATACTGTAGGTGTTCATACTGTAGGTCTTCATACTGTATGTGTTCATACTGTAAGTTTCCATACTGTATGTGTTCATACTGTAGGTGTTCATACTCTATGTGTTCATACTGTAAGTTTCCATACTGTATGTGTTCATACTGTAGGTGTTCATACTGTAGGTGTTCATACTCTATGTGTTCATACTGTAAGTTTTCATACTGTAGGTGTTCATACTGTAAGTGTTCATGCTGTAGGTGTTCATAAAGTATGTGTTCATACTGTAGGTGTTCATGCTGTAGGTGTTCATACTGTAAGTGTTCATGCTGTAGGTGTTCATAAAGTATGTGTTCATACTGTAGGTGTTCATGCTGTAGGTGTTCATACTGTATGTGTTCATGCTGTAGGTGTTTATACTGTATGTGTTCATACTGTATGTGTTTATACGGTAGGTTTTCATACTGTAGGTGTTCATACTGTAGGTGTTCATACTGTATGTGTTCATACTGTAGGTGTTCATGCTGTAGGTGTTCATACTGTATGTGTTCATGCTGTAGGTGTTTATACTGTATGTGTTCATACTGTATGTGTTAATACGGTAGGTTTTCATACTGTAGGTGTTCATACTGTAGGTGTTCATACTGTATGTGTTTATACTGTAGGTTTTCATACTGTAGGTGTTCATACTGTAGGTGTTCATACTGTATGTGTTCATGCTGTAGGTGTTTATACTGTATGTGTTCATACTGTATGTGTTTATACTGTAGGTTTTCATACTGTAGGTGTTCATACTGTATGTGTTTATACTGTAGGTTTTCATACTGTAGGTGTTCATACTGCAGGTGTTCATACTGTAGGTGTTCATACTGCAGGTGTTCATACTGTATGCAGCATGAGCTCCTTCTTGTATAGTGTGCTTGTCTGCTTCTTTAAGCAGCAAACTCTGTATGTTTGATGAATGGAGCTCTTTTCTCTCCACTGTGTTATATGTTAATCTCCTTCCCACTGCCTCGTTGTTGTTGTTGTTTTGTTGTTGTTGTTTTGGGATGTTTTTGTGATTTTTTGCTTTGGCGTCGAGCTGATACACACTATTCCTCAGGGTTCCAGCATGCATTGTGTGCTTCTGGCACCAGAGTATTGAAAGTGTGTGGGGGGGGGGGGACACATAAATGAGGGGGAAGAGGAGACGGAGAGAGCTGTGACAGCTGTACGACCCCCAGCTTTTTTTGCATGGGCCGCAGTTAAGTGGAAATGTTTCCAAAAAGCCACACATTTCTCCATCTTTGATCATGGCTATTACTCCCGCTTGCGCGATGCTAATCTGCATCGCTTAATGTTCCTTTTGTCTCCTAATAGAATCGGATGGGACGGAGTTGTCTTCGTTTCTAATTTGTCCACGCGCCGACACCTTCAAAGGGCTTTTTTCTTCCAGCAGCGGTTATGCCACATCACAGCATCTCTCAGCCGCCTCCTCTGCTCAAACACAAATTCCACCCGCCCCACTTGGCCCAGATTCCGCTGCATATCTAATCCATTACACTGTGCTGTTTGTTTGTTTGTCCCATAATGATGGCCAAGATGATCACCAAATGAAGTGCGCTGTCGAGTCAGTGCGAGTCACATGCTGACAGAATGAAGAGGATTTACTCTGCTGGCTGTTTTCAAATCATAAATGAAGCATGAATATGAGTCAACAAACTCCCCTCCAAAAGATACAGAATTATCATAAAATGAAAAAAATATCCTAATGAGTTCTCCTGACGCTGGATATCCTGCAGATAGCTCTTTTTAAATGCGTGGCATCTGCGTGAATGTGAGCGGGGCGTGTTCAAGTACCGGCGCAGATTATTTGGAAGCCTTTCATTTGACTTGAGTGCGTGCTGAGCGGCTCGTACATGATTAATATGCCACGCAACAAAAGCAGCAGCTAATGACGTTACTCTCTGTGACTTTGATGAACAGTCATTTAAAAGTCTGACGTTAATTCAACATGTTGACCTTTTGCAACAAATAATTCACTTTTTTTTTAATAACTTTAATTACTGTTCTCTGCATGAGACTTTCAAGTACAGGAAGGAAATTACAGAACCTCCTCTGTTTTTATGCTCTTACGAAAGCTCCTCACTGGCCAAAAACACACTCACTGACATCTGGCTTTTTGTCTTTAGTTAAAGGTTACCTTCATAATTCGTTCCAGGGAGAGATGACACGGCAGTGATCACAATATTTAGCTCCGATCAGCTGGAAGTGAAGTTTTCAGCCCTGTGCTATCCGACACGCGAAGTGAATATATAATCAATAAAACCACAAGGGATTTAGACAGTAGTTAGACTTCATTATGCAAAACATATGATTAAGATGCCAGACTCCAGTCAGAAAACAGTCATTTTACCTCATCAGAATGATGACTGTTCCAACAAATAAACCCACCCTGGTTCGGTGGAAATAAACTCTTGATTCGCTGATTTAGATGTGAAAAGTAACGCCACCTGGTTCCGTTGACAGAGATTTTTTTTAAACCTCGCTGACCATTCAAAACACACTTGATTCAAACTCGACAGAAACAAAATAAAACTCATGAAAACCTTCTTTGTTCGTCTTTCCAGCGGTCACCAACTCTGCTTTGCGGGTTTGAAAGAGAGACTTAATAAGTAACAGACTTGAAAAGTAGTAACCACCGATTGTTTTCATAACCCTGTTTTGTGGCATGTTCATGCATACTCGTCTACTAACAATTATTTTTAGCAGGTTTTTCTGTTAAGTGTCACAACATTTAGGCCTTTAAGAAAACAAAAGTTGTTTTGCAGTCGATATGGAGTTGATGCGGATGTATATATATTGTTCAAAATGTTTCAGTCGTGACTGAAGGAATATCCAACAATATCTCATTTATGGGGGAGATAACATGTCCTTGTTGTTGTGATACACATCAGTAGAAGGCAAGGATGGAGGTTTTTTTTATCATGCCGGCTTCGATGCGTAAAACGCCAACCAACCCAGTAATTACAGTCACTTGCTAAAATCCTAAGAATAAAAGTGATGGAAGAGAGTTCAGGTGGAGAGGCAGAAGAACCTTTCTCCGGAGCCAAATCCTGACAAAGCACTATTATCACTCCATTAGACATTTCCTCCTGTTGTTTGTTTTGGTTCTCTGCTCCAAAACATTAACTCTTCTCCCCAGCATCCTAAGTGCTCTGGTGATTTCAGGGCTTTTTTGTTTTGTGGCCAGAAACCTTTTTTCCTTCCCCTGAATACGGATGTAACATTTTGTTTTTTTGGCGTCGTGGAAAATTCAGTTTTTTGAAATGTGACTGTGATTTATATCTGCTTTATATATATAGCGGGTCACCCTACAATAAGTTTAAAGGAAGGGGGCGTAAAAAAAAGAAGAAAAAGGCCAGAGGCTGCTAGGAGATGAGTTCTGCTGATGCGGCATGTATTAGTGGTTACAATGTAAAGGTTAATAGAGGTCACAGATAATGTAATGTTAGTTATTTGAGGTGAATCCGTGCTCTGATTGGCCCGTGCTCTAGAGAATTCTCTCGCTGTCAACGCTGGGAAGGTAAAATAAACTATCCTGCTGGTGTTATTATTTAAATCACATAAGAATCATATTTGTTGAGTAAATAGCTTTTTATCTCGACAGATAATTCATCATATATTTTGGTACATCCATGTCCTCCTGAGGATGAATACTAAAGCACTTCATTTGGTGATCATCCCTGTGTGATTGAGTTGTTCATACATTCATGGTTCCCAGATTGTGCGTCCTCATGGTGTTTGTGATCCCCCGGCTCAAAGCAACTAAACACAGCTCTTACTGTTGGAATGCATTGTTTCTGTGTGAATACTGCAGGTTAAATGCTAAATATGATTCAAGTTAATTATATTTCAAATGATCTTTAAAAGGACCGTTCCAACGTAAAAACCTCACAGACAGCGGAGGTGGGCGTTGCAAAGATGGCTTTCAGTTTGGTCCATTTGCAATGCTCTTGTGGCAGCAGTCTGCTGTACAACACAACCAAAAATGACTTGAGCCACGATGAGGAGCGAGCACAAGTCACTCTTTCAATTAATCCTGCGGTTTGCCTTGTAGTCGGCCTGCACATCATCTGTGGGATCCAGCGCCGGAGATCCCTGTGAGCCTGATTGCTGCATCATTTGGAGTTTAGCTCAGTTAGTAAAGCACAGATTTACCACGCCACGGATCCCAGCCTCTAATCCCGAATGAGGCAATTTAATACCCCAGCTGCATGCAGTTTATCACAAAACACTGAGCTTGTTTCACCGCCGCTCTGCGACCATGATTTTTGAGTGACTTTGAAGGCAACATCGTTTGCTTGGTTTCGTCCCTTATGCCTGATGTCTGGGTGTCTCGGCTCCATAATGAGCATCATGTCACCAAAAATGATGCGACCGAGTTGAGGAATCCAAACTAGCTCCCCGACTGTCAAAAACACACTCATGTCAAGTGTTTTTCTACTGCCACATTTCACACATACAGTCCAGAGAGATTGTTAAAGCATGCAACTCATGAATAGTAACGTTGCAGGGAGATTTTGCAGGTCCAGGTCCAGACCCACTTCCGAGCTGTTTATGACAGCTATTAACGACTCGTCAGACTGAACCTGCCAAATATTCTCTATGTCATTATATTCAACAAATGTGTCTCCACTGAAATTTACCATTACAGATGTTTTCTTAGCCTCGAGCAACTGTACGATCTTGAGCGTTTATTTCCAAAAAAATGTATTTAAATGTGCAGCTCTCATTCAGCATTTCTTATTCAACTCATCGTCATTTGCATAAAGTACAGGAACCTGGCTACTGTCAGCCAGCAGGAGGGACTGAGTGATTCAGACACAGACAGGAATCATCCAAAAGAATAATCCATAAGGAAAGGAACACGGAGACAAAAAATAGGATCTCATGTTTGTGTTCATGTTGGAAAGAATGTAGAAAAAGCTTGAGAAACATTATCAATTTACCCTCCTTAGTGTTAGTGTCAGATGTAGCCTATACATGTGGATTATTGCATACAGACATTTTACACCTTTTATGTTTTGCTATCACTGGAACCAATGCCACAGATTCTTTCTAACTCCACGTTTTCAAATTTCCCGTCTTCATCCCTAACCGACACTGACTCAAGTGACATGGACCTGCTTTTATAAAGATCACGGTTCTTTTATTAGACATTCAGTCTACATTCACACACATCCATACCCCGATGGCATCAGGAGCTATTCTAATCTAATCATTCACACATTAAATGCCGTGACATTGGTTTATGCTACGTATTTGGCCTACAAGCCTCGTAGTTTTGGGGGCAGAATGTCTTCCATTATGTGCTACATTTCCACAGATTTTTCTTTTATCACTGCTTCAAACGGATCTATAATCTGCTTGCGATGCATCACCAGGCTCCCCGAGTAAAGTGTTACTGAAACAGTTTCTCAGACTTTGGGTGGAAGTTTTCGCCGGAGCTCATGAGCAGGCAGAGCTAATTGGACGGATAGAGCTTAATCAGGACAACAGCGCTATTGAGGACAAGGCTATTCCGTGCAGAGCAGACAACAGGATGCTGAGGGGGGAACAGGAAACAAAAGACAGAGCCAGGCGACTGTTGCCAGCAACGCTCGTACAAACAAGGTGATGAGCCGAGCTGGTGGACCATCTTGGGGGCGTGAACGTGAATCTCCTAACTTGTGCTAAGCGATGACAGAAAACCCCCCGCATGCAAAGCCCAACACGGACCTGAAGTGAGTTTTTAGGGTTTTTTTGCCGTTATGTCTGCTTGCATGTGCATAAAGCTGGGCTTGTAGATGTGTGTGTGTGGCAGGAGAAGGAGAAAAAAAAGGCCTCTGGAGCCTCAGTGAGAAATGAAACAATATTGTGCCTGGCTGGGCTCCAGGCTCGGCGAAGGGGACGGACAGCTCTGGGTGGCTGCGAGTTTATGAAAACAGCAGAGGATGTAGCCCTGATGGCTGTCTTTAAGTGGCTCTCTTCAAATCTAAAAAGGGGCTTATGTCCCTCGGAGCTGGTGTTAACATGCTGCGCCTCCCCTCTTCATGGCATCTTATCAGGCGCTGTGCTTTCCTGAGCCTGTTTTTATACCAAACCCCACTAATTACACCATTATGTAATGACCCCGTCCTTTGGCCCCCATGAATGAGAAATATAAGGCTCAGCATATTAGATGTCAGAGTCCTGACGGAAGCACTGTTTGTCCGTCGGCCGCTCGTCACCGGAGAATAGAGCATATTTTTCTAGTCATGTTGACTCTGATGATAAAATCACATATTACATTCAGCATGTTTTCTTTTAGGCTGGAAATAAATGTCGTGATTAGCAGCTGGTGCAACTTCTTGAATACTGCTTCCATTCTGCGTCAAAGCCGGGCAGTGATACGGCCGACAGGCTGTACGGAGGTCGCTTCAAGCTTTAATCCACGTTTGTTGCACTGAGGCTCTTTCAGATTGGCCTGAGCTCTTCGGTCTTCAGATTTAAATAATGACACGTGCTGTACGATGGCATGTCTGGCAAAGTAGACCTGATTCAGTATAACGTAATTCTGAAAAGCATACTTGTGTGCTACTGGATCATACAGCCTTTCTTTTGGAGCTCATAAGCAATTGTCTTTACAAACTTCCACTATCCGAATGCATGGTTAATTTTCTATTACACAGAGATTTAGGTCAAACAAACACAGGACTTTCACCCAAGAGACCAGTGTTCGTGTCCCAAAGTGTCCTCGAGTTATTGAGACGTTTATAATGCCTTTACATATTTTACTTGTTGTTTTAAGCTCAACCACGACATTAGTTTTGTTGTCTATACCGTTAAATGTTAAATTGTTTCCACGGAGGCTCGTTATTTGAACACATAACGTACCACCAAAAAAATGCATTAAATAAGTGCATTAAATAATTCAAATGATCCCACATCATTTATTTTTGTCCCTACATATCTCACATTAAATGTCACTAAATTCTCCTGCATGTAGTGTCCTAATGCATCTTCGAAGTTCTCTTTCCTCTGATCTGCTTGTTGGCCTTTATAGTGTTTACAACGATCCCAGCTTCCATGTCCTGTGTGGCGTTCGATGCTCGTCGTAGCCCTCGTGCTTTACAGCATCTGTAGCTGCTGGAGCAGAAAGGTCGGGACATCCCACCGGTGGCAGGGCACTAAATGGCTGCTTGTAATGGCGTATCCTTCAGAAGTTATCATCACAGCCCTGTGATGATGTGTGTCCTGAGGAGGCAGTGGCCAGTGTCAGTCACACTTAGCATGATAAGGAGCAGCTTCCGGACATTTTCCCAGTGTGCCTCTGTGTGGAGATAATGACGCCTCTCTGAGCCTGTCAGACATGTGCAGGTAGCTGCATTTTTATGGAGGCGAGCTCATTGCAAATAAAACATATTCATCATTTAAAGGGCCGTACCTGCGGTTTCGTATGTTTTAGTCGGTAACTACACGTCATTTCTTTTTCTACTGACCCTAATAATCAGTGGCTGGTTCCTGTTCATATCCATAAGCTATGGTAAGGAGCTTGCTGACATGAAACTATGAGCAGTCTGATCAAAATAATTGCTCGTCACAGGTTTTACTGACCTTTTAAAGCCAAATAACTTGTTTCGTTCATGAAAGTAAATTGTAACCTCTTGGTCACCTCCATTTGAAAAAGGCCAACATGACGATGGCCAAAATGCGGAACTTGAGGCTTAAAATCAGCAAACTGAAGGGCGACGTTGCAGTTGCTTGGATCGGCTTCTCATTGAACTTCTACCAATTAGATCAACAGCTGGAAAGGATCTGGTCCTTTAATGAAAAGTGGAAGCTAGGTGTTTGTGTACAAACCTTTGGAGCAGGAGTTGCATATGAAGAAGAAACATTTGATCACCACACTTTAAAGTCAATACTATCTCTGTCTCTACAACCCTGCTGATGACATCACAGGTAATTGCTTCTGCGTGGAAGTCGTTCTGCTTGTTTATCATTTGTTTAACAAGCTTGAAAAGAATAAAACAGTATGAGATAATGAGTATCTACGGTAGCTGGTATCTTCTGTGGTGCGGGGCAGTTGCGTTTCATGTGCACACGTCTTTGTGCTTGTGCCCGTGTGAGCGAGACCACAGGTGTGATTTAATGAAAGGAGTGCTACTGTAGCGTCTCCGTAACACCTCCGAATGGATCCCAAGACTCCCAGCTGGAGCAGCTCCATGCTCGACATGAAACAGCCCAGCTTCCCCCTCACGTCTACCGCCCCGAAGAAGCTCCCTTCATGGAGCGTCATGAATAATGCACGGCGAGGAGGGGTGAACCCTTCCCAGCTCCTGTATGTATAATGAAGGTAATGTGTTTGTGCAGTTTGTCTGATTAGGTGAGAGCCTGTCATATATCTTGTCCCTTAAGGGAGCGGAGGCTGCTCACTTTGATTTCACCCCCGCACCCGAGAATGCCGCGGAAATGATTTCGCAATTGATCTCGAAAAGGTGACTGATGCGCGATCAATTGTTGTCGTGCCGTTGCAGAGCCCCTCCAGCCTCTGACGGATGACAGTGTCGATACCTGTATTGCCATTCAGGTCTATTGACCTTTCTCTGAGGCATGTTAGCACCACTTGGCCCGGTCATTATGGCTGTGATCCAGATGCCAGAGGTCAGTGTACGGGGAGCCGCCATCTATCACCGGGAGAGAGAGAGAGAGAGAGAGAGAGGGAGAGAGAGATGCTCAACTGAGCGGTGAGGGAGAGAATGAGGATGAAGCAGAGAGGAAAACAAGCAGCAGAGACACGGAGTGTGCTGTACAAACACGAGGACACCCATCGTATAACTAACTTCAGTATTACAAGTCTTAATGAAATAGCTCAAATATGAAGCCCAGCAAAAGCTCAACCAGGAAGACTTCATCTTCATCAGCTGATTATGGGTGAAAAGATCGATCATCAATCACATCGCTGCCATCAAATCCGTTCCCTCTGTCGCCGTCAACTGTCATTTCTAGGAGAAATCGTGGCACCCGTCACCTCCAGGTTGAGCTTATCAGATGTCCTCTCCTCATCACATCCAGATCTTCACTGTTCTCTTGGTCTCTCATCATCATCATCATCATCAAGTGGTGCTAACATGCCTCAAATTGCTTTTCCACTCCACCACCTCTCACCCTAACATCTCCGTTTTATTCTGCACAGTTTTATTTATTTGTTCTTTTCATTATTCATTTTTACTGATGTTTTTTTTTGTTTATTCTGTGCTCTTGTGTTTTGGTATTTATTTATTGATGATTTATTTTGTGTTTCTGGTGCTTGAAAAAAAGGCGCTTTTTAAATAAAATGCATTATTATTATTATTATTATTATCATCATCCGATGATGAATATTTTGCATGGTGCCATTGTATAGAAAGTTAACACAGAAACAGGCGGCACGAATAACGAGAATGGTGAAAATGACGAAAAATGCACAGAATTTGTGTATATATGTACATACAGTATATATTTAAATACATCCCTCAGGTAATTGTGTAAAACCCAACACACAATTAGGGTACAGTATTTCTGCAATATACAATAAAGTATACATTTATGTACAAGTGATATTGTAAATATTTATGTGTGTTATCACAGGATCATATCACGTCATCGATTCGATATATATATATATATATATATATATATATATATATATATATATATGGAGAATAAAGATATGACCATGATGAAATCATATATATATATATTCAACATTGTTTTTTAACACTTGCTGCTTCACAGGAAGTCCTAGTAAAATAATTAACTCTGCATGTAAAGCAGAAGCTCACATGCAAGCAGCTCATCTCTACATGCACTAATTCACCGTTTGAAACGTCTTCTATTTTTATACGGCTCGTCTTCACCTACGGCGCTGGTATCAGGTTCCTATCTGCGGCGGCAGCAGAAGATGCATTTTCTAAATTAAGCCTCATGAATTATTCTCGCACGGCGTTGCCTCTTGTTTCTCACGACGACGGAGGAAGAAAGTTTCCTTAAAGGAGATTGTTTAGAAGTTGTGAGACCAAAGACGTATCTGCAGAACACGCGGTGACTACACTGTGTGAATAACACGGCTGTGGAAAGTTATGTTGCCGTATAAACATCTTGCACGGTAATGTGGTGCGAGATGTGATGCTATTCCCAGAGGGATGCCTCTCTGGCTCCTTTTGTACCTCTTCCCGCCTCCGTCTCTTTAACACGTCAAATCAGTTGAGCAACAGTTCACCGTCGTGTTCTCCTTATTAAGTATTGGGGTGCCAGGTACACGGACTATTGCTTAAAAGCATTAGCAGAACTTTGCTAATTCCACTCGCTGCCTGTAAATTGGATAATTTTGTAAAATTGTGGTAAATTACTTATTCTGCTGGAGCAAAAATAGTCACAATAATTACACCAATAGTGGTTTGTCTCTGCCAAAAGGCACTCAATGCTTTCTGCAGGAGTCAGGAATAATGTGATCGCTATGAAGAGGCCGTCTGCACAACAAGTACATAAGAAGCAGAATACAAACTTTGCTCCGTGAGTGCTGCTCCCCCCCTTGCTAAGCCTTGCCCCCGGCAGCTCTTCCTACATTAAGCCCACACTGTTACAACTGCACTCCCCACAGAAATAATATCTAATTTTGGGAGAGAAGCAACAATAAGGAAGGATACATCCAGGATGTTAACGTGACTCATGACAATAAACTAATGTGACAAAGATAGAAGCCGAACTTTACAGGTCGCGGTGGAGACGCGTTTTTTAGATTAGATATTTTCGTTAACATCCGTTTTGTTTTACCAGAAAAAGGAGCTACATCGCTTTCACCAAATGCAAACAATCATTTTACTGTGTCGTGAAAACACATTTCACACAAATAATTCTGAATTCTGTTGGAGGTTGATATCTCCAATTGTTTTACAGAAACTTTTTCCCATTCTTGCCTCATTTCATTCCTAATACGAAGAGTCAAAGGATACTTCTGTCCTGTTGATTATTCCTCGTATCATGGACTGTGTAAAGTGGCAAAGCGAGGTGTAAACGGCTCATGAAAGGCAAGAAGATCATCTTTCATTTGAATCATTTTCACTTTCTTCATCACTCACTTCATCACTACTGTACTTCCACATTGAGCGTTCCTTGTTAGTGAGAGGAGAACCCACTGAATGTGAGCTTCCTCTCCACCTCTTGATTAAACTGTTACAGTAATGTCTGACAGCAGGGAAGCCCGGGGGAGAGAAGACTGCTGGAGCCAAACAAGCTGCAGCACCTCTCATCTCCCGCTGCTTCCACCTGTTATTGATACACCAAAAAAAAAAACCTGAGTCTCGATGACTCCATACACACAGAAAGCAGTGTCAATAATATTCATGTTACAGAGTAAAGTTTGACTGGAAGGGCATATGTGGCAAAACTAAAGAATTTCTCCACATGTCAGTGTGTGCAGAAATCAGTATCTGATGTGTAGAGTAAATCAAGCTCCATGTTATCCATTAAACCAAAGGTGGACTTTGTGTGAATAAATACAAACCTGAGATCAATAAGATTTCTGCTGTTAATTCCTGTTTTTTTCACATTCAAAAAATATCCCACATATTTTCACCAGGGGGCAACCTGCGGTTCTGAAGAGTGAGTCAAATCTGAAGTCCCTTAAACTAGCATTGTCTCTGCTGGCCATCAGGGGGCGACTCCTCTGGCTGCAAAAATGAAAGTCCAATTGCATGGAAGTCCATGAGAAAATGACCCGACTTCTCACTTTTATTGGCTCAGTAAATATAGTAACCATCAGTTTATATTTACCCATTGTTACCACGCTACCAATGCACTTAACTCCTAAATTGTAAATTTGACCTTGAATTATGAAGCTAGATTTGTTAACAGATTCACACCAGAAGCCAGATGGATCCAAATCCAGTAAGGTTGCCACCCTGCCGATTGTGTCCACCCGTCGCTCCTCCGCAGTCCAAATAAGGTCACTTCCTTGACTGGTTGCAAAGATATAAAGATGGTGACCACCAAAATGTTGAACTAATGGGGAAAACGCTGCTGAATGAACCTCCTGCTTACTAGAGTGACTCGGAGATCACGTTCTTCAGATTCCAGTCACGCCGACACGGATCATATTTTAATAGCACGTCCCTGTCCTTCCCTCTCTCCTCTCACCTCTTCTCCGTCTCCACCTCCGTCAGCGGCGTGCAGCACAGCGGCAAGACGCTATCTGGTGGTCGTTAATTACAAACTACGGTTACAGATCACTTTAATGGCCCCCTCACTGCAGATTACAGCGTTATGAGCGCCATCATACCGGAGCAGTTTATAACTCTGTTAAGCAGAATTCGGCAGCGAGGACTGATCACACCTCAGCCCCACCCTGCTCGTCTTCATCGGCCTCTGAGCACCTTGATGTGAGTGGAATTGGGGTGCTCGCCGGGGGTGAACCGCGGCTGATTTATGAGGACTATGTCTCCGCTGGAAATGTCTCAGGAAATCCTTGAAACCTGGGAATTATCAGTTTCTGAACTAAGCTCGTAGGGTTACTGTACAGAGCGCCCCCCTCCACACACACACACACGTACATGCCCTATCAACAAGTCTGTCTATGCAGCAAGGTCAAGTATTTGTACGTGTTCACAACCAACCAGGCAGAGGATTCAAATTCTCTTTGAACTCATCTTCAGAAAGCACGACGCGTTGTGACCTTCAAAAGATGAGAGCAACGACGGCAGCAGGTTGACTCTTACATTACAAGGTGGAGGAGGATGTCAAGGAGAGGTTGGTGGACTTCCTGCCAGAGACCACTGTTAATTTGCCTTAAAGGTACCCTGTGGAGTTTTGGACCTCTTGTGCAAATGCACGTGCACAGCTTCCTGCCGGCTTGGTTCACGATCCTGAGGGAGTTATAGGCGGAGCAAGATGTTTTAAGGGATCCGCAATCTTTCGTGGAGCTGTGGGAACTGTATTCAACGCGTCAGTCTCCAACACGCCGGTTGATGTGCAAAGGAAATGTGTAAAATAATGAACATTAACATTAATTAACAAAACAATAGTTTAACGCACACATGAGCAGAAGGGGGGCTCTTTGATGACTATACAGCGACAGATGCTGTTTGAATGAAATGTTATGTTGATGGATATGTTTATTGGCAGTTATGTTTTTGTGTCATCTCAAAAGTGACAATGCTACACCTTATATTACCATGGCTTCCTCATGATAATGATTCGGATTTGTATCTATATACAGTTCCGTTCCTCATCGTGTTAGAAGTGCTACAGAGAAGTAAGTAACTCACAGTGTATTTGTGTGTGTGTTCCAGTGTTAGCGGACCGAGCCTCTGAGTGGACCTGGCTGACCCTGAACTCCACCACCATGCATCTCTGGAGTGCTGAGGTGGTACCACACCTGCTCCAGACACACTAACCGCAGCCAGGGTTCACCCGATGGCCTCCCAGCCTCGCCAAGCCTCAGCTAGGTCAGTGCCCGTCGCCCGTCGCTGTGATGAAGACCGCCAGCCGCGCCCAGCCCCGCGGCAGTCCTCCGCTGGTCCAGATGAGGCGCTACACACCGGGGGTGTACCCTTTCCTGTTCCCGTCGATCATCAGCTCCCTGCCACAGCTGCCGCCGCCGTCACCGCAGAGGCTGCAGATCCAGCAGACGTCCAGCAGCGGCAGCACTCCCTCGCCTGTTGGTGAGTCCTCCGGCTGGTGTTCCATTCATGAAACCCGACAAAACGTTATACAGTTTAAAATAATCTACGTTTCCAGTCAGTATGACAGCAGAAAAGCAGCGCCGTGTTGTTGCTGCAAGTGTTCGATTCCATTGAGTGCCAACACCGATGAAGGGAGTAATGTGTCCTTTATGAATCTGGCTGGAAAGTAAGGATGTGGAGGATGGAGTGGTGGATGGGCTTGTAGTAGTTTTATTCAGGAGTCCAGAGATTTTGTCCCGTCATCGACTTGCGATTGCCATAATAACAGTAACCACAAAGGTCCATCAACCTTACTGCATCTGGCTCCATCTGCTTCCATCACTCCAGGTAAACTGCACAGCTACGTGTTTAAGTAACCTCAGTGGCTCGCTGCATTGGTAGCATGGAAGTGGAGGTAGCGAGGGCTAGTTAATGCTAAGTGGGATATTATTTACTAAATTAACTCATGCTGTATTGAAGAAGAATTGAATCATAAACTTGTAGTAAATGAAGTGACAATAAGAGTAATTTTCTCATAGATGCACTCAGACTTTCATTTTTGCAACCAGAAGTGTCACCCCCTGATGGCCAGTAGAGAGAATGCAAGTTCAAGGCACTTTTCCCCTTGGCTTCACTTTTCACGTGAGGTTGGATATAATCCGTAGAAGTGTTGAGTACATGCATGAATACTGAACGAAATCTCTAGCACTGAATCCTCTACTTGATCACAGATATTTAACGATGATAATTGTGAGGAAATGTGGTGCAGGGACCATGCAGAGACCTTTAAAAAGGGGGGTCTGCATATTTGAAACATAAAAGACTGTTTCCAGGTGTTGACGTGCACTACTGCACGTCTCCAGAGAAATCTATTCAATGTCCTCTAGTGATGTCACGTGAGTCAGCATTGGCTGTCACTGAAGACTAACTGTTTAAAAGTTAAGAAATATAATCCGCAGGGTTGTGTAGAGATGGATTCTGGTGACAGAATTGTCAGCAATCAAGTTGCATTGTGGGTAAGATGGGCACCTGGTTTTGATGTTAGAAAAGAAAATTTGTGGAATAAAAAAAGATGAGAATGAATTGTGCTAATTGATTTGTAAACTGCTTATCATGAGTGTGAAGATGTTATTGTAGTGATGTGTTAAATCAGCGCGGTGTACAGATCTGATGATGTCATCAGGTTTATTTTGGTTTGGGACTTTACATTTCAAAAAGCAGGCATAAAAGGTCTCAGAAAAACTCGTGTTCAGTGGCATTATGGGAAATTCAACACTTTTGACCCACACAAGGGACTAAGAGTCAGACCATCTAGACCTCTGCTTCTTCAGCTTTGACTGGTTTTCATCATTATTCCTTCACTTGTGAGTTCCCCAATACTAAATTACTGTAATACAATAGAACAGTATGATAAAATAGATATTTATTCTGAATGTTGAATAATCTTTTGGAAATCTTTTTTCAATAATACTCTAAAACAATGAGCTGTACTCGAGAAGCTCTTCAAGTCTTTAAGAGGGGCACATTAAGACGAAGAGAACTATCCTAAAAATGAAGGACTTTGTTCAGAGATGAAGTTAATCAGACAGGACATGATGATAGCGATCCCAGACAGTAATCCAGATAGCTGCACGGCGGCTGGATTATTTCCTCGCTGTAAGTGGGCACTGACGTCTCGCACTAGAAATATTTTGACACTCTCAGACTTCGGCAACACAAACCGCAGCTTTCAGCTCCCCGTATTTACTCCCTCCTTCCCTCCCTCTCGCCTCCCTCCACCACCTCAAAAAATCTGCTCTGACATGAAAACCAGCAGGCAGGTTCACCCAAGGGGGATCCTTCTCCCGGTGAGGAGCTCAGGTGTGCAGCTCTGTGTGCTGCTCAACTCTGAAGTGTAAATAGACACAATGCAGAGAGTCAGTTTCAATATTTGTCATTTTTGTCGAGCAGACTTTTTTTATTCCTGTTGAGGAATTGCCTCATTTGACTAATTAGACGCACGAGCCGAATAGGAAACCATCATCTCATCCATCATATCAGCGTATTCATACAGTTTGCAGTGGAAACTATCAATTTGTATTTTAGCCTGTATTTGCTGCTAGATTTAAAGTTTTTATATTTTAGTAAGAGGTCTCCCCGTTTTCAAATCAGCTTGTTTGAATAATCAAATTCAATGAATTCAGCAAAATCACCTGACCCCTGTAGAACGGTTCCTTACTTATTTCATTAGGTTCTGTTTAGCTGTTTGTTTGGGGTTAAACGTCAGTAGCCGTGTTTCATGCAAGTCTTGCAGTAGAAAGCTGTTTTCCACTGTCAGCATCTTCTCGGATATTAATATTTATATCATCGTCATCCCCGGACAGCTTCATACACTGCCAATATAAGCCGACATCACAAAAAACAATTCGATCATGCCCGATTGAAACAAATTCTTAAAACCTTGCAACCTCTACCTATTCTTCGACCTTACTGCCAGATTAAAACCATTTGTGAAGCCTGGACCGCCGACTTCTGACAACTTTGTAGCCTCCTTGTTATTTTTGACACGAGGAAAGGACGCTGAGCCAAACTGAGTGGACATGGGAGGGAAAAGCCCCGACTCGCTGTCACAAGGACGAATCTCGTCGACACTCATGAGAGATGCAGATACTGAGGCTGTGGCAAACCGCCGGCTGTTCCAAGTTTTTCACCATTAATAATTAAACTCCTTCCAACGACAGGCTTTAGGCTACGTGTGCACGGGTGCAGCATGTCCGTGCAGCATCTGCTCGCTTCCTGGACTCACAGGCATCAATTTATTAGAACATGTGTTCTGAATTTAGTCTTGAGTTTTTATGGACAATGGAAAGTATATGGAGTAGTGTACTGATTTATTGAGCAATATGTTTAAATGTCATGGAAATGTGTTTTTGGGCTATCACATTCTCTTTCATTTCCTCTCCTCCAAAAAACAAGATATTAGATTGTTATAAGCAGGGTGGACGAACAACTAGGCTCCCTCGTGTGGCTCAAAAATGTACTACAGATATGTTAAATAAAAGACGATTTATTTGGCGTCAGTAATTAAATCTCCTTCCAAGTCTAGAAATGTCTGCTGTAGACTGTTTGATAGGAATAATGGAGTATCTGTACAATATTTCACATGATTTGTTGAGTTTAATTTTGACTTATGAGGTCATCAGATCACCTAAGAAGGTAATCACCTTGTGATCTCCGAACCCTGAGGCCGGGAATCACTGAGGAAGATCGCGGGCTTCAGTCGAAAGGACAGATGATCGTCTCTTCATATTGCAAGTAGAACCACGTCAAAATAGTTATGTTTAAAAATACCATCTCTCAAAGTCACTTCCTTCAGTTGAAAGCAAGATGAAAAGAATATCAATACATTAATATGATCTGGCCTCGCTGACTGGGGCGGGACAGAGTGTAGACATCAAACATGGCACCGTAAATATGAAGAAAAAGCACAATAACAAAAAGTAGATGAAAAGAGTACAGGTGCTGTGTTCTCCTTGATCACCCTTCGGGGTGTGAAGCAGACTAAAGCAGAGACCGTGTTCCTCTCAACATTAGAGACAAAAGAATAAACGCGTGGCTGTCTGTTACAGATACGTCTGAACACGTCTGAACTTTGGAGATCCAGAAAAAAACAAACACCATACAGATGAAACAAACAGTAAATTAATGAGCGCTGCTGTTGAATGGGATTTGCGGATTTCCGCAAATGATCCAGGCCGTTGCGGCGTCCCCCAGGGGACGGACTCAGACGCTCGCTGTTGTTGGGTCAGCGGTCCGGCTCGCCCCGCCTGCTGCCTTCTAACTCCGCAGGGGGATTCACAAAGGAAAATTAACTCTACTACACCACGAACCCCCCCGGGGTCTCCGGCGACCCAGTCAACATCACGGAGGGGTGCGTTAGGGTGTGAGCATGTGTATGTATGAGAGAGATGAAAACCCAAGAAGTATTATGATCAAACAGTGTTGTTTTGGAAGATTCTCTTTTGCAAAAGCAGGATATATATTCAACTTCTTAAACTCAAACAGAACAAAGGAACAAAGGAGTGGTTTTGCATGTTTTATATCCATAACAGTACAGCCAACTATTACTCCAACCATCTTGCTGCGATTGAAGTAATTTTACAGCCATTTGCTTCCATTCATGTCATTAAAAGGTTGTGTAAATTAGAATCCTCAGCTCAATCTGTCCTGATGCTACTGTGCTGTGATGGCTGAAGTGGGTCAGTAGTACTGAATCAACAGAGCATGAGCGAGTTGAGCAAAAGTGTTTGTATCTGATCTGAGCGACCATGCGGAGAGAAGGTGGGGAGAAACGCCTCCCACCACCTCCCAGATCTCACCCCAAGAGTCCTGTTTCCTTTGCGTTAAAAGCTTTTTTTGCAGCTGACAGAAGTAGCCGTGTGAAGGATGGAGTGAATAGTGAAACAAATCAAGGCGGCTTGCAATTATGTGCACAGATCTGGCCAGGTATACGTGGAGTGCTGGTCCAATTTTCAGTTCCTGAAGTTACAAAAATGTCCAAATAAAGGCTGACACCAACTACTTAGTTGCTCATATAAGTTCAGTTAAACCACTTCAAGTGGAAATGGATCGGCATGCAGGACGTAACGTTGGCAGGAATTTGATTTGATGGTTGAGAAGATTAGCTCACGACCTTCGTTAGCTCTGTGCAGGGTCGAAGTTGCAGAACGATTGATGGATGGATGTGTGTTATTGGTTGAAATGAGTTGGTACTAGCTGATGTAAGCACGCGTCATATGTAGTTTTCCGGGAAGAAAAAGATGTGTGGTTTTTATATAAAAATATGAAGATTTCTTTAGGTGCACAATATGCCCGGGGATGTGATCTAAAAAGGCATTTTTCATGTCAGCTCGACTTTAGCTCAACAAAATCAAACCCTTACTGAGTTCAGGCATCATGAGCAGACTCTAAAACCGTAGCACACAAGCATGTCAGCGAGCTGGCTAATAGATCCTGTCATTCACACACTTCCAGCCTCTACCCATCTGTCGCATCCCCTCCCGCTGCTCTCATCCCATATGGCCTTGAGGGGTACTTCCACCCTGTCAGTGTCCTACCTGCACACGACCCCAACACATTATCAAAGCCTTCGTCTGACAGGGGAATGTCGACACGCTCCTCATCTTATCCTGTGTCATCGCCCAAGAAATGTTTCCTTCCCTCTCCTCCCTGAAATCCGCCTGGCAGCATCGGCCTCCAGCAGAGAGAGCGCTCTGTCAGCTGCAGCACGTATTTGAAGGCAGTGCATGAATGTTTCTGAGGTCAGTGTGCAGTAAAGCTACATCATCCACGGCCGCCTCCGATATCATCAGCCGATTGAATGGGCGTTCTCAGCCTCATGGATGTGCTTTAGAAGGGGCATGATAGACCTGCTGGTAGGTGCAGACGGTCGATATCATCCATTCACACGGTTGATCGCCGATACGGACGCAAGAAGACGACGGCAACCGTTATGATGGGAGCAAAGGAGGAAGTCGGGTGATGTATGAATAGCAACAAAGTCCACTATCTGGGGACTTTCACCCAGGAGACGGCTGTTCATGTCCCGTGTGAAACCAATAGTCAGTGTTGACTTATTTTACCACGCTTCCAGTACGTAATTTAAGCTAAACCACAATGGTTTCCTGCACTAGTTGTTTTGTTCCCGAAACCTAAAGTTGTTTTGTTTCAATACGTAATTCCGTAAAGTTTCCCTTTCACAACGTGGCAGGTGCAGTTTGGCCCATCTGATCAGCAGAATGGTATCTCTGACCACTGACAGCACCCATTCAATGTATTGATCTCATACGAGAGCCGTGTACTAATGTAAGACACTCATACTTTGTAAACTTTAAAACTTTTAAACTCATACTATACAAAATATATTTCATCGTTAGCAGCTTAATTGTGACTAAAAATGACGACAAAGTGGACAAAGTGACTGTAAATAATTCATGAACAACAGGAGAAAGTCAGAGGAACGTATTTGGTTTACTGTGAAGCAGCAGCAAGTAGGAAGCAGAATTTCTGCAAATAAAAAGTAACTCAGAAAGAGGGCTGCATATGACATGAGTTTGTTGTCACACTGATAAAACAAACGGATCCCTCTCAACCAGCCTCTATTATTAGGACTCATCTTTTGAATATCTTTTTTTGAATCGTTTACGGTATTAAAAGTGAAAATGTGGATAGAATATGAAAACCGCCCACACTCACTTCTGTTGTTTAAGAAATGAGTCCATTCACCTCCATTGCAACGTGGACAAAATACTTAAAGATGATCACGTCATGCGATCACATCTTTCATAACTGCTTGACGTCACCCTGAAAGCAGCAGACACACTCAGAGTGCCACACCATATTCATAATGCAACTGCAGGAGGAAGAAGCTCATTCTGAAAGTCCTGGTAATAAAACCCATCTGTGCAGCAGTGGGTCGGCCCGAGACACGCTGCATGGGATGAATGCCTGGACATACGTCGTACAC
This sequence comes from Chelidonichthys spinosus, assembly GCA_029853015.1. NCBI lineage: Eukaryota > Metazoa > Chordata > Actinopteri > Perciformes > Triglidae > Chelidonichthys > Chelidonichthys spinosus. The sequence goes on along the minus strand of CM056836.1, from coordinate 15,996,170 downwards.
ACTGTTCACTTTAGTGCCGGCTTTGTGTCCCACCTTCACAACACACTATTACAACATGTGTGCACAGCTACCAACCTTAGGAGAGACTCAGACTTGGCACTCATGCACACCTACATGTTCATCTTTATCCCCCCCCCAGATGTACCCCCTCCTCGTTCACTACCCTTCCTTTGTCTACCTCGCCCGTTTCAAGTCACTGTCTGCCCGACTGTCTGTCAGTGTTTCCCTGTTGTTATTTTAGAATCCATCGCAGGGTATTTAGGTCACATGTGGTTTCTCGCCCTGGCAAAGTATGAATAATGCAGACTTCTCTCATTACACCATGTGCTAACCCTCTGGATTGAAAATCAATGTGCGCTCAAGTGGCTGGCAAATGAATGGACCTAACTCGCCAGCCGCTTCGGCCGAGAGAAGCGAAGGAGAGGGAGCGAGGGGCTACGTCTCATGGTGTACCCCTAAAGGTTTAACAGCGTTTCTATTTTAACAGGTTCTTTACAAAATACAATATGCTTTTCATCTCCCGTCTGCGAGAGGCGGCGCATCTTCGTTCACCGAGGGCTGAATGTGATGAGAGAAGGGCTCGTGGAACAAAGAACGAAAAAAAAAAAGTACAGATTTTTGGTCATCGACAACGCGTAGAGGAATGTCTGAAAACTGGAGCATGGTCGGGGCTGTATGACTGATTGAAGAAGGGGCTGGGAGTTTTTTTTACCCCCACTGTTTCCAACCTTTCAGTGCACTCCCTCCTGCAGTTCAACCATAGTTCACATTGCCAGGAGTCTCCTCGCATCCCCGCCCCCCTCCCTCCCCATGTAGCGCTCGGAGAATCCTTTACATACATGCTGCTGCACATTCCGCACGTAGCCTAAAACGTGTTTACAACATGATCTACGGTTGTCTGGAGTTTGGAAAGGTGCCCGAGCTCCTGTAAGCAACACCAGTTACCCACTGTGATCACATCGGCCCAGGGTTTTTTTTTTTTTTATGGTGAGGGTTTTTATGGGAGAGACCCCCTCATCCCCTCCAACCTCCCCCCCTCCGACATCTGGCACACATCTGGAGCTGTTTAATGAGAGGCTCAGGCTGCCTGACTCTTTACTGCGAGCCCGCCATCAATCCGCTTCACTCTCTTGTTGTCAAGCTACTTCAACCTTCATCTGCTCCCTGGCGAAAGCCAAACGATGTCGATACATGAATGATAATTGTCCATAAGAACCTGCGAGGGGGGAAATTTAGAAAAAAAACAAACAACAAAGCAAAACTAATTGGGGAAGGCTTCAATTTGGAAGTGCATCTACTGGTATTTACTCCCCAAAGCAATAAGCAACCTATGATTGGAGCTGTCTTGATTACAGAGCTTACTGTAGTTTATTGATATGATTTCGTTGCAGACCGAGGGGCTTTTCTGCACCGTGTTTGTGTCTTTGAGCCTTGAGGATCTGCTCGATAATAAAGGGAAGAGATTGTTGCTGGGACCGAATCCAAGCTCATTTTAGATTTCCTTTTTGGAAAAAAGGGCACTTTTTAGTCAACAAACAAACAAAAACTGGTACGACTATTAGAGGGTTTGTCAGCAGGTAAATATCCAAATGCACATTGTAACGTATGGCCTCCCCTGCCTGTGGCCACAGTGCACTCTCCATGGTAGCCGCGCGTAAATCAAGAAAATGGCTCCTTTTGTATGTTCATTAATAGGCACAACATGCGTCAATACAAAACCCCAACTATTCTTTGAATGGACTTTGATTGAAAGCCAGCCTTTTTAACAGCGACATTCTTATTCTCGCCCTGTAGCAGCTTGTCTAGCTGTCCCGGCTCTTATTTATTACCCCTTGAAGATGAGACAATGAAAAAGCAGTTCTCAGAGCTCTGTTTGTATTGAGAGGCCCGCAGCACAAAGCAGCCGGAGAGCATCTCATTGTTCGACAGGGCCAGCAGAGATGCGGCTCGCTTCAAAGATCGCTTCTTTCTTTCTTTTTTTTTTTGTTGGCGGTGGTGGGTGGTAAGGGAGTGGAGGAGGGGCTCCGAAACTAACCGTGAAGAGTAGATTTCATCACAGGAAGCGATGTGGGGGCTGGGAAAGCCCGGCTGGAGCTGGAGATCCAGGAGTCAAACGCAGGCCAACGTGAACTTTCCAGAGCTAAATTTGGTTCACATCTATCGGAAGCTTTACGGCACTCAGGTTTGTGCCCTGCAGAGGATGCAAACACTTTGAAAATGAGGCCGAGGCTCGAGATTTAGATAAATTATCCCAGGAAGTGTATCCTGCTGCTGCGACTGAGGTTTTTTTTTTTTTTTTTTATAAGAGCCTTAAGTGGCAATGCAAATAGTCTGGTAGTCGAGGCACAACAAGGAGCAAAGTCCAGTTTTCACACTTAGTTTCCCTTCATTTGATCTGGACTCAGAAATGGAGAAAAAAAAGGGGGGCTGTGGAATGAGTGGTATTCTTAAGCTACCCACAAAGAAGCTATTTAAACGTGTGTCCGTGATTTGTGTGCATGGACCTGTAATTATGAGGCAGAGAGCCCAAGTCTGCACTCAGAGATAAGTTGGACGGATGTTCGCTCTCATTCATAGAGAGCCAATGTGCTTTACTCTGCTAAATGGGCTACGGATCCTCCACAACATGCAGCCAGACTCTGAAATACACACAGAGGGGGAAATACATTCATACTCTTGTTGTTAATTTGCAGGTAGTGCTGGGAAGTGACTGCAAGTGAATATATTGAAAGGATAATTCAGGTTTATTACAACTTAATTTCATAGATGTGCCACCATTAGTAATAACAACACTGGATTTAGCAAACATATTCCAGGGAACTGGGGTTATGGCAACATTGCTACGAGTGTAAAAATAAACCCTCCTTCACATTTCACACACTGACTACCTGGTTCAGCGTTGACCCACTAAAGTTATGGGCTCACAGGCTTTTCCTGTATTATTATGATCAGGCGGTAACCTCTGGGTCTGAGGAGTGTATGGAAGTGAACTATTAGCTTGTTTGGAGCCAGTTGTGTTTCATGCCCTGTCAGACTTTACTCTTGCCATGTCACGAAGAAATCTCCCAAAATAAGATCCAAGTACTGATGAAACAAGACAATTGCAATCAATCTTTCTTTTTTAAATTATTTTATTTTAAGACATCTATGTCAAATAGGGTAGGGTTACGATTAGGACAAGGTTGTGGTAAACAGTGTACTGTGTACCATCCTGATGGCACACTGCCACTAACCGGGTAGCTATGCTGTCACCTGCTGCCATGCCACCGCCGCCCCGCCGCCGCCGCTGCTGCTGCTCACATAGCATGACAAAAAGCTCAGCCTCTACCCAGCAACAAGCATTCATCGAATTGTGTCGCATGAAAGTTGGATGCGTTACATTACATTAAAAACTTCTTCGCTACATAAAAGCCGGTAATGCATTGGCACTAAACGTTGGGACATGATGTAGATGACATGCCACTGATATGAATGTAAATCGCCAGTGATTCTGGGCCTGAATGATCCTTTAATGTCGATCCATGTCCCCAAACAACGATCAAGTAAATACAGAGATCACATTTGGTGGCATGAAGAGGGCCAGTTCCCACAGAGCCCTGCTGTCTGCTCCGTCATCCGTCACGCTGCCGCATGCACACCAAGCGCTTGGTGTTTGCTGTACGTCTCTGCCTTGGCCGAGCCCTTTGTCTGGTCGCGGCGCTGTATTTGGCCCCTGGTCACAACTCCTAACTCATCAATTACATTAGGCGGAGCACACTCTGCTAGTCTGCGGCTGCTAGCTGCATGCTTGTTGGTAGGAATGAGAGCTGAAGAGATAGCATGATCAGGACTGGAGGTCCATCACACAGGCTCTCTTCAGTCTCTCCACTCGCTGCTCGGCTGCAGGTCCAGGGCCTCCACACAGCCCATGAACGGATCCCTGTGATCGAGTGAGTTTGTCTTGGGGGAAGGCCAGCTGACTGTGGAGCCTTTTCTTTTTTTTTTTTTTTTAGGTTGAGAGCGTGAACAAAAAGGTTGTTTTTGTGCCGAGGCGGGGGCCGGGTGAGCTGTGTCTGTTTGTGGCGATCCTGGGCAGGCGGGCTTTGAAAGGCGCTAAGCCACGTTCTCCTGGGTTCTGTAGGGCGGCGGCGGCGGCGGCACCGTGGAGCTCCGGCGACTGATTAACAGCCGCTGGATGTGTGGAGCCGAGTCAGAAAACAGTCGAGGGAGACAAAAGGCACAAGAAGAACAAACAGCTCGGTGGCAGATTGATAGTTTGACTCGCAGCAACCTTGTCCTCGACTGGTTCATCATAAACAAAAAGGACGTTAAATGATTTAAATGTGTAATGGCAGACAAGGAAAGTGCAGGAATGATTTATTGACTGGTTATTGAATGAAGTCCTGCATGCAACTTCTGTCAGGTCAATCTCACAGATCAAAAAACAACTTTCTAGGCCAGCAAAGTTATTTTGAAGGGTCTCTATATCCCCCCTCCGAAAGACTCTAGAAGCCTTTCGTCCAAAAGACTTGACCTGGTGGCTCATAGGACTTGTTTGAGACTGGAATGGTCGGGTTTATCCATCGATTTTCATGTGTGATGCCATGTGCAGAGATTGGACACAAGTGTTCACCATTATTGATTACATTTGTCAACACTGAGTTCACATGAACTCTTCACACAGTCAGCACAGCAGAAGTCAATATGGACCAAAGTCTGGATTCTTTCATTGCGTCGACACGAAACGAGCACATCTGTCAGAATCCATGAAGTGTTTTCTCCCTCCGACTCAACCACCCTGGACGTCTCTGCAGAAGACTGGATTTAGGATTTATATTATTTTATTCTTTCCCCGGTTGTTGAGATGATCACATTTTAACAAATGGATCTTTCCAGATTTTTCCGTTCCATAGTTTCCATTTGGTTTGTCTTTTGACCGTTTCACCTGTTGACCAAAATGTCATACTGAGGTCAAGTCATCAGACAGTTAGACGTAATTTAAAGGGCCAGAAAAAGCTGTTTAGTGGGCCTTGGGTAAATGTGATTCTAATGTTCTCAAGGGGAACAATAAATCCTCAAATCATTTGTGGAACAATTTTCTTGTGACCTTTATGTTTGGACCCATTTGAGAACCACTGGTCTGATGTGCATGTGTAGAACTTGAAACCTAAAATTTTATTTTCCTAAAGGGGAGGAAGACGAACTAAATGGTGAGCCAAGAATGGAAACTGAGAATTGTAGGAAAGCAGGGTTTTTGGAGGAGATCTTTGGCAGAGATGAGGAGAAAGGTTCGAAGTGGAGGTGGGGGTGAGGGTGTGTCAGCCATCCTTTGGGCAGGGCTCTAGTCCGGGTCAGTGCTGGACCTCAGGAAGGCCCTTCTGCATTCCTGTCCTCTGGGTGACCCCTCCTCTAGGGCCGCAAGACTTATTGGAGTAATCAGCCCCTGTCAGCACCTTGGTTATGCTGCATGGACTCAATCCAATAAATGTGAATGGGACGTGTAATAGCACCTGATGAAAAGTAAGTTTGTTTGTACTGAAAGGAGTCCCTGTGAGTTTCCTTTTCGTCTCCTTTTCCGCTCGATGTTTTGCTTTCTCCCCGTGGCTCTCAGTCTGTACCAGGAAGACATGTTCAGTGGAGGTTGTGGAAGGGATACCCAAGCGTTTTGAAGTGCAAAATTCAACTTTTTAGGCCATCAAATCATTATGGTTTCAATTGAAGAGAAAAAAAACTCAGCATTAAGATTCAGGCAGATATAAAATTGTATAAAGAGGAGTGTTGATGAAATTCCAGTCCTGTAGTTTTTGTGCTGGGGAAATGCTGATGAAGACGCTGACACTGCATCAATATATTGTGAAAACAACTGACAAGACTATATTTTATTTTGTCTCCATTTTTTTCCTCTTAGGATTCACAACTTTGATTTACTGACCCCATGACCTTTCCTAGCGTCAACCTTTGGACAATGTTTTTTTTAAGTGTGTTCAGATAGAATTAGAGGCTGTATTTCTTTTTGACAGCTGAACTGTTTCCTGCAGTTATTTCCCTCCAAACCAACAGTGTTGATGTACACATGTCTGCTGTAGCCAGCTAGCAATGTACAGCGCAGCGACCTGGGCCTGTTCTACGGTTTTCATTGTCTCTCCTGTATTCCTCTTATGTCCATTATGAAATTCATCCATTCACAGTCCCAAAGTTCTCTATCAAGTTCGAGTTGTGCATACTCAGTTTCGCCACAATTTCCTAGGTTTGAGCCAATTTACGGTTCAGCATCTTTCCTTTGACTTTGCATGCAATCAATTCAGCAATGTCTGAACCAAACATAGTCCTGCTAAATTACTCTCCCATACACCTAAACTCCACTCTTTGGTTTGGTTTTAAACAGTTTGAAACTTGTGCTTAATGGACAAAACAAAAAACGTTACAAATACATAGGAAGGTTAAGGCAACATAAGTGATGAGGTTTTGCAAAAAAGGGTTAGGGTTTTGCTTAAAATGTCTGAAATCACAATAGAGGAGAAGCGAAAGTCCCCTTGCACTTTGACCCCCGACCTCGTCCGTACATGGAGTTTTTCAGATGCAACATATTTGTGATAAGTCACACACAGCAAAACACATTTCCCTTGAAACAAAAAAATCACAATGCTGTTTCCTTCAATGGGATGGTAATTCTTTCGGAGACAAGGCTGTGTGGGGAGACATAAAAAACCACAACCCTTTTTCCTTTTTTTCCAGAATTAAATTTTAGTGTTGTTTATCTATTGATGTGCAATATGTTGATATCTCATACTGTATCCAAACAAGGCTTATTTTTGTATATGCTGTATGACACAAGATGTTCTGCTGCTAATTTTAACAACTTAATCATTATTTGACCACTTGGGCAAAAGTCCTAACAGTGAGTTGTGTTTTTACAATGCCATGCGTTTCCTTGTGCCTCGTCATACACACTGTGTTGTTGTCGCATGCTGTGATGTCGGGAGTCCTTCTCTGCAGACTAGTGGGGAGAAAACAGCTAAAAAAAGGAGCACCGCTGAAAAGTATTGATTTTTTCTGGCACCGCCCTGCTTAGATTAAGAAATGCCAATACGAGGATTCCACCCCGACTCTCTGGTTCATGTCGAGTTCACATGTCATTTTCTATAATTCTGACAAAATCAAGATGCTTAACTGTGATGTAGTTAGCCATGCTGGGCCGCCCTCGGGCTTTCTGATTGAATTAGGCGTCTGTGTTCTGCCATTTGGTACCAGCCTGAAGTATTCCCAACACTTAATGGGGGCACAAGTTATTTACTGTTTTCAAAGAGGGGATTAAAAAAAGAGAGAAAAATAGAGAAAAAGGAAACAACGCTGTTGTTCATAAATTCAGCAATTATGAGTCTCTAAGCTTTCTAACAGCTAATGTAATGTTTACTTTATCTTAACAAGCCATGCTGTGACTGCGTATGTGCATTAATACATCTGCAGGTTTCACGTGGGATTTCGATTCTCAGGCAAGTGCAGGCCTGTTGGACTGTTGTAATACACGGACTAGATATTACATCACATTTAGGTTAACTCCACTATTAAGGATACACAAAGACTGATTAGAAAAAGAAGGTGCACTGGGAACATGGAAAAAGAAAATGTTGAGTAAAACCAATAGATTGCTACAAATGTCCTCATGACATTTTGACTTGCAGCCGTGTTATTGAACATTAAGGATGGCTCTGTTCTGTCCAAGTGTCTCAGTGAACCATGAGACTATTATGAATGTAATTATAGATGTCGTCACTTACATCGTGTCAAGTTTTAAGGAGTTAAAGAACCAACCTGAACCTGAACCTGAACCTGAACCAGCTGGTGTGTTTCAGGAAGCAGGTGTTTTCATTTTCTTAAAGTGATTTTTCTCACGGAACATCTCAGAAAAACATTTTAGGAAATGTCAGAGTTAAAATGCAAAGCCTAAAGTGTCTTCAACTGTGTCGTGTCTCTGTATACTGTGAGTTGTCAGTTACGGGCCGTGTTCACATTTTAATGGTTCCCAGTGGAGTTTTACACCTCTAGTAGCTCTATGGAGCCATTTTTCCCCATTTTGGTTTTCTGTGGCATGCAGCAATGTGTCCAGCTCGCTGTCATTACATGGCGTCAAATACCGATGCTTTAGCACGGCCCTCGATGCCCCGGGAGTGTTATATCGTAGTATAAAAAAAAGCCACACAGGATGGGGGAGTAAAACAAACAGGACTTTCAAAAATGTCCCAAATTGTTGTTTAGGTATTTCATAATGTGTGTTTCCATACTTTTGTCATTTTACTTAGTTTACGACATTATGTAGTTTTCATAGTAAGACGGGCAAGTGTCACACCTGTGATTCCGAGGGTCCTGACCGAGCATCAATATGTGAAGGGTCTGGTGCGTCTATACGTGATGTTGGTGGCGGGAGGACGCCACGATATTCTGCAATGCAGCAGCAAAGGCAGGCAAGAAGACAACTGATGTGAGCAATGTTGCATTTGAAATACTTGTTTTTATGGAGGAGAGACATGCAGTTGGCATGTTTTTAGAAGAAAAAAACACTTCTGTAGAGACAAAATTATTTTCAAACTTGGCAAAGCTCACTGTGAGTTCACACACACACACACACACACACACACACACACACAACACAACACACACACACACACGCACCACACACACACACACACACACGGTTAGTTAAGAAACATCTCCAAAATAAACTAGCCTTCACCCACAAATTGATTGAAAAAAATATTATGCCTGTCTATGACTTATACAAGACAAATGAGTCACGATGTGTTATGAGCAAGAGTCAGAAGTGTTGTTTTCTTTTGCATTTTTGCCGCTCCCGTTCCCCCCGCTTCCAGTCTCAGCTTTGTTAAACTATGCTGACAATGTCCTGACTCCAGCTTTGCACTTAACACACAGACACGAAATGGATATCGATCTCCTCTGTCTCACACTCGGAAAGAAAGTCAATAAATGTACTTACTAAAATTTTGAACTATTTCTTTTGGATGCTTCATGTGACCGGCAACAGAAAACTGGACTCAATTTAATACAATTAACTGGACAGCTGCCGTACAGACGTATACAGTTAGTATCCTGCACAATTTTTAGATTACATGTTCTGACGGTTACTTTATGAAACATTATTGTCTTTGCAGCTTCAGCACGTTTCCATGAGTGGCGGTGCATGCACGTTCGAGATGGCCATCAATAGAAAGAGAGTGGAGGGAGAGATTAGGCAAATGTGTGTGCTAATCCCTGTGAAATCACGGGCCCAGGGGGCGAGGTGTGGAGATAGGCGAGTGCCTCTCTGATCAGACGGGCTGTGGCTCACCGTGTGAAGCTGCCTGAATGCCCCGTAATCCCTCCCAGAGCTACAGAGAAGTCCGCCTGACTGATGGGCAGCTCCCCTCACTGCAAACACCAGGCTCCCGCCTCAACAGTTCATCACGGCCACGACTGGGAAGACTACATGCGGGTTAAAGAGGTGAGGGCTGAGGAGATGCTTTAGTGGGGAGAGATGAGGAGAAATGTGATTTTGCTGTCAAATAGGCGGTGCGATCGCAGCCATGTTGACTTCCCTTTGGTCCAACGGTACGCCTTCCTTTCTGGATAGATTTATAGAAGTATAGAAGTATGACATGTCCCATTTTACAGGAAATAAGGATGAGTTACAATAATTGCATCATCATTATCTATGTATATTTAATTTCTCGCTCTATTGTTGTCAATTGATTGCAACACACCAGTGATTCAAGCCATATCTCAGTCTGAAAAGCTACAACACAAGAAACACTATAAAATGGCCAATGCTTGCTTGTCAATAAAATGTTTTCCTTCACCTTGGAAAAAGTAGTTTGAGAAGAAAAGACAAAAACAAATCTCAACATTCACTTTTCAAACACATCTCACAGTCTGACTCTTTGACGCCAAACCCTCGGGCAACTGAGCAAACTCCGTCTGCTGATACAGACTGAGAGAAAAATATCTAAAAAAGATAGTAGTTTGTCAGACCTATATTTATGTCTCCTTGACCAGGATCTCCGTGTGACTTTTGACTCGTCTGTGAGAGGCAAAGGGGGACTAGCAGGACGTTGACTAGCAGCATCTTATAACTGATCTGGGTCGTCTGATGGATTTGACACCAGTTAAACAAAGTGTCTAAAGGCGAGTCCACACCGGACCGAAAATCGGCGTCTTTGAGAGAGTCGGCGTCCGTGACACGAGTCTGCTCGGTGTGGTCGCTCGAATCGGCCCACGTCAGCGTTCATTTCAGCCGATTCAAATGTGTAATCCGCCAAGCGAGTCGGTCACTCTTTTACCATTCTGATTGGTGGAGGCTAGCAGCTTGACTAGCGAATCAGTGAAGCCCGGAAGTGACGATGGTAAACATACCAGATAACCAGTGGAATCGAAGAAGGTGGTCTAGAGAGGACCGCCTACTTCCGGTTTTTGTGTTTTTTGGCCCACAATACAGATTAGCGCCGCCTGTTGTTTTGGAGACATTACATCTCGCGCAAGCGCGGAACGTATGGCGTCGGCTGTAGTTCCGTAGGTGTGAACCGCCCATGTCGTTGTTCGAGTCTGCCATGTTAAGTAGCCCGACGTCATTTACCGACGCGAATCAGGCAGTCGGTCGGGTGTGGACCCGCCTTAAGTGTCATTTAACCACAACTTTAATATTTCGCTTTCAGATTTTTAATCTTCATGCAAATCAGTTAATGTAAAGATTTTAACGGTTTTGGAATGGAGCTGCCCAATGATGTCATCGTGCTAATAGGATGATATCAGGTAATAAAACGCAAATGTTGTTGTTTGAAATGCTTTTATCACTAACAGATGTATGATTTATAAGAATTTTCCATTTTTGACGCCTGGTATCTGGTAGGTCTCTCAAAGAAGTGTTTGACTCCTTTGTGTCTAAATTGAGGCAAATGAAAGGGAAGTCTGAAAGTTATTTTTCTATGTGAAACCCCAACTTAAATGTAATATGTCTTCTGTACTGTCTCTGTAAAGGGTTTTGCTGGTCATCCCATTTCTTGCTGCTTATCTGGTTCTTGGTCATAGTGGCATCAAGCTTATCAAAGTAGCCCAGACGTCGTCCTCCTCACCACCGACCTCCAGCACCTCATGGGGGAATCCCTAATTGTTCCAAGGCTAGATAGGATTTGCACTCCTTTTAGTGTCTTCTGGGTCTGTCCTCCATGGAGCCATTATCTATCAAGGTCACTTGTCTCCAACTCAATGGGGTTTTTTATTATTGGGCTCTCGGTCAGAATTAAGGTCTACGGTTATCATAAACTTGAGCAATTTAACGTATGTTGTACGACTTGATTAACCTCAATTAATGATTTTGAAGAGTTTAAACATTTTTTAAAAAGTGCGCCGACTGGTCCGCTTTTACAGGACCATTATTTATATCTACACTCTAGCAACCATGTAGTTTGTCTATAGCCTAACGTTTACTTCTACCAAATGCATTCACGCATAACAAGTCATAAAATGTGTTTGTTTGTGAAGCTCATCTTGCTCATCTCATCAGTATATCAACTTGGTTTTGCAATAGATGTTGTTTCTCCATTTTAATCCAAAATCCTACGGTAAAAAACCCATTGGCTTGTTGTCAAGGGAACGGTCAGTGTGATGCTAACGTCCGGGGTCATCCTAGAAACACTGTTCCTTATCCTTAGAAATGCTGATGTACATTAGCCTGAGTGCTCGGTCACACCAGAAAGAATTAGGGATATTTGCTCTAACTCTTATGAAAGGTGGTGACGGAAGCTTTGTTTTGCAGTGATGTTTTGCTGTTAATTTACATACAGTTAATTTCTGGACACAGCTTTGTATCATTGACTCCTGTTTCATTACTTACTGCAAACCAGTAGCTGGGTAACTTTAAAGTGGATTGTGGGAGTCTGAGGCCATAGTATCTCGAGGTCTTGCTCACAATTGATATTCAGATTAAATCTGACAGCGGCTGCTTGCTGTAGCAGCTGTCTTGGTGAAGCTCAGAAATCTGGAAGGAACTAGAGCTAGAACCGCTGCATCTCAATGTTGAAATGCCAGTTGACGTTGTACGGGCAACTGATAAGGATTCCTCTGAGATGCCTCCCATTGGAGGCTTTCTGGGCAAGTCGAACTAGGAGGAGATTCTGGGGCATACCCAGAATATACTAGAGGGATTGCAAAGCACATCTGCCCTTGGAACGTACACAAGGAAGAGTTGGGAGTTTAGAAAATAACAAACATCTGGTCTACAACACTTAGCTTGTTGCTCCTGCGTACTGGACCTTGGTGGATGGTGCGCTGTAACTTATGTGATCAATGTGTTTGCTTTATTCCTTTAGAGATCAGAGGACTCTTTACAATTCATCCTTCGCTAAGTCCTGCCCCTGGAACACAGACTGGACAATCATAGGATAGTATAGGCAAACTCTGACTAGGTTCCAACAACTATATGGCTCTGCTTCATAGACTGTCATGAAGTTATTTCAGATTTTTCTCATTTTCAGGCTGGTTTTGTGGATTTCCAGTTGGTGATTGTTAAACATTTTGACTAGGGCATGTACACTACTCATTAGTACTAGAGGTCGGAAGGAAACATTTCTAAAAGTTTACGTTTCTATGTTAAAACCCATGGAGCTAACATTAGCAACACATTAGCATGCATGTTACCTGCACTTCTATGCTCCGTCATTGCTACTGAAGGTATACACATGCTGCTTTTGTTTTTTTAATGATTGTAATAGTGAAAACAGCTTCTCTTTTTCCAATAATTAGATATTTCTTCAGGAAAGAGTACAGTGAGTGAAAGTGTGGGCTTCATGCCAGCTCCAAAACATTGGAGTAGCAGCAGCTAACAAAGGGGTTGGGTTTTGCAAAGGGTCAGGGAACAAATTAGCTTTTATTGTTATTTTAACTGTGATGGGGAAATTCACGATAGAGGTGATTCTATAGAATTTACCACAGTTTCAAATGTTGCTTTTATCAGTTCTGCAAAGCCCCTAAGACCTGAGCCCGTAACACTGGACCTGACCAATGCCCGGAGATCTTAATGTCACAGCTCTGGTCATGCTGTTAAGACTGTCTGACAGCGGATGTCTTTAAAAGTACAGGAGGTGTAATGAGTAATAAGTATATATTAAAAAATAAATAAAAACAAATTAGAAAAACCCATTTACACATTTCCAATAAAGCCTTTGCTGAAGAGTGAACAAACAAATTGAGTTAGAGTGATGATGACATTATATTGCATTATCTTCAATACAATATGGAGGGGGAAAAAACACCCACACACACACTTGTGCACATGTATGTGGCAACACACACTCGCAGATTTGATTGGAAATGAAAATGATCTGTCAGCCAGTGTTTTGCAGGAGACAGAAAAGTAAACAATGGAGGCAGTCACATTAAGACACTTAGATAGAAGTGTAATTACTGCTTCTCCATCGACCCAAATTTCCAGCAGGGGACCCATTGCTGAGGGTACTTAGCTGTTAGGAGTAAATGAGCTCACTTTATTGCCTTCTAGTTTGTAATGGGTCTCTCTCCCATACCTCTGGCCAGCGGTGCACGTCTTTAACCAATCACAATCAGCCCGCACAGTCAATGTTTATTAGCTATTGTCTTGTACTGAGCAGACAATAATGTGCACTTGACTTGAAATGCCCTGTCATGACCACGGGAGGCTTGTGCTTATAACTTCAACCCAGCCCAGTTCAATCTCCTAACTGTGCAGCTGAGAGACAGAGGTGGTTTATTACATCTGTTGAGCCATGTCCTCCACACAGCAGCCAAATTAATTTATTCGTGCATGTGTTTGGGCTTTTGTTTAGAGTTTTTGCTTGTCAAAACGTCTAGGATGTAACTGCAGCACATACTTCTAGAGTGTGAGACAAGTTATGAGTCTTTTATGAAGAGGTTCTATGTGTAGCATTTCACTATCAGTTCATTGGGGCCTAATGTATTCTTGGATACTTGAATAAAAGCCCTAAACCAAAGTTATGATTTATAAAAAAAAAGGGGTCAAGAAAAGTATAACGTGGCTATGAGGCTGATGCAATGTTTAGATGCATTGTGAAACAATGTGATTAAATATGACAATAACATACATGGAGAAACTTGTACAACTGTAGATTATCAATGACTTTGTCAATCCCTTGACTTTTGCCACCAGCAGTTTAAATCCTTCACTTATGCAGAATAATATCTTGACGTCTGTTCAGAGGACAAATGACATGACCTGAATGCAGTTTTAGGTGCACCAGCTGTGGGGCTGTTTGGGATGCCATCAAACGTGGGACAGATATTCATTTTCCCCACATGATGCATCCTACTGACTTCTCGTGATAACATCCTCGTTCTCGTCTTCCTGCTCTTGAAAGCGAACAGAGGCTACAAAGAGCAGGGGCAAGCAGTTGGTCAACTAATCAACTGAAGATAAATGTAGATCTAAATTGTATTTGGTACTTTGTAACGCTCTGCTTTCTTTCAACTCTGAGGCTTCAAGCCATGAGAAGTGAAAGCAGGGTGGGATCAATGCAATGCTGCCATAGTGAAGCAGGAGGAAACACAGGTGGATGTCGGTGGTGGGAGATGAGAACCTGCAGGCTCACCAGTCGACATGAGATTAACAGATTTACTAAACTGCCTGATGGCAACGTGCAATCTGAGCTGATCCAGAACACACCAGGCCTGAAGTTGTCCGCATGTACACAAGCTCCCTGGCTTTACATGATTAACATTCTTGGGACTAACGGCTTCATGTGAAATGTGGTCTTAATTATGAGAAATGAAAATGCTACACTTAGCCACGTAAAACCTCGGGGTTGCCTACAGCCACTGAGGGAACAGGTACTTTAGCTGACGGCGAGGCTCATATTGATCGCCCATTAGCAGCTGGTTGTAGTCCCCACGGGATGAATCCTAATGACGTTTCAGTTTCCTCTAGCGCCATCATGAGGTTGACATTTGTGGTTTTGAAGGAAAACTGGGTTGGGTGGACTGACACTTTGACGCTGACCAAGATCTGCAAATTAAAAACATTCCCATCGGCCTCAGTTGTTTTCTGTGTTTACTGCTACTGGGCAAACATTAGCATGCTCAACTAAGATCACTGTAACATCACACCTGCTAATAATGAACACGCCAAAATCGTTTTTGTGAACATAGATGCAGAGATGCATCATTTTTGTACCACTTGGCTGTCAACCGCTGCTTCGTTTCATCAGTAAAACCTACTTCATCTTAAAAAGAACAGGTTAATATTTAATATTGTCTATACTTTCCCAGACTAACACACCATATGCTCTGAAAACTAAACTTTCTTGTCTCCCAAAAAACACAATTCAGACTTCGTCAGAGAGACGGGAGTTTTAGCAGGATAAGAGAGGTGGCTAGATTGGGGAATGAGAAGCAGAGAGACAACGTGCAGGAGAGACGGGGAGGCAGAGACCACAGGAAGGTAAAGGGACCTGAGGTGCAGGTAAACACACAGTTGGATTCAGGTTATTGAGGAGGAAACACCTGAACTAGAGCTGTGACATGGCCGAGGCACCAGTAGCACACAGGCGACCTGAAGGCGAGAGCTGGTCTTTATATAGTGCAGGAGCTTGATGGGTGGACGGGTCTCAGGTGTGCAGGCAGATTGGCAGCAGGAGTGAGACGGAGAGCCACGCCCACACAAACACACACAGACAGAGTGAGAGGACAAACAGGGGACCAGATTAGAAATACAAGGGCGGGGTAAAGAGCACACTGGGACTGAGGGACCACGACAGTATGAGGATTGATATCAATCGTGTCTCTGCTTTAAGTACGGAGATGTGATCAGGATGTGGTTAGCTGAGCTAAAGACTGAAAAAATTACTACCAATACAATTTAATAATGTTATATTTGGTTTGATCAAGCCTTGCATGGATACAAAGGGACAGGTTTGAGTACAGGTGACCCTGTCCTTTCCACTACACTTTGCTACCACCCATCAGCTTGCTGCGTCCTCTTTCAAATGGAGCACTTGAAGCAGTTCAGCATATTTGAAGCTGATTGTATGAGCCCTCTGAAACCACAACTGATGGATGCACTAGATACAACATTAATGATGAAAGGCTAGTTGTTGTAGTTGTTGTTGATGATCCTCCACACTCCTTACTTAACAGTTGACAAGCAAGTTACTGTGTCGATGTGTATGGTCATACATGCAGTTTGGAATAAGGTGAAGCTGTTTCAACACGGATGTCACTCGCCTCACACAGTCTTTCTCGTCCCAGATCCAGCCTCATGAATTGCTCATTTTTTGGTCGTCTTCTCTCGTATTCACTCATTACGTAGATAATTTGCATCTGAATTTGGATATTCACACAGCTGGCAGCAGTTTGACCTGCTGGAAACAGCTGAGGATAGAAATCATCCATCTTGATGTGATTCGAGAAAGCAGCTCCCAACGGCATTCAAACGGTCATGTGAGCAACAAGGAAACACAAACATAAACCAAAGCTCGAGACTCATAGATTTATATAGTTATCGACCAATTTATATTACATTGCATAGATGCATTGTTTGTCATTTCCACAAATAGCTTTTGGTGCAATAAATGGATTATTTTGGACAGTTATCAGAACACTGAAAACATTGTTTCTGCTGTTTCAAAACATTTGATCATGCCTTTAGTACCTGTAATTGTGCACATCACAGTTTAGGCTGCTACACATCACAGCTTTCCTTTTTACAACCTCAGTAATAGAAAACGTGGACTATTATATTGTAGACATCTTAAATTTAGTTCAGGGCTATTTTTCTGGATTACAGCACATTATAATCCCATTAGAGGCATATACTCATTTTCTTCCTGAATAATCTTGATAGGAGTAAAATTACATGTGATTAATGTCCCTGATAACACCGCTTTCACAATGAAAGTTTTAGAATCTATTGCATTAGATTTTGTTTTGTATTAAAACGTCTTGGTTAAACGTAACCAAGTACTTTTTTTGGTTAAACTTAACCAAATACTTTTTTTGGTTAAACGTAACCAAGTACTTGTTTGGTTAAACGTAACCAAGTACTTTGTTGCTAAACCTAACCATGTACTTTTGTTGGCTAAATGTAACCAAGTACTTTTGTTGCCTAAACCTAACCATGTACTTTTGTTGGCTAAATGCAACCAAGTACTTTTGTTGGCTAAACCTAACCATAACTAACTAACTACTTTTGTGGCACAAGTGAACCCACGTTGGAAGTCTGCAAACTTTCCTGTGAACATGGAGGATTATTTTAAAAAGACACAGCATGTAAAGAAGGGTAACTGACACAGTGTCTCTGACATGTCCACAAATTACGCCAGAGGGGAACCTTGAGCATGGTAGTTAGAAGTGTAGGCCAACTGACCAATCAGCGGTCTTTGACGAGGCCTAGCCAGGCTTCCAGCACCACCCATGGATCCATAGAAATGGACAGGGACACGGGAAACGGACTTCTTGCGGGACTGAGCTCTTTTTTTCTTTTTTTTTTATCAAGACAAACCAAAGCTAAGACAAGAAAAAATGAAATTGCAGTATCTTGCATTACAGTTGTTTACTGTAGGCGGAGCATTATCTCATCCTCTTTCAATTGTATTAAACACAATTTACTCAACCCTGATGCGTGTATTAATGCTCTGATTACATCCACTGTGAACCCATGTCACAGTGTGTGGAGTGCTGTAAAAGAGGTTTATGAGGTCACCTTTTATGCTTCAGACCTTTAGTGTGCTTTTCCTGAATTGCAATTTTACAATAATATAATAGTTTATGGGGGGAAATAGCTGTCCATAACCGATCAACTCACAGCATTGAATGTGTGTTTTTATTCTTGTTGAAATGTATTATTGTCTGAGCCCTGTGCAGAGCGAAAAGGAAGGGGACTTACTGAGCTTCCCCTCAGGGTCAGGGGGGGTCACAGGGAGCTGGTGAATTGGACTGGAACTGACTTCCTATGTTGTTATCAGACGGTAGCTTAACCAAACACAGACACACAATCAGTGGAAAGAGTTGACGGTGCAGTATTAAAGGTGTCTTTAAATATCAGTTGGACTTTAAAGGTACCCTATGAAGTTTTTGACCACTACTAGCGCTATGGAACAATCTCTTGATTCAGGCTGCCAGTTTGATGTATTCATGTGCACTGTAAATGTGTTTGTATTATTGTCTTTTTTTAATTAATTATCAGTTTTATAAAAAATAAAGAAGAAAAACTGATCCAAGATCCCCCCTCTTCATGTCCCATGATATCCACCATGGTCCACTCTCTAGTTTTTTGCGTTTTGCTCTTTCACTTCTTCTTTTGATGAAGACTGTGAGATGTGATTGAAAGCACAAGGACAAGCTCCTAAATTTTAGTTCAAGTAAAACTTCCTGCTTTGTGTATCCTTCGCAGTGTCTTTTCCGTGTGGGGAAATTTGACTTTTTCTGTCTTTTTGTCCAGGCAGCAAATATAACACACTGCATACAAAAACATTTTTCAAACTTTTGGGTGACTGTTTGTCGAAGTGAGGATACATCTTTCTGCTGAAAGATGGAATACACGTTTTATTACCAAAACAATGAACAAATGATAAAGAATCTTTGCTTCTTCAGGCTCAGCTTCGTTCAGTGAGCCCAGAGGAGGAAATGCTCTTTGAATGACAGAGCTGGACCGGAATAATACAGCAGCTTATGAATAAGGTTTTTCTTTTTCTTGTGTATTTTTCTTGACATTGTGATGGATAAATATAGCATGTGTGCATTTGATACAAAATTTTATTTTGGAAGGTCCATTTTTGTTGGTGCAATTTTTTTTTAAACTGCTTCCAGTGATCCACTGATGGATGGTTCATCTTAAGCTGTAAGTGACAATATGAATCAATGCTTTATATACAACCTGAAAGGAATAATGTTGATCCTCTGCCTGCCCACACCTCTACATATACTCTACACAAATAGATGACACACATTTTTAAACCTCATACATCTGTGCAATTCAATTTAATAAGATTTAAAACGTTCCGAAATGGGAAGGTATATAAGATTTTATGCTAATGAGACACACCGAAATTAATCCTAATCTTCAGTTTCACTCTGTGTATCATGTTGCCTGCACAAAGGCATAATTCCAACTCACGCTTTGGATGATACACAGCCAGAGTGGAAAATAGATGCCACGCAGCTTCAATTAAATTACCAATAGGCTAAGTGCAAGTGTAACTAAATATAGCTGTTTGAACGGGGTTTGACCCACAGATGAATTGGGGCTGACCAAATTCAGCTCCGCTCAGAAATATGATATGAAACAGGGGTTTGTCGTGGGGAGGAATTAAAAGTGTACCTGAAGCTGCAGATTAGGCAGTTACGTGATCCACTTTGCTGCTTGTGTCGACGCTCGGTACGGAGCGCAAATAGCAGCCGCTGCACGTGCGTCCTCGGAGCTGTCAGGCTTTGCCCGGCCTTATTAAATGATCAGCTACGCTGTGTATTGTCACAGCCTGGTGAGTTCTGGCAGCGGCGGCCATGAGCTGCGGAGCACTGATGCCAAAAAGCGGCTTATCTTGATGGATGGGTTCATTATCACCTTCTAATTACAGGTGGATTTTCAGGTGTATTCATTACCCGCACTGACCGGGGTTGTGTGTTCGCGTCTGTGTGTGTGTGTCCAGGGGTTACTGTTACATCGGCTGAACTGCAGGGGGTCAGCTGGTGTGTGTCGGGGGGGTCCAGGGGTTCCTGTTTCAGCTCTGCTGTAGGCTTTCTGCAATATTCATGAGCTCCGTGGGGATCAGTGTGCTGTGCAGCGCTCAGGCCGCCTCTCCCTCTCAAACTGCCTACTTTGCTCCATCAAACACTATAACAAGTGTTTGTGTGCATCTGGGAATTTTCAAGTAGGTTTATGATGTTCATATTGAAGCCGATGCTGATATTATCGGATTGAAGCTGTGGATTTTTGGACCCCCAATCTTTTAAATCAATAGGCACTATTTTTTAGAAGAGAGAATAATAATGGGGAAATAAGGAGAAAGTAATCAGTTTGAAAAAAATAGTTTTTTTCAGGCCACTTGGGGGCTACAGAAACATGTGAATTCTCCATTCACATATCACCTTTTTAATTAAGGCGATATGTCGCAAACAGTATTTGCACATATTGGCAGATAGAGAGCAACATCAGTATTATTATTATTCACCATGTGGTGACCTGCCATTATAATTCACTCTCTTCTAGCTCTGATTTGGTCTCTACCAACTCCTGCTGAAAAAACATATTACTAAATCATCCACTATGTTCACCAGCTAAATGCAGTTTGGAACTAAGCATGTAGCGAACAGTGGAATTTTAGAGTGCATTTTTGCTGAAAACAGCTGACAGCTGGATCTTAAAACCACATCTTCGGAGATGTGAGTGTGAACAGAAACAGTATATCCTCGGCCAAAAGCTAAACAACAAGCAGAAACTTGCAACAAATTGCTGTTAAAACCAGCGGAGCTGCAGGTTCAGGTCATGATCTGTCAAAGCAGATTAAGCAGAGGTTAAGATCTTTAAATGTTTAGGCCCTAATCATTTGGGTAAAGGCTTCAAAAATGCTCCATCCTAAATTTCCTGTAATTGAAATGTATGAAAAGACCATCCCTGCTTTAGTGAGTCTATTTAAAACAGTTGTCAACAACCTACGGACCCAGAAAGGTATCACAAGATACGTTCACAACAAGATGTGTCGACTAGTGTCAAAAATGTGCCACCTATGTGAAATACTGGTGTTTTCTTTTTACCTCTTTGGCCCTCGTACTGTTGATGTGACAGTCAGAGAAGTGAATATCACACTTTGGTTATACTGCTCCCTCACTGTTCTTCAGCTCAATCGATTGGTTAAAAAGGGTCATATGAAAAAATGGATCCAAACCACTTATTTGTAAGAGAAACCATATTACTGTCGAAACTGTGATCAAAATACTACAAACTTCCGATAAGTCTTAAAACACTTTGAAAGGCGACTGAGCTCATTCCTTTTATCTGGCATGCGTTGTGTATCTGTCTCTCTCTATCTGGTGACAGTTTATTCCCAGATCTCAGCCATTAGTAATAATAATACACTTTTTATATTTATATGGCACCTTTCATAATGTTAAAATGCAGCTCAAAGTGTTTAACAACGAACAAATCAACAACACAGGCATTAAAACAGAGACACTTGGGCCCCCCAGACCTGTCAGCGCATACAGTGTGAGGGCCCACAGACCTTTGGTGTTGAAAGAGTGAGCCGACCACTAGGATCATGGAGCCCTGTGACTTAAAGCAGGATCTCACCACTAGGGACCCTGGGCCCATCAGCCCTTCAGGCATAAGCTAACCACTATGGCCCCCAGGGCCAGCAGCACTTGCAATGTGAAGACCCTCAGTGCTTGAAGTGTGAACTGACCACCAGGTCCCCAGGTGCCTCGGGGTGCTTATAGTATAAGCAGAAGCAAAACATTCAAACATTACAAATCCACCCGAGTAACCCAACAACTGCTCATTACGCCGTCATCGCACATATGTCATGTTAAATCATCACAAATGTGGCGGCTATTAAAGATGGAGCAAATTTCAACGAGCCTACTTTATTATACTGTTGGGAGCTGAGTTCACAATAAACATCATTATAGGTCGATTTATACTTTTGTATTAATAGCAGTAAAAAGAGGATGAGTATAAGCAGAGCATTATGTGATTAACATAATGTGCATTTGAGGAGGTTGGATGGTTTTTAAGCTGCTGGACAATTGATGACATGATGATATGATTAATGTGCGATTATAACGGGCATATTTCATCAGTGCATCACAGTATGATTCATGCGTTACTGAATCGGCCCTGAGGAAAGTGATGAAATGGTGGAGCCTGTGTTTGTGTGAATTCAGCTGACTTTCACTTTCCTGTGACTTCATTATTCAAACAAAACAACAATAACAATAATGAATTCCATCTGTGGCCGTGGCAGGACTGTAAAAAACCCGTCAAATCAAAAAGTCAGGCCAGAGAAGATAATTGGTTGGCCTGCCTGTCTGTCAGTGTTTACTTCCTGATTGTGCACTCTGCCGATCTCGAACGGGACTTTTTTGATGCATTCAAAGTCTCTGTGGTTTTTCCAAATTACCTGCTCTGCCTTTAACTAATTCAACAAGCACCTCTGGGTGGTTGAAAAGTCACCACAATAGAGACAATATATTCAGGGGAGAATATGTGAAACAGGCTAAAATGTATCTTTGCATTTGCAATATACATTGTTAAAGAATTTATTTTCACTTCTGTTCTTTTACTCAAAGTTAAAATGACAAATCTGCTACTTTGGATTTCTAAGAGTCCGATTGATTTACAATATATTTGGTTGTAAATCCATGTCCAGGCAAATCCCTCAGGAGCTATAGTGTTGTGATTGTCACAGCTGTTGCTATCAGCCACATTCAGACCAGCAGGGCTAATAAATATGTTACCGCAGCCAAGAGAGCATAGAGTGGTTTTAATGTTGATCAGATATAGACACATAATATGACTCCATCATGAAACTGCCTTTTAATAAAAAATAGAGGACTTTCTAGGTACGTTGAGCCCAAATAACATACGATGCATATGCTTTTGGCCTAATCGTGATTCTAAACAACCCATTTGATGAGAAGCAGATTATCAGTTGGATCTTTTAGTCATCTCTTTATTTTACAACTGAACTCAGAACAGGAAGTTTTTAAACAGTTATGAATGAGAGACGATAAGTCAGAGCTTCTATATTTTTAGATAAAAATAAATAAATAATGTTTTATTGTATATATACTGTATATGCCAGTATAGCTTTAAAAGTGCTGCATTTAAAGTACTGAACTTCAATCAGAGAAAAGTGTTTTTCATTTTTAACATGATTGTATTCAGACCAGAGGAAAAGTAGCAGTACAGAAATACTCTGTTACAAGTCCTCAGCTCAAGTAGAGACACGGAACAATAATCAGTAGACTGTATTACACAGTGAAAAGTGGAAGTGCTCATTAAGCAGCAGAATGGCCGCTTTTAGAGTGTTATATTACTCGGTTGTTGTGGCGGCATTTTATGTCGAAGCTGAGCTGACTTTTAACTGCTTACACGCTGCTGGGTAGTTTAATCTGTTACAACACAACACACGTCATTGTGTTTAAGGAATAAGAATAAGGATCAATGACTACACCCACTTTGTTTTGAAATTCAGGAAGTGTGTGGTGTATATGGCCTTATGCAACAACGATGTAACCAAGTGTGTCTGTGTCTGAAAGATCACGGTCATGATCCAACTGCATGATCTTGGGTTTTTTTTTAAGTCCTGGCCACAGCCCAGAAATATAGTGTCATTAAAGTATAAAGTGGCAGAAAATGTACAAGTACCTCAAAAACTGTGGTTCATATTCATAAAAAGCATAACCTCAAAGTTAATAGTACTTTTAAACGTCACAAAATTCTAAATTCAGGTTAAAGTGGCTGTTTTTGAACTTTTCTTATAAAAACAATTGCAGCGCAGATCTAGTGTTTTATTAAGATGGTTTAAGAGGCATAAAAGGTTGCGGATAAACTCAACAGTTGTCATATTCTTATTGCAACATTCATAGTTATAACTGTAGCAGTCAGACTCATGTGTTTCTGTCACATTTTGTCTCGTTGCCTTTATAGCGCTGCATCTGGTTAGAGTCCAAACGTATCGCACAGAGGTCAACCAAGCTGGTTATATATGGTTTGAGTTGTACACTATTATTGCCATTATACAGCATTATATCCCTCCATCTATTGTAGCAAAACGCCTTGTATGTGTTGATTTTGTCTATTTCATCAAGACTTTGTGTCATTTTAGTGGAGAGCAAACAGGATGTTCTAGTAAAAAAAAAAAAAAAAGAAATGCAAAAAAAGGAAAAACAAAGCTTATTATATAATATATATATATATATATATATATATATATATATATATATATATATATATATATATATATATATATATATATGTATATGTTATATATATATATATATATACACATACATACACATTGGCCATGTATCTGTTGGAATGGGGCATTTGTCTGTGTTGAACAGCAGCAGCCTTCATAGCGGCACAGTCAGAGCTGTGGTAACAGTTCTTCAGCTTCAAATAAAAGAAGCCTCCTTTCACATATTTTCCTATGGTCGTGTGTTGTGTTCTCTCCAAGAATGAAAAAAAAAAAAAAAAAAAAAAGATCTTTTATTATTTGTCCGCCTGCGTTTCTTCTCTCCGCCTTGTTCCGCGCTGCGGAGCTGCAGTGATGTCAGCCCGCCTGGGTCATTTGAAGGTCAGCAGCCTCGGAAGGGTTCACACAAAGTTCACTCGCATATATTAGGCAATTCAATCTTTCATTCTCGGTGGCAAAACTAGTTTGGAATTGAGCTGCACGGCAGGACGGAGAGCCCATTCGTCATCGGAGAGGAGAACGCGCTTTTAAACGCCGTCCGTGTTATTTTTTATTTTTTTCCTTTTGGGATAATAGAAAAAAGAAAAGCTCCTCAGGTTCAGGCGGGCTTTGCCGCTGCTGGTTACCGGGACGGTGCGCTTCAATGAAAACACGTCGGGATATTATTATTATTACTATTATGACGGAGTCCCGTTCGCACGTCCGTGGCCGCGCGCCGGTCGGACACGGCGCGAGAAAATGTCAAATGAGCGTTTAGAGAAGACGCGGAGCATTTTGGTCCGAAATAATTCATGATTCCGGTGCGGGACGAAGGAGAACAAGAGGAGCCAAATCTGCTGTGCCAAGAAGAAGAAGAAGTAAAAGAAGAGGAGGAGGAGGAGAAGGAGGAGGAGGAGGAGGAGGAGGAGGAGGGGGGAAACAGCGGAGTTTGATGGAGTTGTGTGCGCTTATGCCGGTGATATTTATCCATAACGCACAAGACTAGTTGAGCGACGCGCCGTCACCATGTTTGACTGCATGGACGTGCTGGCCGTGAGTCCCGGGCAGATGCTGGATTTCTACACGTCCAGCCCGTCCTCCTGCATGCTGCAGGAGAAGGCTCTGAAAGCCTGCATCAGCGGACTGGCGCACAGAGAGTGGCACCACCGCCGGAGCGCACACTGTAGGTCCAACTTCTCATCCTCTCTTATTGTTGTCGCTGCTGTTGTGCTGTGTTGGCTCGCTTGGAGCCGTGGAGGGTGGTGCTGGTGGTGCTGGTGTGCCAGTGTCCGTGATCCACACCATTCATAACAACTTGCCATTAAAAGAAAAGGGGGGCCCTCCAGGTGTGCTAATTACTCGTAAAGTCTGTTTCTCAATCAGACTACATGAGGGATTTGCCCTTTAGGAAGTTTGTTGGGGGGGAACTCTTGGACGCATGAACGCATCATAACAATAACAGTATGAATGGCTCCTAATAACACATGGGTGATGTAGTTTTGGAGTGACAAAGTGTCATTTAAATGTGTATTTTGGATGTTGGATGTCAGTATCGAAACTTTTTCTTTCCTTCTCCAAACGTCATATTTCACCGCCGCGCGCCCTCGTAAATCCTCAGCAGTGGAAGCGGCCGCGACCTGCTGATGTATGCGCTTGTCTCAGATCGGATCGGTGGAGTTCAGAGAGCAGCGGGGGCTCGGAGGAATGCGGAGAGTAAACACACCACCTTCCCCGGCCGCACATGACAGGAGGGGCGGCCTGGCGAGCCGCGACCTGCGCTCCGTGACACTGATTTAGATAAATGACCCCGTCGACTTTTCCCAACAAGATTATCTCGACTGCTATCGGAACACGTCAACCTCCCGCGCTGTGAATTGGCCGAGGCTGATCGATGGCTGCGTCTAGAGCTTTTGTCCAGGAGATTAAGTGGATGCTTTAAAGAAAAAGATGGAAAAAATAAGAAAAAGCAGCTGCATTCCCCCCCAAAAAAGTAAAATCTATCAGAACTCATCAAATCAGTATCGTGAGAATGAAGAAGTGCATGAAGAATACAATTATTCTCTGATTTAAAAACAGCTGATTAAAAAAGGTGTTGCTACACTTAAAAACCACCTTCAGATCCGGGTCACTTTCATCCATTAAGCGGGTGCTCATCAGGCACTTGTCAGTGTTTGTTTTTCGCTGTCGCCCCGCTGCTCCCCTGATTTATCCTCATCTGATAATGACCAGCCTCCAGCTGTCATTCCTCAGGAAGTGTTTGCTCAAGGGCACTCAAGTCAAAAGAGGCTCTCGCTGGTGGAGGGAAGGTTAAAAAAAAAAAGTGAGAGCTGACACCTTAAACGCCCCGGCTGCTGCAGGTTTTCGGGTGTGATGAAGAGGGTTTTCTTGAAAAAAGAGACAGAAAAGTGCAACTGACTTAATTGAGTCGTCTCTAGACATGTCAGAAAATAGTTCCCAGAGTGCAATGTGGCATCTTTAAATTCCTATTATATGTAAAATTACTGTCACAAAGAACATATCAACCACCAAATTTGTGGCAATTTTTTTCTTTGCTTGCTAAAGTTTTTATTTAATTTTATCTGAATTGAGTTTTTTTTTTTTGTGGCAGTCCACTAACCGATTAATCGTCTAATCATTTCAGCTGTCTGGTCCAATAATACAAAAACAACGTGTGTCTTCTTTTATGGTAATCCTGATGTTAAAATTGTGGATAAGGCTTGTGTGGAAAAATAATCGTTTTTGTTTTTATTCACGTCATGTGTAAACCGCTAAATGTATGAAAATGCATTTTTGTAATTTTCACACTAAAGAAAATGTGATTTCGTCCTCACGGATGAGCCTCTTACCTTTCTTTTGTGTCCGTATAACTCAGATGCTTTATCATCCGATTTCTCAGACGATTACAACGTACAATTAAAGGCTCTTTGACAGAGCCGTAGTCGGGATTTTAACATCACCGAGTCCCCCAGAACACCCGACAGCCTCCTCAGAAAACAATGTCTCACATTTGTTTTCCTGTTTGGGATTTCCCCCCATATTCAGTTATGCCGTTCAGGGTTGAATCATATTTTATGCAATTTGAAATTCACACGCATCGTCACATGTATCATAGCTAATTTTATTTATTTCTTTACATCCACATTTTTAAAAGTTTTTCCCGTCATCAATTCTCGGAAGGGCACCCGGTCAAAATCTGCTTATTCTTGTGTTTATTATAAATTGCTCATTATTTGTTGACATATTTCAAAGCAAACTAGAAATGAATGGCAATATATTGTCTATAAGCGCGTGTCCAGGTTTAGTTAAATCCTTAAAGCAGTTACCTTAGAAAAGAGAAGTTTAACTTCAGTAATTATTATTAGCACATCAGAGGAGAATAGAATATTTCTGGCTTGATTGTGGTCCATAAAAGATCAACTTCAGTTGCTTTGTTACTTCTTGAATAGACGTATTTTTGTATAATCTGAAGAGCTCTTTGAAAGAGGAATTCAGGTAAAACTGATTAAAAAGAAGACCTGTGCTCGGACTGTGCTCTTTAACGGGGCAGTACCGGGACTCTAACAATACCGAGGTCGAGACAAAGACCCTCCATACCCCCGCCCCTTCCCTTTTCTGTCTTCACACTCTTATTTACTGGCCTCAACATGGACCTAATCACACAAACTGACAACAACCCCCATGTACCCTTAAATTGTAGGATGTAATGAGAATAAGTGGCATTGCCCCCCTCACAGGAAAATGACCTCCCCAGCGGTCGCTACGGCCCTGCATGTCATTGTTAATACTGACAAACGGCAGAGCATGCTGGACTCCTATATTAATTAACCTGTTTCAGTCCTCCTAGAATTCAATTAAAATAAAAAATAAAGCCGGTGTGGCCTCCCGGGGCTTTAATGTACGTCGGTTATCCAACATAAAATGTAATTATGGAAGCAGGAGGTGTTTTGATTGGTCGTGCAATCAGACAATCGATATGCTCGCGAGCCCAAAAAGGAGATACTGTTACTAGATATTGTGTTTTTTTTCAACGTTTTTTCCCTCGCTGCCGCGTCGGACCGGGCGACCCCTGCCCATTTCCTGTTTGAAGAAGACATTGTTTGATTTAGACTTTGATTCCAGAAAAGCCTCTCTCAGGGTCACCGAAATGTTGGTTTATTAATTTATTTGTTCGGGATAATGGAAACCTCCTGGGTGTTAATTAGCCGCATTGACAACGAGCCAACCATTAATGCACTTCCTCTTCCAGTTTAGATGCTAATTAAGAATGATCAAGGACCTCCTTTACAACAGATGAAATGGGGCTCTGCGGCTGAGGAATGATACCCGAGCTCCGCACAAACACACAAATGAAGTTCGCACTAAAAGCATCGAGTCATTTTATCCCATCAAAACAAAATCCTCAAGCCATCAGACGAATGAGCGGGGAAGGCGATCGTCGACAAACGCCGCCGCCATTGTGACTTAAAAAAGACGAGAGTGCGGCGTTTCCGGTGCGATGCGTATGCGTGCGGCCGATATGTGTGATGGGATAATTGGGGCCTTTTTGTCTTCAAGGCTTAAGCGCCTCTGATATGGACATGAAAAGCCATTAGCACAGCTTGCACACCAAGCTAATTTAGTGGGCGTGTGAAATGAAAGGCGGATGGGGGGAAATAAAAAGAGATGTACAACAGTGAAATGAAAGGAGAGCTCTCTGATGCCAGGCGTGTTTAATCGACATGATTAGGACAGTCGGGGTCCCAACAGGGTCGCGGCGCTACCGTGGGTCTGGGATCGTTTCGTGTTTTGCGTTAACATGTTTCACAGAGTCGTAGCAGCAGCCTTAAAAAAAAGGCTGCTTTACGCTGATATATGTGTGTTTTAATCTGGTTCCCGTGGAGAACTTTACTTTCAGAGAATTTCATAAAAACACTTTTTTTGGCATGAATGCAACGCAAAGTTTATTTGCACAGCACCTTTCAACAACAAAGCAATTCAAAGGGCTTTAGGTGAAATCTAAAGAGGCATTAGGACAAGATAGAAAGGCAATATGAAGTGCAAACAGCTGTAAGGTTGTATAATTAAAAATGCAGGCAGCAGCAGACCTCCAGCTCTCTGGGAGTTTGTTCCAGATAGAAAGACGGTGAGCAGACCGGACCCAGACCGGCTGGGAGGTGTCCGTGGTAACAACATTAATGATCGGAAACATCTCAGACCTGTGGTCTTTAGCATTGCCCATCAACGTTTAATTCTTCTTTGTCAACAAAAACTAATATTCAACGAAACAATCAAATATGTCACTGAGGTGCCACACCACAGAGCTCCTGCTTCATCCTCTCATTTGTTTCAATTCAATCAAATCTTCATTAGCAATTTTGGAGGGTTGTTTTATTCGTCTGTTTTCTCAGTTTTTCCCGACGTTAACCATCTGAGGAACAGCTTCAAACCGGCTTATTTGCATATTAATTATGGATTGCTTGTTGCCCATAACAACCCAAATATTTTTAAGTCTCCACACTGAGTAGAAACAGTTTGATGAGTGGCAAAACATCCTTTAAAAACCTTAGAAACGGCCTCAAACATCTGAAAAAACTCCTCATTTACATACCTTAATACAACCATATATTTTACATATTCTTTTTAAAAATAGGGACCAGCTTGAAGCTTGAATTTAATTATTACGATGTAATCACCAATGCAAGGCTGTGGAAATTACTGCACCATTTTGGGCTTGATTTTGTTCCCTTAAATTGGCTTATTTTGTGCACATTTACTTTACCATCAAAATAGAACGTTTAAGTGGCTTTTGGATGTGTAAAATTAAAGGCTTTTAAGCATTAGAATACGAGATTGTAATTGTGAATACAAGCAGGAATATTGGCAAAATTAAGAGGTTAAAATAGACAAAATAATTAGGCAGATGTTTGTTTCCCTATATTGAAGACATTATTTACAAAAGTGTTATCAGCCTCCTATGAAGTGATGGTCCACATTTCTGTGGGATTTATTTTTATGTTGCTCATTGAAACATTCTGATCGTTGAACTGGATTTCTTCCCATGTTTACCACACCCATCCCACAGCTCCCAGCTTCAGCTCCTTTCACTGCTTTCTAACAGAGCTGACAGCAGAATACAGCTCCATGTAAAAGTGCAGGGGGGGGGGGGGGTAAACCGGCGCTGTGCTTTTAAGGCCACAAATTCCTGTGGATTAAAAAAGAAACCTCTCGCGTTTCACCAACCTCATTTCCTTTCCTCACGTTCCTTTCCGTCAGCTTTTCTCCAGCGTCATCTGCTTTTATGGCCGTCTTAGTTTCTCCGGTCACTTTTTATGAAAGCTTTGAAGCGGCTCGCACCTGTTGCGTTTTGGCGCTGCTGCCACCATGGAGCTGGTTAGAGGAGGGTTTGGTCTAAAACTCAAACCCCAGTCATGTAATAATACCTCGACAGTTCATAAAAATGGAGTAGTGAAGTAAAGGGTTGGGAGGTTTTTTCTTCTTCTGTCAAATGCAGACTCTGGAAGCCCTGATGAAAAGCAGATCCTGGCGTCTCCCCACCGCCCTCCTCTTCCATTTCCCCACCAGACGAGAAGTCAAATGACTGTTCCTCATTGTTATTTTCTTTTCCTTGAGTGTTTAAAGCTCCTCTAAATATCCCCCTCTGCACAACGCATCAGAGAGCGGAGCAAAGCTGCTTCTAATTTGGTGTACTTTGGGTGAACTTTGACCATTTCCTCTGACTGGGCCTGCTGTATGTGAGCTATGTGCTTGGCGCTCCTGCAGAGAGAACCTGGAGGAAAACACTCTCAGACTGGACGGAGCGTCAGCTGAGTGGAGGAGGAGGAAGAGGGGGAGGAAGAGGAGGGCCTGGATCCACCGACTGGGAGTAATACCCCTCTAATCCTCCCAGTCTATGCCCACTGCTCCACACCCAAATCACCACAGCTTTCTCCTAACACAAACCAAATACACAAATACCCCGAGGAGCTTCAGGAAATGCCTCTCTTTTTCTTCATCCCTCTTTTTTGCATGTTTCTCTCGTTTCTGCTGCTCCTTTACAATTTGTCCGTTTTTTATGATCCACGGCTGATTTTTATTCAAACCATAAATCAAGCTCTGGATTTTATTTTGAAGCGCACCTATTCCTTCTTCTTACTATCTGCAGCCCAAAAGCAGCGGCGTCCTTGCTTTGGATGCGGCATCGTTGCGTTAATCGCCTGTGTGCAGCGACAGACTTTGCTCCGGGTTCTTTGCCATCTGTTGGTCCCGTGGACCATGTGGGGAGAGTTCTACATGTCACTGGTTTTCAGACTGGGGAAACTGGATAACAATAATATATTGACAATAATAAGCATACGATGGCACATTCTGCCTGGATGTTCTTTTCATAAATTATATTCTTAAGATAAATTTGCTTTAGTATGCTTCAGTGTTGACGATTTGCTGGTAAAAATGATGCTTAATCGCTCATCTAGTAGGCAGTATACCACACATACTGATATGTAGCATGCAGTGCGTTAGTACTAGTACTACTCTACTGTCATCGGCGTAACTCTTCCTCTACAGTTTTCCTGCGCAATGAAAGATTATTACACACACGTATTATTACATCACTTCTTGCAAACTCACTTTTGTAGGATGAGTTGAGATTTCCCGTCAATCGTAAGACAACACTGACGAGCCAAATGAACATGCAGAGTTATTGCACACTTTAATCACCCCTCCTGTCCAAGCGGACCATGAAGCGAGGCCTTTATAGGGGGACGAGACCTGGAGATGGAGAACAAAATCCTCCGCCCTCCTCTGCAAAAATGCTTGTGAAACTTAAGCTAGAGCTATTATAAGGCTTCCGCGGTCTCATTGATGCCAAGTTCACCTACCTGACATCGCTTCTCTTGAAGTCGCACACTCAACGATCTTTCACCAAAACGACATTTTGTTATGAAATCACGCAATAAGTTTATGACAAAAGAATCTAGCGTGCTAGATGTGTCTGTGACGCGCCGCGATCTCGGGTCACGTCTTCAAACAGTTCAAAACGCCGTTTTGACCCTGATCTGGGGTCAGTGCGGCATGATGGACTTAAATGACGGCCATGACTGAGGAAATGTGATGAACTAATGTTGAATGGTGACAACTGTGGCCACGAGTTATAATTACAGTTTGAAAGTCAGTGAAGTTATCGCCCTGACAACCATTTCGAGCTAAACTTTGCCTGTGTTCGCTAACATTAGCAGCAATAAGCCGCTGGTCACATCGGAACAAGTACGTCTTTGGCAGCAAAACCGGAAGGGTGCACATTATTGAGTATGAATTTCTCCTTTGTGAGAGGAACAGTGTGTTGTTTCTTCATTCAAATGCTGCATTGCATCACTTGTTTGGCACTCTTAATGATCTGACGAAGTCACACCAGCGCCTTCATCAGATCAAGACTTGAGGAGATTATCAGATCCTATCACAATGAAATCAGTCAAAACTAATTTGAGTTTTTAAATGTTTTAAAGTTCACGTACTCTTTCATCAGCTGCGTGCGATTTGTAGCTCGTCCCTCCTGCGCGGATGATGTTTCTAAAAGCCAGGATGGGCCTGTATAACGGCGTGCTGCCGGTGTCGGCAGGCTGCAGTCCCGGAGGACGGGCCAATCAGAGGGCCTGTTTTCTCTCGTCTTTCCCCCTCCAGCAGGGATTGTGTGCTTTCCTGTTTGACCCTGGCGGCAGGTTCAGCCAGAGGCTAAGGGTTCAGCAGCCACACGTTTTTTTCCCCCTGCCTGCTCTTAAGCCAGACTCGCCGTGTGCGCTTGTCTGTCACCAGCCTTTATTCCTCTAATGGAGCTTTCTGTGTATGTTAACATGCGGGGAAGTCGACTCAAAGTTTAATCACGCAGAAAATGGAAAAAGGCTCCCCTGCACCTGATAGGGCCTATACAACACCATGCAGGTACCCATCGGCCACCCCCTCCTCCCACACACACACACACACACACACACACTCTTGAGCTGCGTAATGAATCCACGTTTATGCGTCCCATCTGTCTGCAGGTGGTCACGCTGCTTCCCAGACGCAGCCATGAGTTTCAAATAGGCAGCAGGGCTGAATTGTTGGCGCTGCCACTCCTCAATGTGGGGCTACCCAGCCATCACGAATGCTCCGAAGGCATATCAGTAACAAAAGTATTTTTCCTCTGGATGTATGTTAAAGTGTGCCGCCTCCCGGGGAAGGCTAATATACGTTGTTTTTGTGCTCCAGTAGTCATACATCCTCATCCTCATCTCGGGTGAACACCTTGTTTCACTTATTGCACGTTCGCTACAGGACACGATACGGCTGCGTGGTCTCCGAGGGAGGAATGAATGAACCCCTTCTTTCAGCATCCACATAAACAATGCATTAGAAAACCAGAGATTTGGAATCAAGGATTATGTTGAATCGATGATGGAGAAAACATATTTATATATTTAAATATCAAGCAAAATGCCAAACATGTTCCGGTTGCAACTTCTTCAATGTGAAGATTTGAAGGTTGTCTCTTGTCTTTTGCATTATTAGACGTTGGAAATCTTTTGTTGCAGGCAGGTATACATACACAGGTGTACTGTCCACCTCCTGAACAGGATCCCAATAAACAGACTGGTCTCAATCCCAGAGCATCAAATACGGCTCGCTGCATCTTGATACTGACACACGAGGCTCCTTTCAGCGTCCGTACGAAACGGCTTTAAACTGGACTGAGGTGGTGGATGGGACAAACAAAGACAGGACTTTCACTCAGGGGACCAGCGTTTCTGCACCATGTGAAACCAAATGATAAAACTAAAACTTATCTGCATCTATTCTACAACATTAAAAAATAAAAAAAAAAACTCTAAACAATCTGTGTCAAGATACCAAGCAAAAGGCTTCAGCCCAAGTGGCAGATATGATGATTTGATCATGTTCCAATAAATAGTGCATGTAACTGGTCCAGCCTCGGAGGAGCAGTGGGTTGGATGGATTTTGAGCAGCAGCTGCTGCATTTCACAAAGCAGGAGATTGTTTTTCATGCTCAGGAGAAACAGAATTGCATGATCCCAGAACAAAATAATACTTCATGCTGGGGCTGGACGTTGAACCTCGATACTTTCTTAGTACTTCTTTGATTCGCTAGCCAGCTGAACTGTTGAAACTAAGATGCCAGTCTGTTCAAGCTTCAGCTGCAGCAGCCCGGAGTAGGCCAGACATTTGTGTACATTTAGCCTGCAGAAACCGAGGCACACTGGCCAACAGAGACACAATATATGTGCAGAGAAAAGTCTGATATGAGACACTTGAAATGATGACTGAATAGAGGGCTTTGGTTATGAACACATTTTATAGAAAAACATGTTTCTATTCCTAAAAAGCAAAAAAAATACATTTTGTTAGCAGCCCAACTTGTAATACATACATGGTATGCTTCATAGACACAACAGGCATGAGCATCCAGCCCCCCTTCTCCCCCCATCAGATGGCTTTGTGTGTCAGAACACTGGCTTGCCTCCAGTATGGTGTCTCACCATACATCTGCTTTATGTGCAAGCTGCTTCTGACTGCTCTCTGCCAATAACAGAGGGAAACCATTCGGAGCAGTGAGACGACCTGACTCCAACGACAACGAATGTCTGTGTGTGTGTCTGTGTGTGGTCCTCATCAGTGAAACCAGGTTTAAAGATGGAAGTATAATGGAGCAGTAATGTGGCTGACTGACGTTGTTTACTCTCAGATAAATACCAAGTGAAATGCAGACCAGTGAACTTTTCAAAATCCTGACGCAGCACCATTATGTCAGCTTGTTATGCAAGGCTACTCAAACATTCTGCAGAACTTTTGAGCAGAACTTCGATGCCGTCGCCGTTTCATAACGAGTCACAGAGACTTTTCCACCCAAACTTCTCTCGCGAACCCCCGATAAGAGCTAGAATCGATACGTTTATCTCATCCTAATTAACCTCCGCGATCGTCTCGCTTCCTCATCCCTAATTACAGAGGTAACATTCGTCCTCGCCGAGGTGCCGCGGACTTGTCAAGACTTCCCTCGAGCCACATGAAGTCGCTGAACGCGAAGCTGCAAATTCAACACGCACAAAAAAAAAAAAAAAAGAGTCACACAGGGTGAATGTAGACGAAGATTAGATTAAACCGCCAGGGAATTCCATGCAAGGACGAGGGTCCAGTAATTATAAGAGCGTGTCCCTTACCATCAGTAATTGAGTTTACTCTGATGAAGTACGGAAGAAAGTAATCTAATCAGTGGAGATGCTGGAGAGACTGTTGTCCGTTTTCTATGCAGATAGGCTGCGTGCATGTGGACAACGGTTCGGTCTGTGCAAAGATTCAGAAGTCTTGTCTCTTGTCTCGTCAATTTCACGCGGAGGTGCTAAGTGTGTTATGATTGCTCCATCTTGAATAACTGCTTTTGTATCTTCAAATTACGAGCACATCTACCATAAACAATACTGTTTAATGCATCCGATCTTTTCTGGTAAAACAGGTTCTACAATATAGACTGTCCTACTTCAGATACCAAAGGAGGGTTTTGTGAACCGAGAGCTGACTCATAACATCCACGGATTTATGCACAACAGTGTCTGGGCTTTTAAAATGTTGAGAAAACTTTTTATTTTTAAATGGAAATTCATCCAGTTCCAGGTGTCTAAATTAATCATTCAGTCATTTGAAACCAAGCCTCTTCACCTTCTCTCTGCTCTTGTTTGCATTCCCTGCAGCCATTGAGACGCAGAGCACCAGTTCCGAGGAGCTGGTCCCCAGCCCGCCGTCCCCGCCGGCCCCTCCCAGAATCTACAAGCCCTGCTTCGTCTGCCAGGACAAGTCCTCCGGATACCACTATGGTGTCAGTGCTTGTGAGGGCTGCAAGGTAGGACTTCCGGATCTCCTCAGACTGTGACATGCTGTGTTTTTCCACTCTGTGAGGGCAGCTTTTTTTAATTACAATACACACACAACACTTAAGTGAAAGTGTATTGGCTGAGAGAGAATAGGAGCTTTGTTTCCAAGCATTCGTTGTACTTTTTTATTTTTCCTGGAGGCCTTGCCTGGAATTTATAGACAGTCGAAGGACACTACTTGGTTTTTAAACCAAAAAAGGTTTATTATCAAGTAGGCTTTCAGATACAAGGTTCCTTTGTAGGTTCTAACCACAAAAAACAACTGCCGTTGGATGCTTTTAGCTCAAATAAAGGCCCATTCACAAATAAAGGCCATTTCAAAGGCCTCTACGTGGACCTTTGAAATGTGGTATGGATGTGATGTGGATTTAAAATGCCTTTAAAGTTCTTTGCTGTCCTCGAGATAGTTTGACAAAAACAAAAACTCACAAATTGAGGTGCACTTCCTAGCTTTATTTGGAGATTTAAACAGGATCAAATGATCAGCAGATACCATGTGATTCAACATGGTAGCTCTGGAGAAAGCCTGCAAGTGGACCTTGACTTGGGATTGATTTGTCAAACTTATGTTCATATTCATATTGGCGACGTAAATCCGATATCAGTCATGCTATATCTAGATGTTTAACAGAAGAAATTCAGAGTACTCTTATCAGATTTGAAATAATATAGGTAATGACTAATCTGTGTCACAATGAAACGTGTAGGCGTATGAGAAGGGTCCCTGGGGAATTTAGCACATTAGATGTTTAGATTGTATTTTGGGCTGTTTTTTTTTTTAATGTTTTTACATGCCTTGAGTTCACAACCTTTGTTCCATTTGCCATACAGTTTAAGTTGCAGAAAACCTATACACATATAGCAAAACCAAAGCTAACTGCAGTAAAACAAAAAGAAAACGTCCAAGAAGAATGTGAGAAAACGTGTTGTTCTTTTTTTGTCATTTGTCAACTGTTTTTTTACGATGACAGTTCCTCCCTTCTGTCTCAGTCTCACATTCTCAAATGTTCTACTTTTTGAAATTCCTTCCAACATCTGCTCTGCCAGCACTTGTCTGTCTTCTCCCACTTACAGCAGCTGTTGCTAGGCAACGGCTCACGCCTGCACACACATGGATCCATATAAAAACAACATTCAGATGGGCGGTGGGTGAACAGGCGGCTCTACCTTTAACAACATAATTCAATTATTGTGTGACGTTGTGTAAAAACAGCTTGAATAACAAAAGAGTACTTTTAGAATACCTTCTGGAGAAGTACACATGTGAGCGTCCTTCCCAGGCCATGCCGGTCTCTCCCATGCAGCCAGACTGCACTGTGATGTCCTCTCTCCTCCCAGCCTCTGTAATTGAAGCAGCGGTATGCCAGGAATCCTTTGGAGTTTTTGGCCCAGAGGGAGGTGGTGATCAGCTCACTCACTATGCTCTGGGTCAAACTAAGTTCTCCAGGGGGCTCCCATGCTGCCAATATAAGCCTCATCCTAGGCTCGTCCTGACCTTTGACCTGGCCTTTCTGGCCTCTGTTTAAAAAGGTACAATGTGTAAGAGCTGGCCATAACTTTTAGTTTAAGCCATAAAAACAAAGATCTAAGATTATCAACAGAATATGAAGAGATTGGTGTTTTATATCAAAGACGTTGATGTATTGTGTTGCAGAGATACGGAAATGAGCATGCTAACCAGCTAGCCTAACCAGCTAGCCCGAGCCCATCCTGCAGTGTACCATGTCTACCCAGAGAGGCGATAGAGAGTCACCGTACCATTCAGTCTGTCCATCATGTTCATGATACAGGGTCTTTTACGTCTTCATCGATTGGTTATCGAGAGTCGAAGTTCTGCCCTTTCCCCTTGACCACCATGGGTCCATATTTCAGAAAAAATATGTACGGCAAGAGACAACTCATGTTTTGATCGCATGTGCCATGAAGCACACAAATTAATTTGTCGATTTCAAACGTAATTTTGCATCTCAAGAAAGTAGATTTTTTCATAAATCTGTTAGATGAATTAGAATGACAGCAAAAGTTGTGCAAGTGATGTCTCTGAAGCTGCGATGCCTGTGTTTGGTACTGAGACTAAGCATCCTGAATGAGAGGCTAACGCCTTCTAAAAGCCAAATTATTTATGTCTAGATGTTATTTGAAGTGTTTATGGAGCAGCTACAGTGTAAGCATAGCCTTCCTCCAATCGATCCTAACTAAACTAAAAAAAAAAAAAAACATTTTTAAAGTTATTTGCTTATCGTCTTGCAGACAGAGCTAGCAGATTTTTTACGGATTGGGGTCATTGTGTCTTTTCTTAGGACATCCTTTTTTACCACTTAAAATTGTCTGAGGTATGTTTAGGCACAACACACAGAGTGTGAAGAATCATCATTACATCACATGACTATGGGACTGAGCGCCGCTGAGTGCAGATCCCTAATGTCAGATGCAGATGGCAGATAAACTGTGCTGAGAATGCAGTAAAATAGTTCAATTCATGACAGAATGGCCTTGATTTTTGTGACATCCTGACTCAAGAGGATTAAGCAGCGGATTATGTTTTTTTTTTTTTTTGTCTGTGTTTGATTTCTGTCTCCATGGCGAAGGCATTGTTGTCTGCAGCGCGAGGGGCAAGCCTCTTCTATTGGGTAGATGCAACCAAGCATGCCGTACAGCTGTAGGCTTTTAGCCGGCGAGAGGAGCCTTTTACTGCCCAGTGAATGTGCCAATTAGAGCTACAAATAGACTCAAAGACAGACAAGAGTGTGAATGCGTGTGCTTCTTAGGCTGTATGTGTGTGTGTGTGTGTGTGTGTGTGTGTGTGTGAAGCACTCTTAAAATCACACTTAAAAAAACTACTCATGCACATTCAAATGCATATGCACATATGCAGCGGTATAATAAATTCACACTGCACAGAAAGCAGCCCTGTAGATAACGGTTTACCAACGGGTGTCCAAACATATGTTGGTATTTCTCAGCCCTCACAAAATCATTTATGTGAATTTAAAGGGTGGGGCTATTTGCATTTTTTTTTCCTGGGTTTTCATGTGGCGACGCAGGCGTTACCAGCAACATTTTTAGCAATAGATTACGGATGAAAGTCATTTTTCAAACAGATAAATTACATGAAAGTCCCTAGTTCCAGCTACTAACGTGTTACAGTCCACGGCTTTACTTTCTTTTCTCTGATTGTTAACTGAATATCTTTGGGTTTTGAACGGTTGGTCGGATGGTGTCAGATTGCACTCTGGAAAATCCATCTTTTTTAGTGAATTCCTTAGTTTTTTCTTTCATGTAGTAGAGCAAACCCAAAGAAGCATATGCTTCCTTGGTACTCTGTTAGACAAACTCAAGATAATATAAAATAACACATCATTACAAAACATACAAACAAATATCACCATTCCTTGGTTAACAAGTAATCTAAATATTTCTGAATGTTCAAACAGCTCCTCTAGTGTTATCTGCTCATCTGATGCCCAGCAAGCAGTATTGTTAATGTTTTATCATAAATGATGTATTTTATTTGATATAAAAATATAATTTCATTCAATTCATTTTTAGATAAAATGTAAAATAGCAAACTGTAGCTGAAACCAGATTTTGACATTTTCTTGTCAATCCTTTTATTAATCTATTGGGAGGCCAAATGCATAAAGGGGCTCCAGTAAACCAGATGAATACAGCAGGTAGAAGTGGCACTTTTAGCGGTGTTGACAGAGTTAGCGTGTGTTAGCTCGACAGATTTGTTGTGTGGACGGAGCTGATTTGAATTGTTAAAACAGGGTGCGGGCATATGGGCCTCCAGAAGTGCATGCATATGCAACAGATGACAGTTTCATCTGTGTTGACCCAAAGTCAAGGAATCCTCCAAAGTCAGGGCGGCCTTCACATTCAGTCGCCCCTACGTGTCGTGCTCATTCGACATCTTTCACAGCGTCCTTCTGACGACGCCACAGAATGTCCCAGGTACCATGGGACCATCTGAAAGACACCAGCAGGCATCTGATTTAAGTTTCTGGAACTTTACGTTTCTCTGCTGTAGCACTCTGGACCCCGTCTGGTCATATGTGGCTTTCCAAGCATGAGGAGTAGCAGATTTAACGCTATCGCTTTCCAGTGACAGCATCACTGTCCACAGAGCACACTGTTAACACGTGTCAGAGGGACTAACTCTTTGCCAGAAACTTGTTGAAACAGAGTAGTGTCTGTTAAAATGTTTAAAGACGAGCACTTTGTTCCTTAATTGTGCTGTTTTATTTTATATGAAAATCACACTGAGACAACAGCAGCACTGAAAGCCATTATTCTAGATGGACTTTTCGCTGATTTTGGACGTGAAATACTGCGTGAACTTCCTGTCCCTTTCTTCTCTGAATAAAGCAGGGGTTTACATCATGGGCCACATAATAACATAAATGTTTCCCTTTTTTGTGTTACGTACAGGTTCACAATTAATGAACAATCCATTTACAAAACCTCGCTGATCTCTCGGCTGAAACTAAAAACAGAATGCTGTTTCGTCAGGCCTGTCAACCATTTATTCATCTTCTCTGCTCTCAGTTTTCCTTGCAAGTTATTGTACTTTTCGGCAAGATGATTCTGACAGTGTGTGCCAATTATTATATTCTTTGAGCACTGAAGGGTGCTGTGAACACACCAAGCACGTTAGCTTCCCATTTACCTCCATGAAGAAATAGGAACTGGTCCGTTTTTCTCAGAAACGCTTGCATTTTATTGAAAAATTGGAATTAATGACTGCAATTTTCACACTTGCAAAGTCATCCAGAGGTGCGGATTGGAGCCTTTGGCCATGTTTCACCTTTGGAAAAAAAGCCAAAGCAAACATTTATGTAATGGACGCCTACAGTTTCCCTTAATGACAAAAAAGACAAGTAATGTTGCAAAGTCTATGTCTGAAATGTTCTGAAATGGACTTTTAAAGCTCTGAGCCCCACAAGGAATGTCCCATTCACCTCGATACAATGGAGGAATGAAGACTGACATCTCAGAGACAGATATCTTTAAACCAGGACAAATACAACCAGAGCGGTCTGTATGTCTACATAACACCAGAGGGTGGGGGATATAATGTATGCAGAACACTTTAGAAAATGACATCTTAACATTGTTTTGCATAAGCCCTGAAATGTCCAAAGGAAAAAAAGAAAGAAAGCTTGAATCTGTACGCGT
Organism: Chelidonichthys spinosus; assembly: GCA_029853015.1. Lineage (NCBI taxonomy): Eukaryota > Metazoa > Chordata > Actinopteri > Perciformes > Triglidae > Chelidonichthys > Chelidonichthys spinosus. Next base: position 15,955,189 of record CM056836.1, on the reverse strand, counting down.
GTCGTCAGCGCTGACAGGCCTTTAGGAGCGAAGACAAAACTTTGAGCCGTGAACACTCCTCCCCCTCTCTCTTTCACTTGTTGGGTCCTGAGGCGTTGACACGGCAGGATTAGTTTGATGGAACTGGTTTGACAAGCAGGAGACCATAACCTCTTTGAATAAAACACAATTCAGAACGCTCACATTGGAAGAGAGGGGCTCCTCTATCTGAACTCTCTGCTCTCTGGTTTTTTCCCACCTCAAACCCACAGGCGAGGATAGAACGGATGAATAAACGCAGCTAGATTCACCCACATCTCTGATTTCTTAACAAGCCAGATTTTCTTTAGCAGAGCGCTACGTCGTTCCCGGGAAACACATACCTGTTAGATACAACAGTGTTTCTGCTAAGCTAGGCTAATCGCCTGTCGGCTCTGTAGCTCTGCACCGAATTCACAGAGATGTGAGTGACAGAAATAATTTCACGGGAAAGCGAATCACGGAATGTCTTCAATAGGAATGCATTCACTTCTTCAGCCCTGATACCGATACGATACCGGCCGATACAAAGTACTGATCTGATATCAGCATCGGTGCATCTCTCGTCCCAAATGTTTACATCTGTCATTCTACAGATGCAACTATCCTGCATTACCTGCCACTGCATGCGGACACTTCAGTCCGTGATTGGCCATTTTTAGCAAATGCTTCAACAGTGTTTTCTACAGAATTTGTTTTAAAAAGGTCATTGATAGGGTGATTCTTCTGGGAGAACTAATCCCCCATAAAGGGCCACGGCAGAGTAATAGTGACAAGTGTCAGATTATAATGGCCTGAATGATTATGATTGGGCGTTACAAGTCAGCTGATGAATAATCCAGTGATTGTGATACATTATCAAGCATGGTTGTGCAAACAATAAATGCAGGCAGAATAATACATTTAAACACTTTAAGCGCTTCCACTTCTGCTTATTTTGAAAAAGCCACATTGAGTGCAGAGTCCAAGTACAGGTGGAGATGCAAGTTATGTGCTTGTGTAAGTTAGGATGCTTCTGCCTCTATAATCTGCTAGTATCACTGTGGATTTGTTCAGGTCAGGTTTATTTTTTATCATGCATTTTATTCCCCAGGAATAAGTGTGCCCCCACAGCTTGCATGTACTGCCCAGCAGAAGTGCTGAGCCTGTACGTGGCAGGTCAGAAGCCTGATGTTTTAGACGTCTGTATTGTCAGGACAGTCTTCATTTTTGCTCAGAGGTCTAAAAAGTCAGATTATTTGTTGTTTCCTAACAAAAGTTGTGGAGCTGCATTGAGAAGGGAATGAGTTTTTAGGTTTTTGTGTTGTATATGCATTTTCTCTTGGAGTGGGCGTCAACCATATTCTCAATTTACCCAAAAAACATGATAAATGACTCCTTCTTAAAAGTCGAGTCCATCTGCATTCTTCTACATGAAAACACCCACCCAGCCATTAACTGATGAAAATATGTAAGTATTCAAAACTAAACCTGATTTAAAAAAAAAAAAGTTTGAAATAACAATTCTTATCCTTTCACTGAGTATGGAATTTATAATTTGGCGATGTTAATGTGTTGCCTGTGTTGTCTGTTTCAGAAGAGCACAGCAGGATTGTCAGAAAGTATTTTGCACACTGGTTGTGAAGACATCCTGCTGACGAACAAACACGAAAACAGGACTAAAAATATAAACTCTTTGGTGTAACAATGCATAATGCAGGAGAAGATTGCATTTATGCATATTTCTGCTTCTGTGAATACACAGATTTTGGGGATGTGCTGCAAGATGGGTTTTTATATTTAATCAGAAGTAAATATAAGTTCAATTGTCATTATAATAAAAATGGTTTATCGGTGGTGGTTGGCTGTTTGTCCATTGCTCACAGTTATCCCTCCTGTTTAACTCCCTCTATGGCCTTTATAGGTCCAGCAGCGCCCCCCTCACATCCCATGAGCCTCCTCCTCCCATGTGCTTTTCATATCTTTATTTACTCCCCGCTGCCCGCTGCTGTTCGCAGGACGGCGATGATGAAGAGCCCAGTCGAGTTGACAGTTTACTGCAGAGATAGAGAGCGAAAAGAGGACATGGATCTGCCGGGGCCCTTTCTCCGCCCGCGTTCTGCCTGTCACCATAATCTATACGGCTCCCCCCGGTGCTAACACACACTCCATAATGTGATTTGTCAACACTGTACAACATAAAAGCAGCCAGAGTGCTAATAGAGAGAGAAAAATCAAACGGACAGGGTCAGCGCCGCAGAGGTGTGACGGGAAATAGATACGACTGTGATGCCACAGCATCGCTCTCCTCTCCCTGCAGTGCAATCTGCTGCTCAACTGGTGATGCTGTGCTGCCGCGTGTCTTCTCCTCTCATCAGCAAACGGCCGCTTAAAAAAGGAGAGATTTCTGTGTGTGTGTTCTGGGAGGCTGCCTGTGTTCGGACAGCACTCGGGGTTGTCGGGCGCATGTTAAGTGAAGTATTTGAAGTGTCCTTTTCACACACCGGCGTGGAGGGTGATTCGCTGTTTGAGGGATTAATCCGTTCTACTGTTCCTGTGAATGATTACCTCCTCCATTCTAAAAAAGCTGCCACGTGGTACTTTTACTTTAAATACATTTGCTTACTTTGATAAATATGGAGAATATGCACCCTTATAGGAGGGCTGACGGAGACTGACCTGAATTCAGCTGCTGATGAACACATCAAACTTGTGTACAAACAAGCTCATTCGTGTCAACCCTTTCCAACCTATTTGTTACTCGTAACACTGGATATATCTGTTCATCTGTCCGACCTGAAGAATAGGGCCACAGTGGGGTGCCTGTGGAGGACTGGGTGACCTGAAACCTCTTCGTTCTCTCCCCCATTGTCTTTTTTTATGCCTCTTGCTCGGTCTCCGGTTCTCTGTCTCTGCAGCTATTCAGAGCAGGTTGGGTGAGTCACACAGCTCCTCTGTTCAGGCCTCTCAGTAGCTATCTTTTTTTTCTTCCTCCTCTTATTTTCCTCTTTTTTGCCGTCTCCCTGATTCGCCTTTCAATCTCTACTGTATCACCTGGTCCATCTGTGCACTTCAGGTGCTCGGATGGACAGATAAGCACTGATTGGGTTTCTGGGGGGTATGGGGGGTGCAGAGGAGGGGGAGCAGAAGAGAAGAGTGGGGGTCTGAGTGAGCTGTCTCTTTTGCCTTGTTGTGGCTGTCGACGGCTGCTCTGTTTGTGCCTTATCTGTTGAGGTTTCACATTTGCCGAAGGAACAATGCAGGTCTTTGTGCACTCCGGGTTCCTTTCTTTGTCCTGTTGTGTTCCTTAGGTTGATACGGCGGCTGAACCACAACATCAGAGAAAAAAAATACACTTAGCACTTTGTCGTTGATGCGTTCACCAGAGGAAGGGTTATAAAAATGTTGAATTTTAGGGGCTCAGAAAATCTTGGTAATCGCTGCATTAATGGTGAAAACACGTGACTCAAAAGAATTTTGAATGTACAAGGGGAAAATCATGTTATTATGTTGTTATTGTTATTATCCTGCACCCGCCATTGGTCCACAGCTGACGTAGTTTCGAAGAAGTTGACACAGTCACAATGTAATTTGAACACGGCTCTCATCTTGGCAGTATCTGTGGACACAAGTGGTTACGCAAGCTGGCTTCGCCTTTAGTTTCATTCGTCCTTTCTGGTCGGAGATTTGCCGGATAATTCCACCCATTTAGGACCCTGCTGACTAACCCGCTAACAGCCGAGTGTCCTTCCCCTGGACTAACTACAACGATCTGCACTTGATCTATCGCCGACCAGGTCCTCTCCGTGACTTTTCAGATGAGATGGATGCCCTCCTCAGCTGCTCTCCTGATGATGGCACACCACTCGACGTCCTCAGTGACTTCTACATCCAGGAAAGCTGCACTCATCTGAATTCATTGACTTCTTCTCCATGTTTGACCTCACACTCTCCCCCTCTCCACCCACCCACCGGGCCAGGAACCAACTTGACTTGGTCTCCACAAGGTCCTGTGGCACCTCGGCACTTTCTGTTACCTCACTCACTGTGTCCAACCACCACTTTGTGACTTTCTCTCTCCCCATGAAGTCCATCACGTCCCTCCCCTTAATGCCTCGAACTGTCACCACCCACCTCATCCTCTCCCTCCGCTCTCTCCTCAACTGTTCTTTCCTCACTACCATCCACAGAACAATTCTCCCTAATGCCTACTGAGGAAGCCTCCTCCACGATGATCATCTCCCTCCCTGGCTGTCCGAATCTCTGCGAACCACCAGATCGGTGTTGCGAGTGGCAGAGAGAAAATGGAAGAAATCGGGCCAGCACGAGGACCTTGCTCGATACCACCACCTCCTCTCTGACTTCACCTCAACTGTATCAGCAGCTAAATCTGCCTTCTACCTGCCAAGGATCAACTCTTCTGTCTCCAACCCCAGGAAACTCTTCTCCATGTTCTCCTTCCTTCTCACCCTTCCTACCCCTCTCCCTCCTCCCTCCCTCACTTTACTTTGCAACTTATTTTACCAAGAAAGTAAATGACATCAGCTCCTCATTCACACCTACACCCTCCCAGAAGACATCTCCCCCATCATTCAACTCTGATGTTCTTACCAGCTTTAGCCCCCTCTCCTCCGAAGACGTTCACACGCTTGTTACGTCTAACCGTGCCACCACCTGCTCCCTTGACCCGATTCCCTCCTCTCTTCTCCAAGACATCTCACATCTTGCCAATTCCTCACCACCCTGATCAACTCCTACATCACCTCAGGTCTCATTCCAGCAGCTTTCAAGACGGCTACAGTGAAGCCACTCCTAAAAAAACCACCCTAGAAACTGCTGACAACCGAACTACAGACGTGTATCTCTTCTTTCATTCGTCTCTAAAACCCTGTTTTCTAGAAATGGGTGTCCCTCAAGTCTCAGTACTAGGACCGCTTCTGTTCTCATTATACTTTCTCCTACCATTGTTACGCAGATGAAACCCAGACGTTTCTCTCTTTTCCCCCAACCTCCAACACCCACATTGCAACTCGCATCTTGGACTGTCTGGCAGATATCTCTGCCTGGACAACTGCACATCACCTCAAGCTTAACCTGCATAAAACTGAACTCCTCTTCATCCCAAGGAAAGACTGCCCCCGCATGGACCTGTCGGTCACTGTCGAGGGCATCACAGTATTGCCTTCGTAAACTGCGAGGAACCTGGGTGTAGTCCTCGATGACCAATACCCTGCACCCCCAACATCACTGCTGTGGCCGTATCCTGCAGATTTGCCCTCTACAATAACCACAGGATCCGGTCTTTCCTCACAAAGGACGCAACACAACTCCTGGTTCAAGCACTGGTCATCTCCTGCCTTGACCACCATCGCTGAAATCAAACATGTCGCTCAGCAAAGTCCAGACTCTTCTCTGCTCTGGTGCCTCAGTGGTGGAATGAACTCCTGACCAATGTCAGTCACTTGTCATCTTCCGAAAAAGGCTCAAGACTTACCTATTCAGACTTCACCTCAACGCTGCATAGCATGACTCACTCCCGCCCCCCCAAAAAAATGCACTTGTATGTTCTTGCCTATAACACTTTGATCAAAGTACTGTTGTACTTAAGGTATCCTTGCTGAACAGCTACTACTTTACTCAGATGAGGACCTAATACTTGTTTCTATTTTTTCGTTCTTACTTTAGGAATGACATGTTGTGGTTTCTTTCTTTCGACAAATGTACTCATTGTAAGTTGCTTTGGTCAAAAGTGTCTGCTAAATGCCCTAAATGTAAATAGAGGATAAAGCAGGATATGCTCTATGGTGTGACTTGCAGGTCATGCGACCTCATTACCAACGCAAATAAATTACTTTAACACATAACTGTAAAGTGTATCTCAAATTATGGATGCTAACTTTGTTAACAGCATCACACCAGAAGCCAGATCCAGCCAGATCACTTCCTTTCACTGGCTGCAAAATCCTAAGCTTCAAAACCATAGTCCACAAATCACTGGGTGATGTTGCGCCTGGGCTACGTCCACTTCTTATATTCTGTCTATATGTGTATCATCATGTGACATCTCTACCTGATTCCCCTCAAAATGTGTGTAGGATTCAGAGCTTTGTATCCACGCAGCCACAATGAAGACTCTTGTATCGATTTTCTGAGGTGCATCGTTTGATCTTAACACCCGACTTTAGAGTGCATCTTTGATATTAAAATCACAAACAATCCGAGTTTTAGTGAGACAGCAGTCAGTAACTTTTCCCCGTTTCATTTCTTAAAATGTGACAGGAGCATTTTCCCTAACTTGAATTTTGGCGCCCACTCTTCCCGCTGGCCCCTTCCTGAACTCTGTCAGGTCTTTCCAGTGAACTGCAGGTGTAAGTAATAGCCTGGACTGGATAAACTGGATAAATACCCCCCCTCCCCCACACACACACACCACCACACCCCTTTCCTAGACTCCACTCTTACCTCTCCTCATTTTTCTAGAACCCCCCAGGGTCTCCAGTGTCCTCTCCACTTTCCACGGCAGTGATAAGATGTCGACACGATTAAGAGCGAAAGCTAATCCGCCTCTCTGCCTCTCTCTCTCTCCTCGGCTGTACTGAATGCTCAGGCAACACAAAGCGCCACGGCCGAGTCCAAAGAGCCGGACAGCCAGGCGATGGCAGGAACAGAGAGAGAGAGAGGGAGAGAGAGAGAGAGAGGGAGAGAGAGAGAGAGAGAGAGATAGAGAGGAGGCCAGGTGGACAAGGGGTTGGATTGTAACTAAATAATTAATGGGCGGCACTTTCGTTTTTTAATCTGTAAATGAGAAGGCCTAAGATGGCGGGGCCGCCGCTCTGACATCCTATCCCTGGCCCATTAAGATAACAAGATGTTGGATAATGATCTTGGTTAAGGTGCAGTTTATCAGTCCAGGGGGAAGTGGCCTCGTCTCCCAGGTGGCTGGGCCCTGTGTCCCCTGGTGCCCCGACATCACATCGAAACACAGCCTTCTCTACAGAATACAATGTGCAGAATGTACCGACTACAGCTGTTCAGAGTACATCGGTTTGACGGAGTGATGTATTGTTTCATAAAATACCCAGATGGGCTGGTTTTTTTTTGGCAAATCCAATGGATTGAACACCTGACAGACTAGAAGCTGCAGTCAGTGGAGTAGCAGAGACACAGACTCACTCACTGACGCACACAATCACATGATCCTCCCGCCGCAGATGATGAAGCCGTTTTGATTGATGCAACAAGATGTGCACGCACTAGCAGAATACAACCAGAAATATTAATAGAGCACCTCAACAATCCTTGAAATTTTAAGGCACACAATTTTAAAACAGACTGCAACAACAAGTCACAATAACCTCAATATTGCAATACCATGCTTTTGACAAGCCGACTGCAGGGGATGGCAAGCCACCACCACTATCGCATTGTTCTTGTTTTTTCCTTGCATTTTCTGATAACAGTGGATGAGGGGCAGGGCCAATATCATAAAGACCACATCTAACATGTAGGACACAAGTGCTGAACGGAGGAGAAACAGACTGGCGGCTCTGTCTTCTCTCCATACATGCTTCAGCCTTCCCTTCATCCGGAGCAAGTACTCCACCTTGTGCATTTACTTCCGTGGATATTCCGTATCATGGCAACCTCACTATTAACTGCAACTATTAACTTATACTGAGTCAGTCTAATACAGCAGTCTGGCAATTATTATTTTCAGTGTAATATGTTCAGTTTTGTTTGAAATTGTTAGATTGTTGAACTATATTGTCCGATACAGGAGATGTGTGTGTCAGGTATTTATCCTCCCCTCATTGATATAAATGTGGACAAAATAGAAGAATGTTTGTTCTTTATGGATTGGAATAGTCTTGTGCTAGTAGTTAACACAAAAGGCTGTTTGTGTCACATATTGTCCCTTACAGTTCAACACAAATACAAGTATTGTTCCAACCTGAGCTCAAAATATTTGTGTTTGGGAAGGAAGTGCCTCAATTTCACATAAGAGTGGAATGTTGATTGCTTTTATTATCCCTTTAGAGATAACTTTGGTGTCCTACTGCATTCAAATCATGTGAAAAGTTTAGTCTCAGCACTGAAGTTATTCCGCCGCTTTAACACAAAAATGTTAAGATAAGACAGACAGATACTGTAGGCGGGTAAACTGAGATTAGCAGCTCTGCCCTTTGAAACCCCCCCCCCCCCCCAGGTAAACACCTTTGTACAACACTCAGCTCACGGATGTCTTTTGGTGGCACATTTATAAGCTTCAAATGGGTAAACCTGCAGGACACGCACCAGCAAATATCAGAGCTGTCTACAGTCTCAGGTCAACACTTGTGTCCCGTGGCGGAGTGGAGGGATGAAAAGAGAAGAGGAAGACAGAAGAGACGGAGGAGGGAGGACAGAGGAAATACAGATGAGTGAAAATAAGAGGAAGCGAAAAAGAAAGGGGGGAAAAAAAGGCATAAGAGCAGATGTGATGATTGCGTGATTGTGTGATGATTGTGTGAGTGTCGGTGTCATCTCAGACACTGGTGTTTCCCCCGAGGCTTGTCGAGATGAAGTGAGTCACGACATCTGTTCACTACTGCTGCCGAGAAACCGCTGGAGATGCACCGTGTTGCACAAACGGCCTTTTCTACGCCCGCATTGCACACACAATTACACGTACGGCATACTAAGTAAGCAAACTTCCTTTTTAGTTCTAGAACCGGGAGTGAAACACTTTTTACAGATGTGGGACGAAACCATGCCGTGACCATGAAAGTACCACACTTACATTTTTTTTCCAGAAAGGCAGATACAAGTAATACAGAATGAGAGATTGCACTAAGAGGAATTAGCTTAATAATAGCCCAGATGTGACAACGTGACTTTGGTTCTCTATTTATCATTCGTTTAACGCAATTGTCCTGTCTTAGCTTTGCAACTGGTGCTAGTGGGGAAAATGCATGTTTGTATTGAGAAAGATATCAATTAGAGTCTTGTTCATCACTTTCCAAAGCCAAAATCACAAGTAAAAGTGTAAGGATGTTAGCATGTGGGGCTAGCTGTGAACAGTACAAAATGAGAGCTCCTCATTAACTAATGTGATTCCTTTGTGGGAGATACGGGTTACATTACAAAAAGACGGTCCGAGATGCTCGCAGGATTTAGGGTAAAGTAGCAGCTCAGTCCGGCTCTCAACCCCAGCTAACGTTACACAAGATAGAATTAAGTTCTCAAAGCACAAACCTCCACCCACCACATAATAATGTTTTTTGTAAGGGGTTTTGTGTCCGTTATAATGGGTTGATAATTCCCTGTGTCTTTGTCGCGATTTGGTCAAGTACACTAAATTCTATCTTTGTTGATGCAACAACTTGAAGATTGATTTATTGAAAGCATTATCATCAGGGGTAACTGAGGTGCTTGCACTTTGACAAGAATGAACAGTTGCCTCTTACAGCATTGAAAACCAACTTTCAAGGACATTTCTAAAAGACTGAACAACTTCTGATAAATACTGTTTTTTAAAAAAAGGTTGTTCTCGCTGGAACTGGTTTGGTAAAACTTAACCTCTCATGGCTGAAGACAAGTTACTAACTCACTGGTCATGATGTGTAAAAAAAAAAAAAAAATCCTTTTCTCAGGCCAGAAAATGTTTCCTATCCCATCAGCATGTATATATTTTATGTAATATGTCAATAATGTGGGTAAGAAAAGTTTTAATGAGATGCGTTGCAGCTCAGGCGTTGAACTGCCAAAAACCTTCCCCAAATAGCTGAAGCTCACAAAATGCAAATCTGTCTGCAGCGAGTGCACAACGCGCAGACTGCAGCTTCCCAGTATAACCCCCCAGCACACTGTACAGCACTTATCCCACACACATAGATTTCCAAGGCTAAGTGACCTGCATGCTCTCGGCTTTGAATGACATAAGTGCCCGAGTAGCCTTGGGTTCTGCACCCAACCTGAACGCACTTATATGGTGGCTGATGGTGATGCAGGCCGCTCCCATGGTCATCCATCAGGCCCCACAGGTAATGTCTATCAACACACTCGGCTTACATCAGCCGGGATAAAGGCATCTATTAAGAAAATGAATAATACCAACTGAGGGGAGGTGACCTCGGACCGGCCACGTGTCATCGAGCCTGACGCGCGATTGGCTGCTTTCAGCGAGCGTCTGCGCCACCGAGGGGGGCGGTCCGGAGGTTGAAGGATGCTCGAGGCCGAGGCGAGATGGGCCACAGAGTCAGCCGTTTCAGTCCTGTGATCTAATCTGTTACCCATCGTGCATCCTGCTTCACTAATGAAAAGGCAAGGTCCCATCCGTCACAGGCAGCTCCGGTTAAATGGAATTTTAACCCCCCCCCCCCATACTGAACGAAGCTCCTCAGGCAAAAACGCCTGCAAACATGTGCGAAAGGGCCTGGATGATGGACGATGATTGCAAAAGACCCCAGAGCAATGGTGAATAAATATTAAAGAGGAAAAACTCCCACTCCCAATAGATGCTCCTCTGCTTTCTGTCACTTTCCTCTGCAACAAATGCTCAGCCTCTCTTTCTGTCTAACACTTTCAAGGAGGATCCATGTGGTCTTCATTATGGCTCCTGTAAGTCGGCCTCCCGGTGCTGGTGGAGGGTCGGGCACCGCTCTGTTACATTTGCTTTTTAGGTGAAGAGTGCTCACTCAAGTGTAACGGCTACAGGATGAATTATATATGTGCGTTTGAAAGGGACTCTAAAGCTTGGGGAATCCTACAGTGGTCAGACACATGAGGAAAAAAGGCACCTGAGCTAGACGTGACAATAAAAACTATAAATAAATGTAATGGTACACCGTGTTGCATTTACATAAAAATATAACTCATTTCCAACCCTAAGCAGTATCTCAAAGTTGTTTTCCACTACATGATTCATTACATGTTACAGTGGGCAGGGTCCTCGAGTGGCGATCACAGAGCAGACACTTCACTTAATAAAACACGAAAAGAAAATGCTAATAAGCTACAGAGAATATTTTAATCACAGTGGTTTGTATATGCTTTTAATCTTTTCCAAACTCAAAATAAATTCCCAGTTTTGCCTTTAGGCATAAAAAAAACCTGTTCATTCACTTGATTAATTGGAAATTGGTTTCCTAATTACTTAATTAAACCCTTCCTGTGGGGCCCTGTTGGGTATGTGGGCCAGCCTTGCACACGTTTTAAGAGGTTGAGCCTTTTTTTTAATTTTTCGGTCTCATAAGTAGAATATACATCGCAACCATAAGTGACCATTCACACACTTGGAGGACATTCAGTCTCCCATTAATGTTTTTTTAAACCGGTGTTGTATTTTGGGTGCATTATTTGAGTCTTCTTGTCGATGTTGGACTTAAACCCACTTGAGCTCGATGTGAATCCCAGAGTTTAATGCCTCTAATGGAATGATCGCATCTCTCAACACAGGTCTTCCACCGTCACACGAGCTACATGGGTCCGGTACTTATTTACTTACATGCTTTTTAACACTAAAACACTGAATGAGCCCAATTAAACTCCCTCACTTAACTGCTGTTGCTACTGAATTACAATGAAAGCATTCTTTTGAGAGAAAAGTGGCTTTGGTCTTCCACAGATGCTCAATGTCACCTTCAGACGTGCGCCCACAGCTGAACCAAAGTCCTCCGTTATTCTTCCATACAGCATCGCTGTTTGATACCCCGAGGTTCTTTGCTCTCCGTTCCCACAAGTGCTCCCTTTCTGAGGTTAAATCCAGCATTTTGAAGCTCGGAGAGCTCCCAGCAGGGAGACGCCAACTCTCTTTTCGCTCAGCCTTAATGGCAATGAAAAGACAAAAAAGAAACATCCAGCACATTGTTGCACAGACTGTTGTGACATTATGATACCCGGTGGCAGGAGAATTTCCATGGAGCTGTGTGCATGTTTTAGCAAAGAGGCGAAGTGAAGATTAGAAGGAAAATTAGGTTAACGTTGTGAGACTTTTCTTTTCATGAACACCCCCTCCCCCTGTCTGTTTCCTCAGGGTTTTTTCCGCCGAAGCATCCAGAAGAACATGGTGTACACGTGTCACCGGGACAAGAACTGCATTATCAACAAGGTGACGAGGAACCGCTGTCAGTACTGCCGCCTGCAGAAGTGCTTCGGAGTGGGAATGTCCAAAGAATGTGAGTTTCAGACCCAATTTACACAGTGTGTGGATATGGATACACATTCAAATATTGTCATGGGTTCCGTGTCCACTGACGCTTTCCACACAAGCAAAAGTAAAAATCAGGGGAGTAGATGTTTAGTTTTTTTTCCCCTTTTGATTCATGAAAATGCCATGAATAACATTTTGATTTGGAATATGAGTCATGGGTAGGGGTGACTATTGGTTGCCATTTGTTTTTGATGTCTTTGCCAATGGATACCAGAGTTAAGTTGTCAAAAAGGAACCTGGTCACACCTCAGTGGACAGCATGTTTGAAGGCAGACATGAAGAGACATGAAGCATTGTGGACGCATTGAGATCTGATCACTCAGATCACATTCAGAGGTGGTCTTGGCTGCATATGGCCACAATCTGTTAGTGGTGTGTACGTGTGTGTGTGTGTGTGGGGGGGGGGGGGGGGGGGGGGACGCTAGGGACAGACTAGAACGTTCTCCCAGTGAGGAAATACAATATTCACAGTTTGCTAAAAATGCAATCCAACAACTAAAATTTACTAAATGTATTAAACTTCAGTGTTTAATTCAGAAAAGGGGAACATTTTAGGATGTAGTCAATGGAAAGACGCCATTCGACAGGAATTTACACATCTATGCCACTTGAAAATGTTTCAACTTGAATGCTTCCCTTCACTTTCTGTCCGATCAACCTCTTTTTTCTCTCCTTATGCTATAATTTATTCATAACTTTTTCGTGAATAAAACATTAAACCATGACAGGTATGAAATAACAAAAGATGTGGACTCACTGAGAGGCAGTCGTAGTTTACAGAAGAGCTGTTCAATCGACAAAGGCATGCGTTCGGTTTTAGGAATATCATTTGAGTAACGGGGAGCCCGATTCCTTTAAATTGAGAAATATGTGAACCGAGTCTGGGAGTCACTAGACACTTCAAACGTGAAGGTGAACAGTCTGGGCAGGAAGATCCGATCCGCTGGCAGAAAGAAAAAAAAAAATCTGAATTGAGCATTAAGCCCTGTAATGTGAACGAAGCCTAAATGATTTGGCCACAAGCGGATGCAGAACTGCAGTAGATATAGTGTGGAGCTAATGAGTAGATGGAAGGCAGCTGTTTAGTTTTTTTTCCCCTTTTGATTCATGAAAATGCCATGAATAACATTTTGATTTGGAATATGAGTCATGGGTAGGGGTGACTATCATTTTGTCTGGAGAAAGGAAGGAAGCTGCTTTGTCTCTTGTTGGTAAGTCAGAAACTAATTGTAGATTTGAGTTTAGGCATTGTGTGAGTAAAGCTAGTGGTAACATTTAGTCTAGTATTGATAGTTGTTGTTGAAATTCTTGTGAAGCTGTTTGTGCTAAGTGAGCAATCAGCTTTTTTTGAGCCAGCTCACCTGTAGTGAATAGACTTGATTAGAGGGAAGGAGGAGCCACAGTCAGAACTTAAGGGACAGCAGTAACTCTCTTCAAACCACATTTTGTCTGGAGAAAGGAAGGAAGCTGCTTTGTCTCTTGTTGGTAAGTCAGAAACTAATTGTAGATTTGAGTTTAGGCATTGTGTGAGTAAAGCTAGTGGTAACATTTAGTCTAGTATTGATAGCTTGTTGTTGAAATTCTTGTGAAGCTGTCTGTGCTAAGTGAGCAATCAGCTTGTTTTGAGCCAGCTCACCTGTAGTGAATAGACTTGATTAGAGGGAAGGAGGAGCCACAGTCAGAACTTAAGGGACAGCAGTAACTCTCTTCAAACCACATTTTGTCTGGAGAAAGGAAGGAAGCTGCTTTGTCTCTTGTTGGTAAGTCAGAAACTAATTGTAGATTTGAGTTTAGGCATTGTGTGAGTAAAGCTAGTGGTAACATTTAGTCTAGTATTGATAGCTTGTTGTTGAAATTCTTGTGAAGCTGTCTGTGCTAAGTGAGCAATCAGCTTGTTTTGAGCCAGCTCACCTGTAGTGAATAGACTTGATTAGAGGGAAGGAGGAGCCACAGTCAGTACTTGCGGTAAATTGAGCACTTAAAAGGCTGTCACTTCAGCGTCAGCTGCAGCGTCGGGCCATCAGAACGAAGACAGCTGAACAAAGACAAGGGAGTCTATCTGCGGGAGTCAAGACAGCTGAACAAAGACAAGGGAGTCTATCTGCGGGAGTCAAGACAGCTGAACAAAACAAGGGAGTCTATCTGCGGGAGTCAAGACAGCTGAACAAAGACAAGGGAGTCTATCTGCGGGAGTCAAGACAGCTGAACAAAGACAAGGGAGTCTATCTGCGGAGTCCATCGAGGAAGCCCATTGAGGTAGGTATAACATCTCAACCCCCCCCCCCCTCGCAGCCATGTGTCTTATCCCAGTCAGGACATCACACTGGAGAAGATTTTACCGAAGATCCTTCACTCGAGGCCGTAACCCATCCAATCTCTGCTACCCACCACTCTCCACCGGTAAGGAACTTGAAGTACTAGGGGGGCTGTGGAACTGCCAGTCTGCAGTCAAGAAGACGGACACCATCTCAGCCTATGCCTCCCTGCAGACTCTCCACTTCCTGGCCCTCACAGAGACCTGGATCACCCCTGAAAACACTGCCACTCCTGCTGCCCTTTCAACTGCCTACTCGTTTTCACACTCCCCAAGACGAACAGGGCGAGGAGGAGGAACTGGGCTCCTCATCTCACCCACATAGTCCTACAAGGTCCTTCCTCTCGACCACCTACCCCGATCTATGCTTGAATTTCACGCCGTCTCTGTCACCCTTCCTTTCAAACTCAACATCATAGTGATCTATCGCCCCCCGGTCCTCTTGGTGACTTTTTGGATGAGATGGATGCCCTCCTGAGCTGCTCCCCTGATGATGGCCACCACCACTCGTCGTCCTCGGTGACTTCAACATCCACCCGGGAAAGCTGCATTCATCTGAATTCATAGACTTCTTTTCCGCATTTGACCTTACACTGTCCCCCTCTCCACCAACTCACCGGGCCGGGAACCAACTTGACCTTGTCTTCACAAGATCCTGTGGCATCTCGGCACTCTCTGTTACCCCGCTCACCGTGTCCGACCACCACTCTGTGACTTTCTCCATCCCCATGAAGCCCACCTCATCCCTCCACTCTACGCCTCGAATGGTCACCAGCCGCCGCAACCTGAAATCCCTCACTCCTTCCGCTCTCTCCTCAACTGTTATCTCCTCGCTCCCATCCTCGGAACAGTTCTCCTTAATGCCTACTGAGGAAGCCTCCTCCATACTGATGTCCTCACTCTCCTCTTCTTTGGACACTCTCTGTCCCCCAATCTCACGACCTGCGCGATCATCTCCCGCCCCTCCCTGGCTGTCTGAACCTCTGCGAACCAACAGATCATTGTTGCGAGCGTCAGAGAGAAAATGGAAGAAATCGGGACAGCACGAGGACCTTGCTCACTACCACCTCCTCCTCTCTGACTTCACCTCAACTGTTTCGGCAGCCAAATCTGCCTTCTACCTGGCTAAGATCAACTCTTCTGCCTCCAACCCCAGGAAACTCTTCTCCGTGTTCTCTTCCCTCCTCACCCCTCCTGCCCCTACCCCCCCTTCCTCCCTTACTGCCGATGACTTTGCAACTTACTTTACCAAGAAAGTACATGACATCAGCTCCTCATTCACGCCTATTCCCTCCCAGAAGACATCTCCCCCAACTCTCAACTCGGATGGTCTTACCAGCTTTAGCTCCCTCACCTCTGAGGACGTCCACGCACTTGTTACATCTAACCGCGCCACCACCTGCTCCCTTGACCCGATTCCCTCCTCTCTTCTCCAGGACATCTCACATGACATCTTGCCATTCCTCACCACCCTGATCAACTCCTCCCTCACCTCAGGTGTCATTCCAGCGGATTTTAAGACCGCTATCGTGAAGCCTCTCCTTAAAAAACCCACCCTAGACGCTACTGACATCCAAAGCTACAGACCTGTATCTCTTCGTTCATTCCTCTCTAAAACCTTGGAACGTGCCGCCTACAACCAACTGTCATCCTATCTCTCGCGGAACAACCTCCTAGACCCTAATCAATCAGGATTCAGGACTGCTCACTCCACTGAGACGGCCCTCCTCACAGTGACCGAGTCCCTGCGAGACGCCAGAGCCTCGTCCCACTCCTCCGTTCTCATTCTCCTCGACCTATCTGCTGCATTCGACACAGTCAACCACCAAATCCTCCTCTCCACTCTGGCTGAACTTGGCATAACTGACTGTGCTCTCACCTGGTTTACATCATACCTGACAAACCGCACCTTCCAGGTCACATGGAATGGCTCTATGTCCAAACCCTGCTCTCTGGACACGGGCGTCCCTCAAGGCTCAGTATTAGGACCGCTTCTGTTCTCACTATACACCAGATCACTAGGTTCTGTTATCACATCGCATGGATTCTCCTACCATTGCTACGCAGATGACACCCAGCTGTTCCTCTCTTTTCCCCCGTCCTCTGACGCTCACATTGCAACTCGCATCTCGAACTGTCTGGCTGACATCTTTGTCTGGACAACTGCACATCACCTCAAGCTTAACCTGAATAAAACCGAACTCCTCTTCATCCCAGGGAAAGACTGCCCTCGCATGGACCTGTCGGTCACTGTCGAGGGCATCACAGTATTACCTTCCTCAACTGCGAGGAACCTGGGTGTAATCCTCGATGACCAACTATCCTGCACCCCCAACATCACTGCTGTGGCCCGATCCTGCAGATTCACCCTCTACAATATCCGCAGGATTCGGACCTTCCTCACAAAGGATGCAACGCAGCTCTTGGTCCAAGCACTGGTCATCTCCCGCCTTGACTACTGCAACTCTCTCCTGGCCGGACTCCCGGCCTCTGCGATTAAACCATTACAGCGTATCCAGAATGCCGCAGCACGCCTTATCTTCAATCTACCCAAATTCTCCCACGTGACCCCCCTCCTCCGTGACCTCCACTGGCTCCCTGTTGCAGCACGCATCCAATTCAAGACGATGACACTGGCCTTCAGGGCCATCAATGGAACGGCACCCTTCTACCTTCAAACACTGGTCAAACCTCATGCCCCGAAGCGAGCACTTCGCTCCTCTACTTCAGCTGGCCGGCTGGTACCACCATCGCTGAAATCAAACAAATGTCGCTCAGCAAAGTCCAGACTCTTCTCCGTTCTGGCGCCTCAGTGGTGGAACGAACTCCCGACCAATGTCAGGACAGCAGAGTCATTTGCCATCTTCCGAAAAAGGCTCAAGACTCACCTGTTCAGACTTCACCTTGACTCTACATAGCATGACCCACTAGCACCCTCCCTCGACCCCCCCCCCCCCAAAAAAAAAAACAAAACAAAACCTTACCTATAGCACTCTGATCTTAGCACTGTTGCTCTTGAAGTACTACTTTACTCAGATGAGGACCTAACACTTGTTCTATTTTTAGCTCTTACTGCATCGGCAATGATACGTCGTGGTTTCTTTGTTTCCTTCTTTTGACAAATGTACTTATTGTAAGTCGCTTTGGACAAAAGCGTCTGCTAAATGACCTAAATGTAAATGTAAATGTATTGGTTGCCATTTGTTTTTGATGTCTTTGCCAATGGATACCAGAGTTAAGTTGTCAAAAAGGAACCTGGTCACACCTCAGTGGACAGCATGTTTGAAGGCAGACATGAAGAGACATGAAGCATTGTGGACGCATTGAGATCTGATCACTCAGATCACATTCAGAGGTGGTCTTGGCTGCATATGGCCACAATCTGTTAGTGGTGTGTACGTGTGCGTGTGTGTGTGTGGGGGGGGGGCGGGGGGGGGGGGGGACGCTAGGGACAGACTAGAACGTTCTCCCAGTGAGGAAATACAATATTCACAGTTTGCTAAAAATGCAATCCAACAACTAAAATGTACTAAATGTATTAAACTTCAGTGTTTAATTCAGAAAAGGGGAACATTTTAGGATGTAGTCAATGGAAAGACGCCATTCGACAGGAATTTACACATCTATGCCACTTGAAAATGTTTCAACTTGAATGCTTCCCTTCACTTTCTGTCCAATCAACCTCTTTTTTCTCTCCTTATGCTATAATTTATTCATAACTTTTTCGTGAATAAAACATTAAACCATGACAGGTATGAAATAACAAAAGATGTGGACTCACTGAGAGGCAGTCCTAGTTTACAGAAGAGCTGTTCAATCGACAAAGGCATGCGTTCGGTTTTAGGAATATCATTTGAGTAACGGGGAGCCCGATTCCTTTAAATTGAGAAATATGTGAACCGAGTCTGGGAGTCACTAGACTCCAGACCAGTGAGCAGTCCCACGTGTGCGTGATGTTGTCGGTTGCATTATTGGAGGTGTTTCAGGGCCGAGGTCGGGTCACTTCAAACGTGAAGGTGAACAGTCTGGGCAGGAAGATCCGATCCGCTGGCAGAAAAAAAAAAAAAAAAATCTGAATTGAGCATTAAGCCCTGTAATGTGAACGAAGCCTAAATGATTTGGCCACAAGCGGATGCAGAACTGCAGTAGATATAGTGTGGAGCTAATGAGTAGATGGAAGGCAGCTGTGCAGACAGGACAGGTGAGGTGAATGAGCCATAATCAAGAGGGAGGTGGGAGAGTGCCGGGAATGGAGCCCCGCCCCCTCCAACACACACCGGCAGAGAGAGACAGACGGGGGGGAGTTGGAAACACGGGAGAGGGGGAGATACAAGAGACACTGTGAAATAAGCTGGAGCGCTGCCACGGCTGTGACGGCCAGGAAATACATCCTTTATATGACCCCCAATTCTGTCCCTCAACTTGACTGAACTTCGGTGGCGGAAAAATCCAGTAATTATCTTGACACTTGGCTCAAATGCGGTATGGATTCGAAACTGATATTGAATGACGAGACGTAATGGAGAAGTCACTCCGCTTTATTAGCCATTCTGAGAAACACTCATTTAATTAAGATTCCTTGTGTGTTTTTAGGATATTAAAGCCTTGCCTGACGGGAAATCGTTTGAATCTTGGGATCACCTATTTTTGAGGCATTATGTCTTCACATCCGTTCTAACAAGAGCGGCTCTACCTGCTGCTCAGGTTGTATTTTGGTAGCAGGTGTAAGAAAGGAGGAAGACTCTTGTTAGGTTTCCATCTAAACGGAGCACAGACACACACACACACACACACACACACACACACACACGGGCACAGAATCAGGCATGCAAACTCATCAGGGGTGAAAAGGTGACGATGCCTGTGCTTCTCTGGTAAAGGCAACGATTTAGGATATAATAGGATACAAAAATTATAATAGTTGGTTAATTAAATTTCAATATAGCTCTACATTGGTAAAAGTACTTGGCTATATACCAATGTACATACAATGCCAATTACTTCTGTCACTATTTCTTCACGTTCTCTCTTTTCCCCAATTTTCCTCATCCCTGTCAATCGGCACATCTTGGTGATGTCGCTGACCACAACTCTGTCTTGCTGTGGATGCAAGGACTGAACTTCTGACCAAAATAAAAGCCCACATTTCTCAGAAGGACAAGCCCACCTTATGAAACATTACGAAAGACTGAAGTTGTGTTCATGTTTTGGATATGCACACCATAAGGCCAACCTTTTAAAAAAGTTGGTTGAAGGAATGGAAGAGGAAGGGCGAGTTCACTGGAGCTGGGGCCATTTCTCGATGTAATCAATGTTATAAATTACAAAAATATGTCGAGTTGCACGACGGGTCTCGGCGCATCGCACAAATGGCGGCGCCCAATAAAAGTATGCATTCCCCAGATATCTGTTGCTGCAGCTAAAACAAACCTGCAATCTCCCAATAAAGAGAGTATTTTACATATTATGTTGGGATATAGAGGCAAGGACACACTTTAGACCATGTGGTGCATACGAAGTCAATGCAAAGACAATTATATGCGAGGTCTTGCCGGGCAGCATGAATGATGCAAATTTTCTATTTTATCTTGTTTTTTATTATTGAAATATTTCAACTAGAGCGAAAAAAGTCTGTGACGCTGTGATCCTAACGCCTATCAGCATTGAGATTCTAGTCCTTGTGTCTTACTAGATACAGACAATCCAGCTCAAATAAATGACTGGTCAGGGCTGGTTAATTATCAGGCGTATCTGGGACTTTCACAACATGTACGAGAAAGCAAAAGTGTTTTTTTCAGCAATGATTGATGAAACCTTGTTGGTGTCTACATGAAGGTAAATCCTCCCTTTCTCACACTGTAGGTTAGAAGTTATCCATTCATACGAGTGGACAGCAACTTATCTGTCCGATAAGATCCCATCTGGTAAAGGCTGTGTTGTTGTGAGTATTATGTGGCAATGATCAATCATCTGAGTTTAAGCTGTTGAGTCACTTGACAGTTGATCTGATTCAGATATTATTCAATCTTATGTAACTTCTGTCTGACCAGTATTTCAGCCGGCGAGGGGTACTTACGTCATTCACAAAGTGTTGTCAAACATCCACCCAGTGGGATCTGAGCAATCTGATCCGATGTGATGAACAGATAATAAAACAGGATGCAGAACCTGCGTATTCAGGAAACGCTGCGACTTGCTGCTGTCAATGCCCTCATGTCCCCTCCTGCTCCATTGTCATCCATAGGAACAGTTTGCATTTCACAGGTTATTGGCATCCTTTGATTGCATCAGCATTTATAGCTCAGGTCCAATCCATGCTCCATTAGCCTCAGGGGGGAGGGGGGACCATTCCTTTCTCTTATGCTGTTTCACACTTCAGCAGAGGAATCATGGAAAAGATGATTTCTTGATACCCTGAGGCTAACCGCCCCTCCCAACCCCCACCCACAGGGCCACTGATGAGGAAGGGGGGGGGAATCACTTTCCTATATTCATGTATGGGGGCGATGAGTCCTCGGTGTCTTGCCCTGTATGAATGTCTGTGCAGACCAGACGTTGCTTTGTTGGTACAACTGGGCCTGCAAATGTAATCGTGTCTCAATTGTATTAGCAACTAGAAGGGCACTTAGACTTCCAAATGCCCCATCTCTCAATGTTAATGTTAGTGTGTTCACCTTGCATTTCAGATCCACTCCAAAATGTTACGAGTCCTTCCATGGCCCATACTTCCATCCATGAGGAGGAGGATTTTATTTTAATCCCACTGACAAACAAACTGAAAACATAATACATGTTCTTGGTGGAAGTAACTATAGCCGATAACTACAGCAGATACAGCTGCGTTTGTCTGATTGTATATGTGCATACACTGTATAAATCTATGAAATTGCATTGGACGGATCAGAGATTTTGGTTATTTTACGTCTTCATGTAAATTTCCTCCAGAATCTTAACTTTTTTTCTTCTTAATTTACATAAATTCATTAATTGCAAACATACACAAAGTTTTCATTCCAAGTCAAAGTAGCATTAACTTGAAGGTTTTGAGATCATCCTCATCTACTCAGGCAATTTCATATTATAGATAAAAAGGCCATGATTACTGTGAAAGGGGTTACTGGTTGTGACAAACCTTAATGAAATGATCAAGTGGCAATTACTGTTACAAACACATAGTGTGTTAATTAATTAGCGAAGCAGACCTCTAAGCACACGATCAGCCAGTACAGAACACTTACTTTCAGTTCTCTCTGGATCTTTAGAAACACTACGAACCCCTCTAAGCTTTTGTTGTCCCGAGGGTTCGAGGCATCCAATATGGCCGCCACCGGAAAAAGAAAGGGCTCACATTTGTACTGGTACTTATATCATCATGAAAGTAGGGTGTCGAGAGCTCACTCTGAGGCCGGAGCCTGTAGATGGACGAGAACATCTGCTTTTGGACACTGGACTCGTGCTATCATGTGCCTCTGGAGATTACTGAGCTGCTACTTGGAGTGCAACACAAAGGGAGCATTATTTTATGTGTGTGTGTGTGTGTGTGTGTGTGTGTGTGTATGCTGCACCAGCAGGTATGTGATTGAATGCATCATTACACAAGTCGTGTCTTGTATTTTTTCAGTGGTGAGCGATCATGAGTCTCATAAAGTCATGAGTACTGATATGATCCATTATTAATCTGTGTGTGTGTGTGTGTGTGTGTGTGCCTCAAATAGTCAGTGTCATATGACGATACAGAGTAAACAGTTTGACTAAAATGTGTTTATGGAAACAGGGAAAAACTGTTCTAACGCCTTTATGGGCAAGTATTGAAAGAAGAGTGCTCAGACTTTCTTTGAAAAGATCAGTGCAACATTTTGGAGGTGTATTTGTACACACAGATTAAAATGTGTGTAAATGATGTTTCCTGTGTACTTTTGTGAAATATATCATATATCTGCGCAGCTTTAGGATTTAACTTACACGGTGCGAAGGACTGACACAGCTGGAAGAAAGTGAGAAACTTTCCCAGAGAGCAGTCTGACAAATTGCTATTAACAGAGAGATGTTATTAACATCAGTGTTTTAGGGCCGTTGTAGGGAAAAAATACTCCGAAGACGCTGCGTTACCATGGATACCCACTGATGCTCTAGGGCCCATGCCCTACTGTCAGTGTGAAAGGAAAACGATACAGAAGAGGCACACGACATGCTGCTCGGGGCGAACCACAGATTATGGTGAATAATGTCCTTGCAGCTTGCTGTGGAGAGAAACGTCTGGAGTACCCTGCTTAGCCTGCTGGCCCCGGATAAGCGGATGAGAATGGACGGACGGATTGGTGAATGGACGGATGGAGAGTCCGCTACAATAGAATACATTTTGCACTCGACAGCTCGTGTTGACACAGCGTTTAGCAGCGGCATCTGTGGTCTGATCAGGATGATCCAACCAGTGAAACAATGTGATTCCTGGAAAAAAACAAAAAACAGTTGCGTTATGTGCCTCTCTCATTCCTTTCCTGCTCCATGGTCGCGTCCACCGCCCTCCTCCCATCAGGACCATTAGCTCAACCCAATGCTCTGGTGGCAGCAAAGAAATATCGTGGTCGCTCGACACCCACCTGGTTAGTGTTAGGGAGCTGCCATGTTGAATGCCGTGGCAAGTGCCCAACCGACATCACGTGGGCTTGCAGATAGATAGTGTTTATTTAGCGCTGCATCTGTTTGCTAAAAGAGACAGTGTGCAGAGCTTGGCAGCACGCAGATGGCTGGCCGGCGGCTTCTCCAAACGGCCGGCATCCACGCCTGGTGCCACCAAGCTACACAGCATCCCCATAAAGCAGCGGAACAGAGAAAAACAAATGGCCATGCTGCACCAGGGGGCTCGAAGCAGATTGAAGAAATAAAGGGGAGGACAAAAGACGGAGGGTGAGACATTGCTCATTGACCAAAGGAGGGGGACTCAATGACCCTTCATCCCTTGGTCTAACACTCTGGAGAGCACTTCAGAAACACTCGACGCTCACTCCTTCACAGTGCTCACCCAAAACCCTGACAAAGTCGCCGGGTGCAGGGTATACGACGGTCCCAGTATATGTCTAACACTTACATTTCTCAGCTCAACTTTGGATCGTAAGCAGACGGTTTATGCAGGTGTGCTCATGCGTTTTCATCTCAGAGACCCCATTTCTATGGATGTTTATAATTAGCTGTTTGAACGACAATAATAGTCTTGACCGATCGCTAAGCAACGCGCCTTCATAGGGCTGTGGTTGTGTGGCTGGTCGGCATGTAAAGCACTTCAACCTGCATGCAAGACACTGGTCTCGTTGGTTAACGAGGGTCGGGTATCGGTCAGAAGAAAATCACCTAAAGCCCCTTTTAGACTGCTTTTTCGTTGTGGGAGTATTCCGCCATTAAGGTGTAACACAATATTACGCCTCTGAGACTCCAACGGAGGTCGTCACAGAGCCGCATCAGATGCGTTTACTTTGAACGCATCGCTGAACCGAAAACGTCCTGTCATTTAATTGATTAATTGCTAATGCTATGTTTCAAGGATTATAACAGAAAGTGATTCTCAATAGAGCAGCGACTCAACCTTTAAACCAAGCGTCTCCAGTATCAGTTAGTTAGTGATGTACATTTCGGTTGGGGTATGTGATGTGTTATTATATTTTTTTGTTATTACATTTTTGGACAATTTTACAGAAAACAGGAGCCAAACACACCAGTAAAGATAAAATGTGGATACTTTTTAAGAGAAGTGATGACTGACATAGTCCCCACACTGGAGTGGTTCCCCAATGCTTTTTGTTTTTTTGTTAATTGTGTAGGTATTAAAAAGCCATATATTTTCATGGCCTGTTATCCAATGCATCATTTGGATGTATCCGCTCATGCTTGCTGTAATTTGTTTGGAGTGCAGTGGTAATTGATTGCCCTGGGTTGGGGGGGTTGTGCACTTGCAACGTCACTGTCTTTCTGCATCACATCTTGTGGCTCGCCTGCCTCTGTGTGGACCGCAACCCTCTCGCCAGTTTGTCACCACACTATGACAAATGACATACACAAACACATGTGAACAGATTTTGTACCATCCCCCTTTCCATGCCATTATTCTGTACCATCCCCCTCTTCCAAGGGGCAAAGTGTTGTATTTTCTGTGTGGCCTGTATAGAGAGGGGCTCATGGACCGCCTGGTTTGGCCCCTCGCCCCACCACCAGGACTGTCTGTCCTTTGTTACAAAGTTACTAAACCACTGACTGCAGCATTTGGTGCAGAATGAGCCAGAGCTTTGGGGGGGATCAGGCATGGCTTTTTTAGATGCTTTTATAGCTGATGGTATTGTCTACACATTATGATCAGGATCCAAAAACTGACAGTTTTGCTGCGTTATTATTGTGTCCGTGGCAGCAAGAGAATGGCTCATCACTAGCTTTGGATACATGTATTAGTCAAGTTGGACGGTCGGGTAATTGTCCGAACGGCTCCACTCGAAGGTGGCCTGAAAACCCATAGTCACAGCAGGCAGGGAGATGCCACGTCATTTAAATACGGGGATAACGGCCCACATTTTCAGACCGCCTCTCCTGGAAGACATTCACGGAGTCGCACTCAGTTGTTGTTTGCATGGAGAGAGCCAAAGAGTGAAGTCCACTCTTTCACCTCGACACACATGGCCAACCACGGTGAGGTGGACTTCAGTGTCAGTGCGAAAGCAAGATTGCCGGTTTTTATTGGAATTCCTCAGTGAAGTCAAAGCTCAGATGCATACTGTAAACTGAAAGCGAGACAAAAACATATACGTCTCACACAGTGCGTCTACTTGACATAACTATTCGTCACATAAAGCAGAGCGTTGCATTGTTTGATACGCGTCAATTGATGCCTGTAGCGCACATTAGACATGTCAAACAGACAGAAGAGGTGTCCATAACAGTAGAAATAAAAGCGCCAATCTGTGAAACAATGTGATAAAAACAAAAAATGCTGTCATTTTAGTGATGGAAATGTTCTACACTGAAACAGGACAGTGATGCATCCCAGTCAAACATAACAGTGGCTGTAGGGTCATTTCTCACACACTGTGTGTTGCCATTAAGACCAACATAATAATAGTAATGATTATAATAAGACTTATCACTCCATCTTGGCACGTCCATTAATATGTTCAGCGGCACAATATTAAAATGGTTCATTCTGTGAATAATTCTTGTTGTATGTCCATTTTTTATTAGCAAATTTGAATCATACAAATTACCCAATTTTTTATTTGTGTTAGACCAACTATGTATTTGACTGATGCTGACTGTATAAAGAGCAGTTTGTCCATCCAGACAAGAGCATGTGTGAAAAACCTCAGAAATTAGACATCATGTGATAGCAGCAATTTCATGTGTGATTTCAGATGTGATAGTCATCCTCACATTTCATGTTTATATGAGGCATATCTGAGTTTTTAGAGACAATTTTACACGTCACAAATCGGCATGAAAAAGGTAAATGTTTGTGGCAATTACTCAGATATTTCACACATGAAATTTAAACTACAATAGTATGCCTCTGCCAGTCATGTTGCAGTTCACATTGATGTGTGTCCAAAATGTCAGCACTAATTTTATCCTTTTAGACATTTGCAGTAAATTGCCATAAAAAGCACCAAGTTCAACCTTAAGTCCAAGTGGACGTTTTGCCAAATTGGAAG
The DNA here is from genome assembly GCA_029853015.1 of Chelidonichthys spinosus. Lineage (NCBI taxonomy): Eukaryota > Metazoa > Chordata > Actinopteri > Perciformes > Triglidae > Chelidonichthys > Chelidonichthys spinosus. The sequence goes on along the minus strand of CM056836.1, from coordinate 15,929,001 downwards.
AAATTCACTCAAAGCGAGAGATCCTATTCACCACCATCACTTAATCAGCTCATCCTTGAGTCCAGGCAAGGATGCTCTTCAGCAAAGATGATGCATTACAAGCTCCGCCAATGGTTCGAAATGGTATACACTTCTCCTATTTGGGCGTGGCCATGGCATGTCCGCCTCCCCGACCTAGTTCATCAAACCTTTATTAATACTCGTAAGACATTGAGGTTTCCCTCATTTTCAATGACGACGAGTCAGTTGTTGTGAACAGCATGTGGATGGATAAAAGCAGGTTGAATTACTTTTGCAGAATGTATTTCTATTGCTAACATTATCTACACTGCTATGAGACATATTTAGGATTGCAAAAATGAGTTAGCTAGGGCGTCCATGAGCGAAGAAAGGTCTCTACCAACTTTTCTGTTTTGTCTGCCTGAAAAGGGACATTTGAATTTTCAGCTTATGTGTAGCTTGTGAAATATATCTCCAATATTTACTTTGATGGCTATGGAGCCAAAGAATTGCTCATCATATGTGGACAAAACATTTATTAGATTTTTTTGTTCCACTGTCATGAACATTCCATGTCTTGAAGGCCAAGAGTGGCCATGCTTGTATTGTTAGTATTGTAAAGCACTGCTTCACTATGGGCTTCATCTACTCCACTCAATGCTAGCAGCTTTTCTTTTCTGCGGAGGAGCAGATTGAATGGGCCCAAGGCTCTCTATCCTTCAATCAAACCCCTCCCACTGCCCCCATACTGACACTGTAAACAAGCTAGCATTCTCCCATCACTAGCATTGTTTTATCTTTGAAGATCAGAATTGCCAGGTGGGAAGCAAGAAGTAGTAAAAAAGTGATGCCAACTCTCTGGTGTGTGAACCAGGATCTGTCTTGTCATTGTTTGGTTAAATTCAGCCATTGCAACTGGATCCCATTTTCTAATGAGGTAATTAACATCGTCACTCCCAGAGTTTGCTTTACTACATGATATCATCACGGTCAATGTAGTGTGAAGTCTCTTACACATACATACTCCCACATAACGGTCATATAGGTCACAGATGTGGGTCACAATGTATGGAGTGATTAATGTCAGCACATTACTGCTGCCTCTCGGCGGTGACAGTAATCTGCACGAGGTCACGGCCGAACAAAACATTCGGCCTGATTCTCTGAAACGGAAAATTGCTTTCATTTTGATGCTTTGAGAAAATGTGAGAACAGAGATTAAGACTCTAGATGTGGGTTTAATATATCCTATTACGCAGACAAAATTAAAGAGATATATACAGCATATGGACAGAGTACCTGCCTGTGACTGATTCAGCCTACAGACTATATGCATTGATCACATATTTTGATTGGATCCCAGCTGCATGGATAATATATACTGAATTCTGGGCATCAATTGAATCAGAAATGTATAGTTTGAGGATGTTAAGTTGTTGTTGGCAAAGCAGTTAGTAGTCCATCAGGGGTTAATGCCTGATTATGGGGAGAAGCTCTTTAATCGGACAAGATCATAACCCCTGTGACAATCAACACTTCTGAGCTTGGTGATGAGAAAGGTAGAGGTCAGATGTTAGCGTTAGCATCGGGGGCTGTAGGCGGTGTGCTACACGAGAATATCAGTCTCAGGCTGCGGTCGAATAGTCAAAAAATTAGGTCCTAACTCCTATTCCTAACTCCTTTTCCTAACACCTTTTCTTTGACCTCAGGGGGAAAGTGTTACGGGGTTAAGGACATTTGGAAGGAGAACTCAAAAGGATTTAGGAAAAGACGGCCGCGGTGTTCAAAGAATCCGACCGGACTCACTAAGCTTCGTCATTATAATGACAGCTGATGATTGACAGCTGATGATCGACGCCGGTGATTAACGTTGAGAAACTATATGGACTACAAAAAGCACGCCGTCCACTTCTCCCCATGTTGTTGGTTTTATAAACGGCTGGTTCATTGACCGGTTTCAGGTCCAGCAGCTCCTCCTTCCTGTTTCACCGTTTGCTGTATTTACTTTATTTCATTTGTGGTTTTAGTTTCGTTTTTGTCAAATATTTGTAACATGATTGAAATAAATAAAAATACCATTCAATTATTATCACTGTCCACACACATTCATCAGCACACTTCCAATTACTATATGTCTGCATGAAAGTAATTGTTAAATATGCAAATACGCATATCGTTTGTTTTCATGAACGGCCAAGGGGTGCAGCACTTTAAATGTTCTTGCAGGGAATTGTGGGTCGGCGTATTCTCCTTTCCTTTCGTATAGGAAGGTCCGTTGTATCCTATGCTAAAAGAGCTCTGTAAGGAAGCATTGGAGCTAATTTTCTTTGCATTGAGAGAAGTGGAACGGCTCTTATCATGGCGGCCACTTGTTTACTTCCGGGTCACTTCTTCAGTTAGGAACCTTATAAGCAAAACAAACTCTTCTTAGCACAATGCCTCCTGCTAGCTGAGCTACTTGGCTTCTTGTCTGCGTTTGTCTCTTCTGGTTTCATCCGTCTGCTGTGATGAAATGTGATTTGATGTCTAGTTTTAAGTTTGTGCTGACTGTATGCTTAACATGGTTTTGTAGTTGTTTTCTAAATGTCCTCCTTTCCATAATCCTGCCTTGCTCCTCTAAGTTTCTTTTCATCCTGTTCAGCTGTTCTTATTTTGCTTTCTAGTCTTCTAATTTGTTGTGTTCAGGCCAAGAGATAACTAACTAACGATACTAACGAGTATAGTGATGTTGATCAATGTGCATTGTCCCTGAGGAAGAACAATAAACTAAAAAGTCATGACATCATGCCAGCAAAGATCTAAAGCTTATGGATAACGCTGTTCATTATCGGCAGCTAGAAAAGCGATATTAAATAGAAATATAGTTTTCAAAATGCTCCGGTCTTTATCTGGACATGAACCTGTCCCGTTTGAATGACATTTTCTGACTTGTGGAATAAAACCCAGAAGTTTCACTTTGGCTCTCTATAGTTTAGCGTCCCAAATACAACAGGGAAATGTCGTAGGGTTGCTATACGTTGCTTACGTCATATTGTTCAGTCAGGCAGGAAAAAAGCCATTCATGTCAGCCTCCTCATTGTTATTCCAAGTCATTTGATCCTTTGTGGTTATAACAAATATATTAGCGCAGTTTTAACAAATAACACATTTTATAAATAATCTAAATTAAATCTAATGCCTTGAGGCTCTACGTTATCACATAACATAACGTAACCAGCATTAAACCCCAACCCACACTCAAGCTGGCATCCTCATTTCCCTGTCAACCACCTCAGTGCATTCTGGGATGGCGGGTTTGGCTCTAGTGCGTGAATATAAAGGGCTTTATTGTAAACTAGGGCAGAGGATGCGTCTGTTGTGTCATCAGCCAAGGAAGGTCCCTTGGGTGTCTCGGGCCCCGCTCTCTCTCTCTCCAGCTCCGCTCCTTATTATTCTAAAGGGGAGCTGGTCAGAGGTGCGTGATGTTGGATGATCACGCTGCGTGTTGTGTAACAAACCTGCTCGGATTGTTTGAGCCTCCTGCTGCGACAGACTTCAAAGACCTGCACCTAATGAAGCAAAGGACTCTGTGGTCTCTCGGGGTGCACTTTACACAACAACCTGGGCTTTGTTGTAGCTCCCGCCCGGTCGCTACTGTGGGACGGTCTCCTCGGGGTTTATTTGGGATTTGTTAAGGCAGTTCTACATGTGATGCAGCATTCGCTGCGAGGCACGGTGTCCTCTCACTGTCCAGCTGCCACGATCAATAGGAGAGAAGATCTAGGTTGATGTTTGATGTGCCTTTTGGACATTTTAGAAATCTGGTTTTGGACCACCAAACTTCTACTTGTGCTTTACACAGTTGTATTTCTTTTCTCGTCTGTTTATCAAATTAACTTTCCATGATAGAAAGTTTCAGTGCCCGTCAGGTTCTTATGAAGATATTGTTACGTTTCTGTGTTGTTTTCTTAACTCAGTCATTGTAAATGAAGGCTGCCCCTCAATGACTTCTATACAAGTATAAATAAATAACGGTTGAATGAATCAATCGATCAATGAAATGAATATGAAAAATAACAGTTGATATGCTCATCCAAAGCGCCGGCCATTACTCACTTCAAAGAAATGTCTCAATAAAACACATTGTGTGTGTGTCCTTGATGCTTTTTAAACAGACAATGCAACGCAAAGACGGTTATTGGAAGAATTTAAAAAAACATATTGTCTTTGTGCTAGAGTGCTTCTCTATTTCCCTGCCTTTGTTGGTTCACTCCAACACTTTGTTGGTGTGTGACCAACAGCCGTTCCCTGACCATGAACCAAGCCATCGAAAGCTTGGAGACAGAAATCATAATTGTATTTACAAGGGACCAGGGACATTGTGATAAAAATACTCAATAATTTGATCTCTATGAATTCTATCATGGTAGACAAATGAAAAATTCAGCCTGAATTCTTTTTTATTAAAACATGGGATCCAAAATGCATTTATCCTTTATTTATGCAGGGAGGTCTTATGATTGTACCTTTGCTTTGTCCCTCCAACTTCTACTGTAAAACCAAAGCTAAAGCCAAATGTTATAAAGTGTACACTTAAGACTTCAACTCAACCCAGATATGCCACATAAAAAAAAATTAAAAACAGCTCTAATTTAACTAAATACATTTACTGAGCCACACAAATCACACAATCCATTTGTGATGAACTAGACTTTTCACTCTTTTGTTTCTTCCTTTTTGAGACTTTGCCCGTGGCACTAAACTGACAGAGCGGTTGAGTTGACAGAGTCGACTGCAGCTAGAAACTTTCAGTCCTTATGTAAGGCCTCCGCTTTATTTTTTTCTTGACAACTTGCCGCATCTCTTAAAAAGTAACCAGAAAAATGCCTACTAGCGACAAAGTTTCTGTTGTTTCTCAAGTTGTCTTTTGCACTGTTTCAAGTCCACATGGCGAGTCATTGTCGAAGCTAATCCTAATCCTTTGTTCTCCTTCAGCTGTTCGAAATGACCGGAATAAGAAGAAGAAGGAGAGCCCAAAGCTGGAGCTGGCAGAGAGCTACGAGCTGACAGCCGAGCTGGAGACCATCATTGAAAAGATTCGCAAGGCCCATCAAGAAACGTTCCCTTCCCTCTGCCAGCTTGGCAAATACACCACGGTGAGTTCACGGTGCTGTGGTGCTTTCTGCTGATCAACCGAAGGGTTCAGCTTCGGTTTGAACTTCTTTGTGAGTCATTACCATAACGGAACCACGGCCCGTCTTTGACTCCGTGACCCTGATCTACCAATGGCACCATATGCTCCTCTGATCCGGTCTTACAAAATAGCCACGAGTACCGAGCTCATATTTATAATCAATATCACGTACTGTAGCCTCAATCCCCCGCTGATGCAACTGGAGAGCTCAGATGTACAACCCCTGACTGTAAAGGAAAATCCTTCTCCTTCTTCTTTCAATAGCTATTGATTGGACTTATTGATTGGACAATACAAACATGCATCATAACAGCACTGAGCAGCCAACACATCAGGGCTTCTAGCTGCCTCTGGTGAAAATAGGGATGCACCAGTGACCACACTGGAAACATAGCACAGTTTTGAATCATGCTCGGCTTGAGAACCAGTTAGAACCGCTTAGTTGACACAACCAAGCCGCCCACAACCCACAATGATTACTAAAATCTAAAAATATATAATTCTTGGAACTTCACCATCCATGATAAAATCCTATGTCATCTCGTCCCTATTGCCAACATCAAACCCCTCGTTAGGGAAACACTAACCATCAGTCTGGTTGAGGAAGACAGCCAAGTCAGGCCTCTAGTTGCTGACACGTCTGAAACGTGGAATGAAGCTTATCCAACAACTCATCATGTGACTCCGTTAATCAAACCGGCACAGAAGTGACAGGTTTGTGCGCTAGCGTGCGACGGGGGCTAAGATGGGTGTTGAGAATTCTGCGGTGGTTCGCAAGGGCTTAATATTATCCCTGTCATGTCACAACATCAAGGTTTAGAGTCCTGTGCCGTCCCTGAACCTGCCTCGAACATTCAAACGTCTGCTTTAAACTAACAACCCATGAAAGGTCAGATAGCAAGGGGATGCTAATTCACACAGGACCTTGAAGAAGAAACACGTCAGCTGGACACGTCAGGCCTCGGTACCTCGAAGCGTCCGACCCCCGTAAAGGGCCGCACGTTCCCTTCATCCGAGTGGCGATTAGGGACGCTGCCGCGCTCAACATGACTTGGTGCAAACGTCAGAGTTCACACACGTGTCGAGAGTTGGATTGAGATTTTGACGCTTTGACAGGCAAACCGGTTGGAGCTGCAGGACGGCTGGTAGCTCGACGGCAAGCAGAGATGGCGGCGATTTGATTGACACGTCGGCATGGCAGCATTGTGCGGGGAGCTGACGGCGTCTAATGTGTTTGTTTTTAAGCTGACTTACATATAGATTACAGTCGGTGCCAGCGAGCTGTGATTGACACCGACGCTCCACACCGGGGGGTTGTTTTATGATTTAGTGGAGCTAGTTTTGGAAATCTCATGACACCTGTCAGTCACGTAAAACACTGTTTATACAAATGGGCTGAGCTGCCGTAACGCGGAGTAATGCATCTCTTGTCACAGTGATGAAAAGCGTTCAGTCACTGACAGTAAACTTTGGAGAGGAGATAGTAACGAGATGCACAAATGGAGCAAATTGGCATGCTGTGTAGCGCTTAGCTTTCTGCTGCCGCCGCTGTCATTTGAGTGTACAGTAAGCTCCGGTCTCTATAACTCTGTATTTTCTCCTTTTCAATCCCAACACAAAGCTCCTAATCGCTGTAACCCCTCTCCACTCCACCCGCATCCCGTTTCCCTCTCCCACGAGACACTTCCTGATTTTACAAAATAAACAGTCTGCACTGAGGCAAAAATCCACCGCTGAATAAAACGTGGGACATAATAGCAAAAAATCTTGCTCCCTGGTTAGGATATAAGCCAGTGTTTGCTGTTTGTTGGAGTGGCAGTCGGCCCTCAGATAAAACCTTAATCTGGATCAGTGGTAATTATGCTTGCTCACAGACTGTGAGAAGTTCCTCATTATTACAAGCGATCGGATCGTGATGCGCCTTTTGAGTCCTCCTCGTAGGGAAAACAGAAGAGGAGCTCCCGCGCCCCTAGATTAGGTTAAAGCTCCAATTATGTGGTGAAATATTCAAATCCTAGTCTGCAGTGATTTAGGAGTTCATTGCTGGGTTAGCGGAGATAGCTGCACGAGTGAGAGGGCTTAGCTCGACAATGAATAACACTTCATTGACAGTGATGGTGATGAAAAACGAGCTTGGCAGTTTCAAAGACAAAATAAAACATTAGCGCTCGGCGGGGCCCCCCGGTGGCTCCAAGCAGCGGTGGCCACTGCTGCTGCTGCTGTACAGTACACAGCCGGCCCGGAGATATTAGCCATATTACAGTTTGTCGGCCGTCGCTATCCATCACAGGTGCTGACTGCTTTTTACTGCCTTCTCCCTTTCTGCATCTGTACACACGGGCCTGCTGATGTACTGCAGAGAGCTCATTTCTACACTGCCAGCTCCTTTTCTAATGTCGCGACTTGTCTAATTTGTTTGGATAAATGTTCTTAAATTAAATTAGAATTCCCCGGCAACTTCCTTGTTTCGCTCTATTGAATTATGGGACTTGTGTAATTGACTGAGATTGCGGGGGGTGGGGGGGGTGCTTGGGTGCTTGGGAAAGAAAAAAAAAATTCAACTGCGAATTATCTCACCCTCTTCCCTTCTTTCCTTCTCCACCCAGAGGGAAGAGCAAGATGAGTTGCTTTAATATCAGCCACGTCCACCACACCACCCAAACATATGTGCATTGTGCAAACACACACACACACACACACACACAGACACACTCGTGTCTCGGCACCTCCTCCTTCCCCATCAAATCGGATGTCAATCAGTGGAATGTGCGTCCGTAGTGCTGTTGTGTCGACTGCAGCTCGTTGTCTTTGATTTAAGCACGGCCCTAATGTGCCTCTCACTTAACCCCAGATCATATTAAATGATCTCTGCCTCTGCTGTTCTCTGTCTCTCTCTCTCTCTCTCTCTCTCTCTCTCTCTCTCTCTCGGGTGGCCACAATAGATCGTTTGCTCGTGACAGTGTCCAGCAGCCGCGGCGCTAACTGCCTCACAGTAACAACCTCCGGGGGATTGATGTTCTGTGAGGCAGAGGGCTGCTCCAGCTGTCTCCATAGTCACTTCAGTGGGCCGGAGGGCACCGCCGGATTCAGGCCCTCTACCACTGAAAGAGCTCCCGGGGCCGGGCTCAGACCGAGGTTGAAGTTTGCCCAACATATCGAATACATATTTCATGTGTGGTGAAAAAGGGTTTCAAATCAGTGGTTCACTTTTTTTTCCCGGCAGCTTCAAATTCTTCAACAGCTTCTGTAAAACCTCCCTGCACACGGTCCTCACATAGCCGGAGCTCAACACGGAGATCGGGCCATCTGTTATTTTCTTTGAAGGAATTTACATTTTTAGTGACCAAATTCAAATGGGAAGACCTCACGGTTATACAATTAAATCTCAAACACGGTCTTTTATAAGCTGATTCCAGTTCTGTTAGGTGTAAGATATTTAGATTTTACTTCCTTTATCTATCTATCTATCTATCTATCTATCTATCTATCTATCTATCTATCTATCTATCTATCTATCTATCTATCTATCTATCTATCTATCTATCTATAATCATTGTTCTTCACCTACTGTTAAATTGTAAATAATTGGGCCTGTTTTATGAGTCCAACTTAAATTTGTTTTTTATTTATTTATTCATTTTTTAAACTTCACTTTCGGTCATAGATACAAGGATTTACTTAAGCTGGGTTCCAGTGTAGAGTTGGAGGAGGATAACACATACAAATGATGACATTAATAACGCCCATGTGACTAGACATCTAACAAATCGGTCTTTTTCTTTTGCTGCAGTCTTCTGCAAGCTGCAGACAGACGTGTTTACTCTGCCTGCAGTTACAAATCACACTTTGAGTGTTAGATGCTGCAGACTGATTTTCTTATTCATGTCCAGCGGTGATATTCCCCTTCTCTGGGTTTTGACATACTTTGGTTATGTAATGCTTCTTTCAGTCCGTTGCTTTCTCCGTCTGTTATTTAATTATTATTTATTATGTATCTGCTTTTACAGTTTACTTTAAAACAGGAAAAGACTGAAACCAAGGTTTATTCTCATTTCTGACTGGTGAAGAAATGTACTTTGGTGAAAAAAAAGCTTTGCTGTCAATTATAGTTCTTGGAAAGAAAATCTGAACTGTCAAAAATCTGAATCGGCAGGTCAACTTTAAAAAAAAAAAAAAATTATATATTAAATCTTAAATCGGCCAAGAAAATTGCAATCAGTGCATTTCTAGTGAAGAGACATTGCAGGCAAGTAACATTTAATTTGGTTTAAGTGACGACATGCTACAAAAAGCTGCAATGTTAACGCTAACTTCATATCAATAACATTGACTGAAACACACAAAGAGAGCATGTTTCTCTCTCTGTCTCTGAACCCACTCTGGCTGGAGATAAGTTGCTTTATGCTACTGACTTCTTTTTTTTTTTTTTTTCATTACAGTTGTTTATGTTGAATAAACAGTGGAAATGTCCAAGGAGTTTGTTTTGGTGATACAAAGCATCCTGTCTCTTGCAGTTGGATTCATGATCTGAAAATAAAAGGCTACACAACAGTCAATTATAACTGCACAAAGGCTTTGTTTCCACCTCTCCTAAGGCCTGTGAATCATGCTGTGTACACTGGATCACAATGCTTCTGCAGCCCCGTGCTCTGGCAAACGCCTTGTTGATGCTGTCAAGAGCACCTTTTGTGTTGCTGTTTGTTTATATGCTGAAGCTTTAGCCTTGAAACCAAAAAGAGGAGGAGGCATGTACTCTTTGAAAAAAAGCATATATTGTGTGGAACGTGGGGGAGAAAGTTATTCGACTTGCACTAGTACATAGACTAATACATGGTCATGGCTGATGAACAATATCAGGCTAGTGCACGTACAGTATCGGCTTAACATGCTGGCTGATCCAGCTTTCATGTACTTTTTAAAATTAGAAAGTCAAAGTGCTATAAATACAATGGAAGTATTGAACTGTTCAATGGAGAAATACACAGTTGTCTTCTTTAAGTCTAAGACTGGCTTCAAATGCAATAGAGAAATGCGGTAAAGGTGATACAAACAGGAAATCCTGTGGAACACACCGTCTCAGTTCGTAGACCGGCCGGTTCGGCCTTAAAATGTCAACGTTCTAAAATGTGTCCCCGTTTATTGGGAGGGTTTCACCATAATAGGGTTCTCTGGGGGTTCTGGGTGGGACCTTTCACAGATGGTTAAGGTTAACATTGGGTTCTCCTATGAGGACCAGCTGCAGAACCCTAACCCAAGGTTCTACATACACTTTAATTCTCCAATCCCCATTGATTTGTACACTGTAAAAGGTCATGGTCAAACACCTAAAAATGACCAGTTTAAAGGGCCCTGTCTTGGCTTTTTGGGCATCGAACCTGAACACACGGTGGTCTTGGTGAGGACCCGTCCCTCCTCAGCAGGGAAGCGTTGGGTGTCTGTGCGTCACCTCCCCCTCTGGGAGTGTGTGTGCGCTGTGTCCTTGCTACATGTGGAGACTCACTGGTATGGAACAGATGGGCTATTCCATGTAAACCATCAGAAAACAAACAAATGATCATCAGATGCTCCATCCCCCGCCATCAGCCAGCACACTCCAGCTTTCCCCTCGCTACACCCAAACAATTCCCCAACTGCTGCTCATTCCCCCCTCCGTCTATCCAGCTCCGTCCATCACGCCATCTCCTGCTCAAATGGCCTCCTGGCGGCTTCCCGTCGCTTCGAGCTCAGAGCTGCTCCGCTTTGTGTTCACTCAAAAACACATGGTTGAAAATAAATGGAGCTAATATATCAGTTTAGGAGAGTTTGGATATCCCACCATGGTCTGACTGCTGTTTCAGACCGAACCAACATTGAAAGCCTGAGTGGAAAGTCAGCCACTACTTTACAACATTATATAGACTTAATAACTGACTTTTTATTGATTCATTAATTTATGATGAAGAGAATAATAGAATCATCTGCAGCCACAGTCCACTTTGATGAATCACCACTTTGAATGCCTTTCTTATGAGAACATTACTATGGTCGATAAGAAATCATCTGATGTGGGTAAAGGTAGACGTAATATTTTAACGATGAAAGTATTGTAAGAAATGCAAGCGTTCCACTCAAAATGTTGTCAAATTATCAAGGTACTGCAGCATCTGAACCGGAGGCCCAGTTGCTGGGATTAAAGGACAATTCTAATTCACGTAATGTTTTTCCCCAGCAGCATACAGTGAAGAAGAAATACCAGCCAATCAGAGGCAGAGTAGGGGTAATCCTTCGTCGCTGATTGGCTCTGACCCCGGTCTCTTCTTCACTGAATGTTGTGTAGAATCCTATATATACTATGAGTGAAACTGTAGTTATCCTGCTCCTCATCGAGCGATGAAGAGAACTGTATAACACAGTTATAGACAGGACATCATCGGAGTTATCCGCTTCACCTCCTGACTAAAGAGAAGTCAAGTGGGTGAAAAATATGAGCAGTCAGAAGATCAGACAAGGTTTTAATTTATTAATTATTGATGATGGCGCTCGGCTTGTGGTTGTCAAAGCGCCGACTAAACCCGTTTGAAAAAGCTCTTTCCAGAAATCATAACCTGGTTACTCGAGATTCACAAGAAAGTATTTTTCCAACAAACTACCGTATCACAGCGCAGATGGATGCGTTTATACTCAATACTGCTAGCTCAGTTAGCGTGATGACTCCATTAATGTTTGTTTGTGTAGAGGCACGCTTCCTCCTGTATGCTGATCAGAGAGGGCATTTCAGAGCCGGATGACACCAGCTCTCATGTGATTTTATTTGTTTGAATCAAAGAACATAAATCAACAAATCCCCCCCCCAAAAAAAATGCAACAATCTCCACTCAATTTATACGCATCACCTCCCATGAGAAAAACTCCCAGGATTCATGCTTCTCTTCCCTCCTGCGACGCCTCTCCGCTCTCACACACTTAACTTTCCTCCCTTTCATCTGTCATTTCCTCTTTCCGGTGTCTCACGGCACCATTACTTACGCTTCTTTTCCCCCCTCTTTCGACACTTTGCGATCTGCGTCTCCGTCTTCAATGGCTCCCTGGCTTCCACCCATCCCCGGTGTTTGTGTAGCTTCTGGACCGCATAGCTGTATTAACGGCACCTCTGGCTTGGAGCCGCTCCGCGCTACCCGTCACAGCTCGGTCTCTGCATCCCATCACTGCCGAAGCATCCCACTGACACGGTTACGCTCATTATCGCGGGGCCCGGCCGCCGCCGCTCGGCTCAGCGTTATTCACAACAACAATCCTGCCAGTGTTTTTGAAAGCTCAGGTCTTATGGAGCCTATTTACTCTATGCAAGTGTGACACATATAGAGCAGAGTGAAGCGGGTGCACTGAGGAGATCATTAGCAGCAGTCTGTGCAGTGACAAAAGTAGCTGCCTCTTCGCCTCACTATGTGTGTGTGTGTGTGTGTGTGTGTGTGGTGCAGAACTCGAGTGCAGACCACCGTGTGAGGCTGGACCTGGGCCTGTGGGACAAGTTCAGCGAGCTGGCCACTAAGTGCATTATCAAGATCGTGGAATTTGCCAAACGAGTGCCTGGCTTCACAGCGCTGACCATCGCGGACCAGATCACGCTCCTGAAAGCTGCCTGCCTGGACATCCTGGTGAGTTTTTTACTTTAATGATCTTCTTTGGGGATCGAGGCTGGCGCTGACGTGGCACCAATGTGGTGCTTTTTTTTTTTTGAGAGCAAGGTCAGCATTTTTGTATTTTTTTTGCTGATCTACCCGTTGTGTTTGTTAAGAATGTCACCAACATGATGCTGGAAACAAAACCAGCAGGCTTTTCCCGGCCATTGGTCAGACACGGCACATTACTGTTAGTGCATTTTTATGTATTATTAATCTGTATTATTAATCTGTCTGGTTTATTGAATTACAATATCTGATTTTTTTTCACATTTTAATTCTAATGTCTTCATATCTTTGACAATTAAAAGTGCATTGCTCTTTTGAATATTGCACTGGCTGTTATATTATTATTGTTATATCAGCAGCATTAAATGGTCTTAAAATGAAGTCCAAATACACATACATTATGTTCATTGTTCACACCTACATCATCCTCAGTGTGTGTGTGGCCCGGAGGTTTTATAGTGTCCACCTCGTATCTGTGTCAGTTACATAATGGACCATGATTGGCTCAAAGCTAGTTGTGATGTCACAAACCTTACTCTTGTTAAACTGAGATTTAAGGTGAGCAAAGTGAGTAGAAAATGAATAGGATCGGAACAAAAGAAACATTGTTAGAAATAGAAATGAAAGGAAATGATTTTTTCTGTTGTACAATTCTCGACCCTCATTTTGCCTTTCAATTTAATTTGGAGCGAGAAAGTAAAAAGACTTATCAGGGTCATCAGAGGACGCCATTGACGGTTCAAATTATGAAATTGTGACCACTATAATCATGTAAATTGAGCTGGCTCTCCCTTTTAATTTTCTCCCAAACTGTACAGTAAAATAACTACAAACTGTGATCACAGTTTCTCCACTGAAAATGTAAGAAAAGTCGATTCATTCAATGTCATCGAACTGTTTACCACTTTCCTTCTAACGACTCAAAGATGTTCAGATTCTTCTTCAGTAAAACTCTCTAAAATATTCAGTAATGAGCTAAAAACCTTCCCCGTCCTTTTCACAGCAGTGACATAACAGAGTTATATAAACAGACCTCTTTACCAGAGAGGGAGTTGTCGACTTCACTGTATCCCAATATTTATTTTCTCGTTTCCCTGTTGTTCCTGGCTGTGCAGGAATCCATTAAGTCGTTTTAACTGTGCGGTGAGTCAATAGCCTCAGATCTCTGGGGGATTGGTGGGTTTAACCAGCTCCCATTAGAACGATCCTCAAACCTTATTGCATGACCTACTCAGCTGGCCGAATGGGAGTGAGGGGGGATCCGATTAATTGATCGGGCCGGTCGATTCGATTCTTCATGTGGAGTAGCCGTCTGTAGCAGAGATTAGATTACACACACGCGGAAACGTTTTTCAGCCTCTAATCTTTTTTTTTGGGACAGTCATCTGTTATTGTTTTTGTTTTTTTGCTTTATTTTAAATACGGGCCAGTCCCTCGCTCTGCGTTTGTTAAAGACGTTGCGTGTACTTTATGGAGTACAGATGCAGAAATGTCTGCAGAGTCGGCCGGCTGCTGCAGCCCAATGTTTGTTTGTTATTTAGGAGTTGTTAAGTGGAGCAATGTACTGTACTAATGTAGCCGCAGTAATGAGATGGAAAAAGGCAAATGGCTGTCATCCACGCTTGGCTGTTGTCCGGGGAGGGAGGGAGGGGGAGGAAGAGGGGGAGGAAGAGGGGGAGGAAGGGGGGATTTGATTAGCATTCATTGCTCAGAGGGAGAGGAAGGAAGAGAAAGTGGGAAGAATGTGAAGACAGGCTTGCTGTGTTTCATCTGGTCATAACATGCGACCTGCAGTCTAATTCAAGAGTTCGACACACAGCAGTTGTTTTTAAAAGAAATCGGATGAAGCGCCCCCTGCTGGCTATTAGAAAAATGTTGGCCCAATAGGTCCAACATGAGGCAAAGCATGCACAGTATTCTAAATGTTTGAATACAGAATCAATGAATCATGTGATCAGCTCTTCTGATCGGCCTTTATAGAAGCCACCGATCAAACTGTTTGGAACGGAGATCAGATGATTTTCTACTCTCATTATTGTTCTGTGGTTGTATCTATAAACAATATTAATGATTAATAGATACTTAACTCATATCTGTGGATCAATTAGTGGAAAAGCCTTTATAAGAACAACTTTAAAAAGGTGCCAGTTTTTCACAATATCTCACCAAAAGCTTATAACTGAGAAAAAAAAAATGTATTGACATTATGAAGCTTTAAGTTACAATCTTTTAAAATGTTAAAATTAGTACATTGTTAGGTAGTGGCACTCATCAGGTTCTCAGGTACTCACGTTTTTAGACTAAAGGAAGGAAAAACTTCAACCCCCATGTGGCTAACGTAGCTAACAGCAGAGACAGAATGCAGTTTTTGCGTATGATGGAGGCAGCAGCAGCTGGTCACTTGTCAGCTGCTAATCGTTTAGTGGAGAACCAGCCAGCACTGTAGTAGAAACACCTTCCCTCCAAGCAGCTGTCTTACATTTGGACCAATCCAGCACAGTTTTCTTTTCTCTTTGTGAGGAGCAACACATCTACAGATTTGTGACTGAGTTAATTGTGTGTTCCAGAGACTCATTATTACACATTGGAGGAAAGACTGAGATGACTCCATGTTGCCTGGGATGATAAAAAAATGGCAGCATGACACATTTTTTCACAATTTGACGTAGCTGCAAGTAGAAAATAAGCTGGAACAACTAACTTGATCTGACACCTTTATATTATATTGTAATAATGAGTAATCGCAGTGACCGGCTCATCTACCCCAAACAGGCACATTGACTTGCATTATGGTGCATTCAAGCTCCCAGTGGTAAACTGCGAACTAAGATGATGATCTAATGTAATCTTGTAAAATGCAGTTTTGGCAAGAAACTTGAATAAATATAGTTTTTTGAGTGAGATGTTTTGACAGCAACATAAAATAGATATTAGAGAGGAAATGATGACCTTTCTAACTTCCTAACACGACCTGGAATCAGCTTCTAATATATAAACACAACTAATAATGCCAAGATTTTTTTTTTGTCAAACCATTTATTTCTCAATCATTTGAATTGTGTTTTCATACAAATAACCACTATACATGGCAATAAATTAAAAAATATAATATTACGATTTTTTGATGGTTTACATTTACGTTACCTTTCAGGACAGTGATTAAAAAATGAATAGGTAAGTCTGATTGTCAATTATAGTTCTTAGAAGAAAAAGAAAATCACAAATGAGGCTTTTAAAGATGGTGCACCTGTATTTATTTACTCGTGATGGTGCATACCATATAACCACAACATCCCTGTTTCTCTGGTTGCATTTCCTGTCTGTATCCTTCCTAGTATACATTATATAAGCATAATGTTATCTAGGTAATAATAATAATTATTATAATAAATCAGTCTTGTATAGCACATTTCTAGGATCCAATGTGATTCACAACTGAAAGAAAAATGAAGTAAAAGGGCTAAAAAAAAAAAAGAAAAAAAGAACTCAGATGAAGTCCTTGTAGGCAATTTTTAAAAAATGGGAGTTTTGAGGAATGACTTTAAAGAATGAGTGGACTTGGCCTCTCTAACAGAGTTGGGGAGATTGTTGCAGAGTGCAGGTGCAGCACCGCTGAAGGCCCGTCTCCCATGGTGACCAGTCTGTAGCGAGGCTGGAAGGGTGGTGGAGCTGGAGGAGCGGAGGGTGCGTGTGGGCCAGGATACAGTGATAAGTTCTGATAGGTGGGATGGACTGGTGGAGTGGATGGCTTGGTAAGCAAGTACAAGGACCTTGTAGTTAATGCGTTGGCAGATGGGAAGCCAGTGAAGTTTGAAGAGCACAGGGGAGATGTGCTCACAGGGAGAGGTGTGGGTAAGGAGCCTGGCAGCACAGTTTTGGACATACTGCGTGTTTAAAAGCCTTTATAGTCACTTAGCATTTAGAAGAACGGGCTTAGTTTAAATATATTATCAACATACAGTGGCGGAAAAACTTCTTATGAAAACAAAAATGTGAAGAAAAGGGTTTTTTTTTTTTTTAGAACTTTAGGAAATTATTTATTAACCCTAATTTTTATTAAAGGTACCTTCATACAAAATAATAAATGCTCCCTGGAGCAGTGTGTGCGTCCGTAAAGGACAGAGACAAAGTGACATACAGGTCCATCTGCATTTTGGTGAGGAAATGCAAATCAAAGATTTATGCATGAAGATGCATATTTATGCGAGTTGTAAATGCAAAGTAGCTAAAGTCCGCTCTGGACACAACCTGGATAAATGAATGCTGATGAAAGTGAGGATTTGTTTGCAGTACGTACAGTATTTGTTATTCCGTGTGTGTGTTTTTTAAACTGACTCGGTTTCGGTGGCGGTGGTTTACGGATGGATTTTGGAGCTTGTATTGACTGCGAGTCACATTGTCACACGTGACAATGCGGAGAAGTGAACTCCCAGGGACACAGAGGTGAGAAGTTGAAGGCCGGGCCGTGATGACTTTCTGGCTCTCGCTCAGCCATCAACATCCGCTCACCAGCGCATTTCTATGGTGAAGGGCGTAGGTATTGTGCACAAGGGCTGGGTGAGGAAGTGTCAGAGGGAAGATCAAACACTATGTGTGTGTGTGTGTGTGTGTGTGTGTGTGTGTGTGTGTAAGTGTAGGCCTGGCCAGCCGGTGCAAGTCACCGCCAGTAGCCATGTTTTATTCTGTTTCATGTTGCAGACGCGCCTGCCACTCACTGTCAGAGCCAGCCCACTCAAATAGCTTCAAAGGCTACTGTCGGCTTCACATGCACCATCAGTTGCTTCATTAGGTGTACTGACACACACACACACACACACACACACACACACATACACACACAAACACACACATGCAGTGCAGCAGGAGACCCAAAGGTTATTCTTTGAGTGTGTGGAAGGTCATTGTTTTGGTTGTGCCAGTCGTCTCTGCTGCTCTTTCTGGGAAACTTGTTGCAGACCTGGTTGAGTCTACCTGCCCTGGTTAGCAGGTGATCATCACTCTGCAGTCACAGTGATATCGGAAAAAATGAGGCGTGGGCAAATTAAAACCATTACAAAATCGCTTTAGGCACACCAGGTGGATAAATAAAGTCCTGCTTTGTTTTTATTTTTTGAATTCTCAGTCCATATTTGATTTTGATATAAAGGCTCTTTTTCACCCAAGTTACATACCACGCGCTATTTACTCACTTTGAAAACTGTATTAATTGATTGGACACTTGGGGGTCAACAGAACGAGCTGAAAACACATCACCTGATACCTTGTCCCATATAACAGTTTTATGGCTGGCGTGTTAGCAAATCACTGTTTTATAGTAGACACACATCAAAATTTGCAAGTTCAACATATTAACTCTCCTTCCTGGATGTTCTCTCTCCTTTTATCTCTGGTTTGGTCTCCACCAACTCCTGAGAAAAAAATGTTGGTTCTTCGATGTAAATAGCTGCCTGCAGACGGATAGAATATAAAGGAGGGCAGAGTTTGCTGGCTGGAAACCCAAAACAATGAGCTGTATATTATTTTCAATGCGGCGAGCACTACAAACGAGTGATGAAAGCACAATGTCAAATACCTGGACGAATCCAATCAAAAGTATTTGCATAGTTATGTATCAAGTAAGGTTATACCTTGTTTTTTTCTAATTTAACAGCTGTAGATGTCAAATTTGAGTAGAAGGTGGCAAAAAATGGGGGAAATAATATCACTGGTCCTATTAAGAGTTTGAGGAAGTCCAGAGGCCAGAGAGAACTCAAACAAATGCACTAGTGTGTGGAGTTTGTGAGATGTAAGCAATGGCTTTGTTAATGGTTAATAAATCACTTACTCAAGCTTCATATATGAGTTATGAAGAATTAAGAACTTTTTCTGGTTGCCAGGTCGTGCAAAAACCCCTCTGTTCTGTGTTCTCGTGTTTGCTAGAAAGCAGTAATAGATAAGAATCCATTAATAAAAAGATAAATACACCGTAAATATATATATTTTGGTGCAGATCCTCTGCAGCCCTTTTTAGAAAGTGCATGGCCATATGGTTTAATCAGTCAAAGGGATTTTTCACAATCTGGCAACTGATGATTTAATGCTATGCTGGAACATTTTCCACACTGACAATAGCCTGAGGTAAACACTCAATCTGTCAGTTTTTGCAATAAAAACTGCTCAACTTAAAGATGTTCAAAGCCAAACTCAATAAATCAACCCTAACGGTATATCACTTCAAGTTTCCTGTCCACTAAATCCCTGCTGACTAATTCTCTTGCTGTCTTCCTTCCCTCTCTATCAGATCCTGCGCATCTGTACGAGGTACACCCCCGAAAAGGACACCATGACCTTTTCAGACGGTCTGACCCTCAACCGGACGCAGATGCACAACGCTGGCTTCGGCCCACTCACCGACTTGGTGTTCACTTTTGCCAACCAGCTGCTGCCCATAGAGATGGACGACACGGAGACAGGCCTCCTCAGCGCCATCTGTCTCATCTCTGGAGGTGGGCGAGCCGGGGCAGAGCGCTGGGCATTTAGTGAGGGGAGGGTAGGGGACACAAAGTTTGTGAAGTAAGAGAATAAATAAGTTTGTCGGGGATATAGCAGAAAGGCCTGCAAGCCTCTGAGTGGGCGTGCTAGCGTGCATGTTTGATTGACAAGTGAGCTGGTCGGAGCGGGAAGACAACAAGTAGGCAAATTTGTGCTGGTAGTGTTGCTGAAGAATAAGGACCACATGATTAAGCATCTGAAATGATGGATGATGACTTCTGCAGGGAAGTTTTAAAGCTATTTAATGTGCTACAGCTGCCTGGCCATTAGCTACAAAGTAATGTAGGCCGAAGCTCTTTTGGAGTTGTGTCACTGCCATTAGTCAGTGTTAGCAAAGGCAGAACAGTGACAGTTCAGAAGATAAGACAGGTTTCTCTCATAA
The DNA here is from genome assembly GCA_029853015.1 of Chelidonichthys spinosus. Lineage (NCBI taxonomy): Eukaryota > Metazoa > Chordata > Actinopteri > Perciformes > Triglidae > Chelidonichthys > Chelidonichthys spinosus. The sequence continues at coordinate 15,909,248 of CM056836.1, read as the reverse complement.
ATGATGAAATCCAACAAACCCAGAAACTTCAAAAGTCGTACTTTTTGGAGCAAACTTAAGATATTCTACTATACTTTATTTCAGATGAATGCAAAAAGAAGAAACCTAATCAGCAGGAGAGATGTTTGTAGATTCCTGTATGCGGTCCCATCCCATTTGCTTCGTCAGCTCGCCTAATGTTGACAACTTTAAAGCAACTGACTCAAGAGAATCTTGGGAAAGGAAACTATTCAGCAAAACTTGGACTCAGACTTAAATAGACTTGCTTTAAAAAAGAAATTATTGGATTGCTATGCAAATAATCTGGCATTATGCACAAATGGGGTACATTTATGAAACCCCAAAAATCCATACGATTCAAATCAAATCTATATGCTGTACATGAAAAAAAACATGCAATTTAATTTCAGTTGGACTCATTTCAAAAGTAAAGATTTGAAAAGTATCCAATTTTTTCTTTTTTTTTTCTTTCTCACGTTCATCATCTTGTGACGTCTTAGGAGGTTTCGACCTCCAGATCGGGAATGGGTTAGGTAACGTGTCAAGTATCTGCACCTTGGGCCAAGAAACATCATTGTCTGTCTGCAAAATCAGAGAACACTCTTTGATCCTGTAAGATGGAGATGTCAAATTAAAGGCTTTTTGCAGCCTGATTGCATCATATATTGAGCATAAATCCGAAACAGAATTGATAGTGTAGTCTTGGGATACATCAAGTGGAATCAAAGACTGTATAAAATATGGACGTAGACGTCAACCCTAGATTTCAGAAGACGCCTCAGTCTATTTCTAAAAATGGTGGCTGGTCGGTGGAGCTGAGGCGGAGCCCGGTGACGTGGCCACACTCTTAACTATGCATAACTTTAGCCTCAATATCATTTTAACGGGTGGGATATATAAAAATTCTGGTCTATATGTGAATAAATGAATCTGTTCAGACATGACGCACAACGGCCAGCTCCACTCAGCGATTTAAAGAGCGGGCTTGAAAGGAGATGAACGAGTATTAAAATGGTTTCTATTCAGAATAGATGCATCATCTCATCTGCTCTTTTGATGATGGCCTTTAGAGAGACCACTGATCCAACTATTTAGACAGGATGCCAGTGGGAACAAATAATTCATTACTGGCTGACCTGATATTCGTAACCTGCACCTGCGCCCATAACCTGATGGAAATGTGGCCGTAAACTTCAGCAAAGCCAACAGAAAATGTACAACACAAAACATTCAGACTGGACGGACATACCACGTGGAAATACAGCATCTAAGTTTAATGAGTCAATGGAGCAAGGAAAGTGCCACTTTTTTTTCTTTTTGTTTGTTTTTAAATGTAACTGTTGTGGTAACCGGTAAAAGGTGTCGGCTATCAAGAGCAAAATTAACTGATAACTGAAATCAACACCCGTACCCCTGCAAGGTTGTCTTGAACAGAGCAATTAAGTATAGAGACCAACACAGTTTTATGCACAGAGCTGTACATATGTTTATTTCTGCTGTAAAGTTTGGCATTTTAACACAACTGACTCCCTTTTGGAGCCAGCCTCAAGTGGCCATTTGAGGAACTGCAGGTTTTGGCACCACGCTTACCTTCATAAGCGGAATGAAAAAAAACGATCCACTCCACAATCGAACCACGCTCCACCTGCTCTCCATTCAACATAGTCAGCCTGCATTAACTCCTTTGGATAACTACAGCACAGTATGGGATGAAAGTAAGCCAGAATCCACGGGAGTCTGAAACCAGGTCAACCACAGGTTGCTATCAGTGAGATGGAACTGTCCTGACTGCCAAACGTGGGAGGGGTATGTTACCACGGCGTCAGATAGCTGAGTGGAATGTTGGAGCGGCCCTTCCAGAGGAATTAAACCTTCTCTGGTTGTTTTCCACAGAGATACCTGAGGCATGACTAAAGGAGCACTCACACTACACCAACCGGACCGCGCCCAGGCACGATTGAGCCTAAAGCCCGGATTGTTTGGCCAGTGTGAGTGCTCTGTTCCGTACTTAAGAACGCTTCCTCTGGAACGAGGTGGATTTGAGTATTGTATGATTCAAGCACGGGTACGCAATGTGAACATTACATAGGCTTTAATCTACAGGCCGTCCCTCTCATTATCTCAGTGCTCTACTCGGATAGAGGACACAGCGGGGTTCTGGGTCAGGTTTGAGCTTCAGACTCGTGGTGTGAGCGGTACCCGAGCAGAACCGTAGTATAGTACTTTTATGATAAAATTTGCTCCGCTCACGCTCACATGCACTGAGTGTTTACTAGAAATATGTGCAGACGGACTTGTCAGTAAAGTTCCAGTCATTCATTCAGTCACTTCATATCGCACTCTTTCAACATCAAGCCATACGTGTGTCGTATTACGACGTGATGACGTTTGTGCAACAACCAATCGGGCGGGGGCCCGTTTGTGCTGGAGCAGTGTGAGTGCAAACCAGCTGGGGTTCCCTGTGGGGGGGCAATAAAGCCGAGGCTACGGATCGAATGGCCCCTGGTGTGAGTGCACCCTAACTCCCTCAAAGTGTTACTGTACGTTAGGGCTGGGCGATATGACGATATACATAATAAAACGATATAAAAATCTTCTGCCACTTTGCCCACCTATAGCCATATTTGGAGTGCAGGCCTTAAACGGACTACAGAGGGGTTACAAATTATCTCGTTTATTTTCACACTGTTGTGTCTATTTTGCACAAAAGTTCTGAACAAACTAGAAATTAATAAAAATGAAAAAAGACAATTTCGTCATTTCAATAACCAGAAAACCTACTTTATTGTGGCTTATATCGGGATATGATATTACTGCGATAGAAGATTTTAGCGATGTCGCCCAACCCACCAAATTACGCAGCTCTCACAAGGACGCTTTTCTTACACTCTACCTTTCATTTCCATTGGTGCTCAGGCTCCGTCACTGCTGGGGTTTCATTCCACAATATATACCTTTACACTCAATCCCCAGAGCCCTGGCAAATATTACAGGCTCTTGCATAACCCACGGACAGTATGAGACACCTCTGATTGCCTCTGTTGTCATGCTGCAGCTGCTGATCTGCATGCACACACTGCCACCTTTTGGCCTGATGGCGTAGTGCACATGTTTTGAAATGTAATCCTCGGTGTGTTACAGACCCTTCACATAATGTTAAACATTATGAGGTTATATATTAGACTACTGTAAGACTAAATCAAGAGTATCGCTTGGAAAACTGAGAGAACACACAGTTGTTATTCATTGTGGTCTTCTGACAATTATTTTCATTAGATTCAGTGGAACTGAACTACTGACTTCCAAGTTTTGTTCAAACCAACAGAAATGTATTTAAAATGTCTTTTATACATCACACAAATCAAGTGGACACTTTGCAAAGAGGATCTTTGTTGGTGCAGCTTTCAAAAACAAAAAAAGTCAATATTTTTCAATATTTCTTGCAATTCCAGCCCTGAAAGAAAAATGAAGATGCCAGTCCAACCTTGGCAATGCAACGATCAAACATAGCAGAGACAGCAAAACAACAACAAAGCAGCTCATTGCTTCAGCAAAATGAAAACCCTCTTTACAAATATAACAAATAGGTGGAGCCACGCCCTCCTACCACGCAAACCCCAACACCTCAGCACCGTTCACGTTACGCCATCCCATAATACATCCATGCCAGCAGCAACGCGTGGCTATTAACGGTCATTCTGCAGAATTATAGCACATCTGTATAATGTTGGTAAATGTGCAGATTGAGCAAATATAGAAAACAGCTGCAGATTTAAAATCGCCTACCCTTTTGATGAGCGCATCACTCGGATGGACTTGGATAAACTTTCTGAGTCAGAAAACCCATATTTGGCCCCAATAACCCCACAGGTGGAACTCGTCATCGTCGTAAAGCTAGCGACAACAAGTCCCACCCATTTTGAGTGAAGATGTGATTGGTTCATTCTACTGCCATTTAAAATAAGTGTATAAATGTTTAACCGGACAAGCGATCGGAGCTGATAGTGTAACTTTTAGCCTCCTAGCAACAGAGGGAGTATTATTATGATAAATGATCATTATCAATAAATGATCTTATTACCCCTTCACACTCCAACACAAACTGAATGGGCAGATTTGAAGTGTTTATTTACATTTTCGTTAGAAATTAAAGTGAATAAATATATTATTTATTTATAACAGTATATTATAAATTGATAAAATCAAATGAGTATGGATTTTATATATATATATATATATATATATTTTTATAAATCCATCAGTACTCATTTGATAACAAAGCAACCAGACATGGTGTCAACAGTTTTAGCTTCTATCTGGAGCAAAAAACAAAAATGTAATGTTGCCGATTACCCTTGATTTCCCCGTAAAGCCTTTCAAGCCCGGCAAGTTGAACCAGGAAGTCAATCCTTAAAAGTTCTGATAATAACTACCGGCCTCTTTTTGTTTTTTCTTCCAAATAAGTTTGACAAACCTGGGAGATGGTTTAATTTATTTATATTATTATATTATTTATGGTATATATTCGCCCGCGACCCTGAATACAGGATAAAGCGGTAGACAATGGATGGATGGATGGATGGTATATATTCGTAGCTCCATTGGACCTACTTAGTGCTCCGGTGCGGCAGTACTATTATTATGTAGGCCTATGGCTGTGCTATTGTCAGGACTGATTGAAGATTGTATCTGTAATACTGCCTCAAGGGAAGTTTAAAAAGCTCAAAAATGTAACACTTGCAACAGGAGGACTGTAAAATAATAGAGAAATATGATGTATAACAAAGGCAGATAAAAACTATAAAGATGAATATACAATGACTCTGAGAAATATGGAGTCAAAAGGAAACTGCCAACTAAAAGGTCCCCAAAAAAAGAATAAAAAATAGGGGATTCGTAAAGCTGGTGCACATTTGACCACTGAGTCTTCTTCTGTGTGCAGAAATGTGGGCTGTGAGAAGATGAATAGCTTTGGATACCACATCTGTGGATTAGTTTTAATGCATTCATTTGTCGCTCTCCTGCTGTTTGAGACTTTGAAAGCCCAGTTATCAGAGCTTAACACTGCGACTCAAAAGAGAGGATTCAAATTGGTTTTCTGCTCAAGTTATCTCATTGTCACCATCTCTGCTGTCTCTCCTCGGCAGCAAATGGGTTGCCATAATGAGATAAACTCTTCCTTCTTAATCAAACCAGGCTTCATGCTGTGATACATGTATTAGCCTCAAGCTAATGGATTTGTCATAATTGAGCCTCAAGTCTAACTTGATTTATGTGTGTGTGCACGTGTGTGTGTCAGACCGTCAGGACCTGGAGGAGCCCTCCAAGGTGGACCAGCTCCAGGAGCCGCTCCTGGAGGCCCTGAAGATCTACGTGAGGAAGCGTCGGCCCAGCAAACCACACATGTTCCCCAAAACCCTGATGAAGATCACAGACCTGCGCAGCATCAGCGCTAAAGGTAGGAAGAATATCAACTTACACTTACGTCAGGTGATTGCAGTGAATGCTGGTGCTGTATGAAGCTGCAGTTCAGCTAATGGCCACTAGATGCTGGCTCCAAGACACTGTATAAAAGCCAGGGGGAAATGCTTCAACTTCTACATTGAAATACAAGATCAGTCAACTATTTCCAAAATAAATTAAATGTATGTTTCTAATGAAGGTCTTGAAAAAAGATTTGAGAATAATTGTTGCGTTAACAACAAATTAATACTTAAAGAGGTATATATTGTTACGGTTTGCGATTTCTATATTCAGATATTTTTAACGGAGCTAAAAGGAGAATGAATATTGAATTTGCAATCATCACATGACTGGAAATACAGCTACGCAAATGCTAAAGGCCTCGGTATGCAAACATTCTTGGTTGCACGGCAAGTCGGAGTCGACAACTTTCTTTTTCGGTCTTTTCGTGTCCGATGTAGTGAAGAAGTTTTCAGTTGCTCGTGGAGGTCTTCGTCCTCTTCAAGTGGCTAAAAAGGTTGCATTACTGGCAGCCAGTAAAAGCCTTTTGCTTTTAACTTTCTGTTGCTAACTTCTAAAGCACATTCGGAACTGAATCAAAGTGTACTCCCAGATCCTCAAAGCCCCTCCTGCCCCTCCGCAGACCTGGGCCCCTTGACTTTGGAATGGCATGCCCAAGGGAGCTATACTTGATCCCCTTTGTATCTTTCTTTAAATCCCGTCTTTTAAACTTGCCTTTTTGTAATGTTGCATCGGTTTAACTAATGCTCTTACTGTTTGTACCGGTTTTATTGTCTTCTAATCCTTTGGGGTTTTAGCATCATTTCTTTTGGGTTTTACTTTACTTTTGTTTTATATTTTGTCCTTATCTGGTGTCTGCGATTAACATTGCTTACACATAAATTTAATTACTGACATACAGTTACACAAGAATGGGACTTTGGTTGTGCGAGTTGCATAGGGGGGAAATCGTAATGCTTTCACATGTAACGTTTTGGTCATCCATCATGATGAAGACCATGGGATGTCCAGAAAACAGGCTAGTGAGGGAGTGACCTTGAGTAGTAGTACCTAGTATTTACAATGTCACAGATGAACCTTCCCGCTCCTATTTTAAATCCTCACATTTTCCCCTCATCAGGAGCAGAGCGGGTCATCTCTCTGAAGATGGAGATCCCAGGATCCATGCCGCCGCTTATCCAGGAGATGTTGGAGAACTCGGAGGGCCAGGACGGTCAGAGCAGCAGCAGCAAAAGCAGCTCTAGCAGCAGCAGCTCTAGCAGCAGCAGCTCTAGCAGCAGCAGCTCTAGTAGCAGCAGCTCTAGCAGTAGCAGCAGCAGCAGCAGCAGCAGCAGCAGCACTTCGGCGGAGGCGGGGGCCAGCCCCAGCAGTAAGGGCAGCCCCAACGAGGACGCCGCTGCCGCTGAGTCGCCGGAGCCGTTGGACACCGAGGGGGCCACGGCCACACCGCCCAGCGACGAGCCCTAGTCGGCTCTCTCTGACATTCCTTTGCACAAAAAAGGAAAAGCCAGGCAAGGCCTCGACCCCCCCGCTGCCCCTTGACCCCGAACTCCTTTGCTTGGTATTATGTTATCTTTCTATCCTCGTCCTATTTTTTCTTCCCCCCGTTCCGCTGAAATTCCCTCCTTAAAAAGAAAACGTCAACACGGAGGCCTCAAACGATCAGTGCTTTGTGTATAATTCTGAATTGAGCTCTTATTTGGCGTGGTGTCTCTGGGACAGGGACTGGGACAGGAAGGGCGTGGCCCTCGCATAGCGCCAGAGATGATACTCCTCAGGTCTCCTGTGTAAATTCTTATCTGCATGACGGGAGTTTGATAAGTGGTTTTACTCCTCTCTCTCTCTCTCTCTCTCTCTCTCTCTCTCTCTCTCTCTCTCTCTCTGTCCTCATCTCTTCATCTCTCGTATTGTTGGCATACGTACATTGTACATACCATTGTATGGTTAGATCTCTGTTTCTATGATGAATTTTGTGGTGCTTTTTTCATTGTCTTAAATATTATCTTTGAGGCGATACATCGAGGTTTAAAGCGGGACTGATTGTAAGTCCTTCATAAAAGTTATCTAGAATGTTATTGCATATAGACATTATGGAAGTCTAATATTTTATATTTGTTCCTATATTTAAAACCGTTTTTTCGTCTTTTATAACATTTACCGGTTCATGTCTCGACGTGAACGAGTGTGTACATCCGCACGGGCAGAATGCAAAGCTTCTCTCCGCATCGACAGCCGAGTCTGTTCAACTGTTTCCTCAAAAGGAGAGGAGCACGACAGCAGAAGCCTTCGATACGCACTCATCAGACCGACCGCGTCCGCCATGACCTGAATCTCAGAGGCCCGACAGACGAGATTAGATTTAGAACGAGCCAGTCTATTAGATTGACTCATCTGGTGTCTGTATCTCCTCAGTAAATCAGTTTACCTCACTGTCAAAGCAAATTGGGAAAATTAGGTTGCTGATAGATGCCAGAGATTCTTTCCCGCAGCAGGCCGTGATCACATCGGATGCTTTTTCTATCCATTTCCCTGTTACTCTAAACCTCAACTGGACCACCATTCAACTTGAAACGTGCAGCACTTTATGATCATCCTCTGGTTAGTTGAGAAGGTTTAACAAGCAACGATTTGTTTCCCCTTAAATAAATAAAAAGTCTGATTCCCAGCATGATCACGCTCGCTGGACCTCAAGTGTCTACTGAAGACGTCTGGCTTCACGTCACGTCTTCTTGCTATTTGTTAATCTAATTCCCACCAACGTGATTTTGTTGCTCAGTGGAAAAAAATACAGAAAGAAAGGTCTCGTTGCCAGGGAAACTCATTTATTATAGAATACAAATGCTTGTGCGACGACGTTTAAACAGAGATGAAAATATATCCTTGAAGCAGACATCATGTTCTGTTTGCTCCTGTTGGCGAGCAGCAAGTTTGGTCTTATTTGTTGTAGTTTTGGGACAGCATTTTTTATTTATTTATTCTTTTTTGCAGTTATGCTGATATTGTTCAGGTCTGGGGTCTGGCAGGTTGTAAACAAGCCAACAATTAAGCCACATTATCTAAAACCCCTGGAGGTAAAAGCAGAGAGGGAACATGCTCAGATTGTGAACGGGAAAACTGTCACATGGACAATTACATTAAATATGTCAGCAGGAGAGACTTCATATGCTGGAGAACACAGATTTAATCTGAAATGTGAACCTTATTGGTTCAAATAGATTGGTAAAGGTTTTTACATTTTAATACATTTTGGATAACTCTTTTTAACAAAAATCAGAAAATACTTACATCAGCCAAAAAAAAATAATTTTTTTAGGGATAAAATGTTCTACAAATCAGGCTCTGAATAATATATGAACACATTCATCTGTAAAAGTTATCAGAATTAAGATAGGAATGGTAAAACAATTGGTAAAAAAACAAAACAAATTAACTGATCAGCACAAAATGTCTCCAATTTATGTTAAGACCATTTATTTTAATTAAAAGGTTTGAATATTTAAATTAGGCATTATCTAACGCTTACATTTGATGAAATATGAATACGAGGGAAATATACAAAGCAAACACTTAAATGTGTATTTTGGATGTTTTCTTCCACAAGAAGACATGATAAGGAGCAAAATAGCCCAAAGGTTCTAGTGCATGGAAAACAGTGTTTTTGCCTGCAGTGTCTCCCCTTAACTAAGTGCAGCCCTTCGCTCCTCTGCAGAGGTCATTGACCAATACCGTCTCCCCTAAAGGCAGCAAACTTTGTTAGAGGACTAATGTTTCGACAGCAGCCAGACTCTAACTCCGGCTCTTGCCAAGACAAAAACAAACAGGAGCAGTGCAACAATCAGTTGTAAACAGTCTTAACTTATTTTGGAAAGAAAACAAACTTTGAACTCTGACCTGACTAGTCTTACTTCCTGGTTCAGCTTGGACCCTGTAACTTTTTTTTGCTGCAGAATAAAGTTGTAGCTAATCTGGCAAAACTGTTGGTTTATTTCCAACCCGTCTTAGAACATTTGTGGAGTTGCTCTCAGCATTTAGTTTTCATCACGGCCAAAACTACAACAAAAAAGACCCAAATCATAATCGTTTTTCAGTAGCGCATCACATGGCCTTTGAATTGCTGCTCTTTGTGTATTTGAGCGTTCAGTCTGATCGCAGCCCGTCGCAGCTTAGCTTTTCTGTTACCGGTCGACCTAATGAGTGTGTATCTACCGCTAACAGCATGTAGCTACCAACCGAGCTCTACGAGCGCACATGGGCTCTGCTACGGCCTTATGAGCAGAGCCCCTCAACCTGCTTTTCCTCTCCCTTTTCAGAAGTGTCTTGTTAGAACGGGCGAAACACAGGGGGGGTGCAATCCTTAAAACGCGCTGATGACCGGGCCAGGTGGGTCAGGACGATTGTAGACTGAGGCAGAAAGCACACGGTGGGGAGGTACACAGACCCTCTCTGAAACGTTCCCCTTGCTCTGCAGACTTGACGGTGTAAACTACATTTAATGATGCGAAAGGAGATTCCCGTTGACCTCTCGAACCCCCAACCTCTCGACCCCACCCCACCTTGACAAATGCAGCCGCTTCTCATTGGACAACTGAGCTCTTAATCTCATTGGCGGGGAAGCAGGGCTGCGAGTCTTGCATCGGATGAGGTGGTCCCGCTGAAATTTGATGAAGATCTCAGAAAGCTGCTGAGGTCACACCTGATACTGGACACTGAGAAATAAAGTCCATTATATTCTATAGGACCCAGAATCCCTCACTGCCCCACCGGCTCCATTCACTCGGATGGATGGATGTTCACATACACAACAAACCAACTGTAGCACTTAAACATGTTGAACCTCTGAAATGTCGCCGTAGTCCTGAACCTGCAGACACTCTGCAACCAGATGAGGCCAAAATTCAGCTTGAAAGAAATTAAGCACAAAAGTTATCCGTGAAAAAAAAAGTATGAATACGACACCTTCGGCAGTGTTCTCACATAGCGATGGTTTCTAAGCAGACATTTGTGCCAGCAGGTATAGAATTTGGTTCATCTTGAATATGAAAATGAAGTTTTGTCCTTTCAAGCTGCATATCAAGTTTCGACTTTGATCAAAAATGAATTTGCATCAACTTTGTGTCGAGGTACGAAACCAAGCCGAAGTCAATCCGAGTTCAAACTACAGATAAGATGAGATCAACTCCACGGATTGTATGGATGATATGGTGTGATGACATTGAGGAGTCTTGTGATTAGAAATGATTAAATTGTCAAACTCAAGGTCAATTTATTGGCTTATTCTTGAGCTTTTCGTCAGTCTTCAGATGGGCAATACAAAATCACTCAACCTGAGTTTGTTGAATATAGAATCAAACTTAAAACCTGATTCAAAGACCCGGCTATAGGCCGACCTCCCCGTGGATCTCAAACACCTCATGATAAACGTGCCGAAGCTGAAGTGATCCAGCTGTTCAGGGCAGCGAGGGCTTCTGGGTCTCAGCAGCACATAATAAACAAAAACCCATCTGCGTTCCATACCTGCTAAGAAATACATATCACAAGGGAAACCAGAGCTGTTTCAGTTGCTTTAGTTTTTTTTTTCGGTTTTAACGTGTTTGAATGTGAATAATGTCATGGAGTCTGTCAGAAGAATGATATGCAGTGTTAAGGAATACTTCTATCTCAATGTAACATAGGAAATGCTCTCCCTGGGTTCTCTCTCTGTCTTGCTCTCCTGGTGAGAGATGAAAGGGGGGAGGGGGGACTCTTGGTGTTTTTTGATTTGTTTTTTTTTTTGTTTTAAAGCTGGAAAACCTTCACAGCCGAAGAATGTCCACATCCACCCTCTGAGGAGTCAGGACGGCCGTCAGGCGCCTGACCGCAGCGGGACGGTTATCTGTTCCTTTAGGAAACAACTCCGCAATGCTGAATTACTCTCGTTCGTTTCTGTTGAATGTTGTACCGACGTAACTGTAATACTCTACTCTATCTAGCTCACTGCAGAGATGTTATATAAATGGTGTGTGCTTTGCATTCCAGTTGGCAGCTCTGTGGAAAAGACGCTCCGTTATTTGTCCTTGGGAACATCAACTTACATCGAAGTGTTTAAAAAAAAAAAAAAAGAGGAGGAGGAGGAGGAACTTGGTGGGCTGATGTGAGCATCTGAGTCGGACTCCACACAACACACACACATGTATCATTTAGGACAATGAAGAAAGGAGCCCACGAATGTGAGAGAAGGACGACCAAGTCACCTCAGCACCTGATATCGTCAATATGTTCCATTCCTGTTCAGTGTCACACAACAGAGCCGCTCCCGGGCCAGGGAGCCAATCGGCTGTCGTCAATCAATCAAACCCAATCAATGGACAGCTGTTTGGTTCACCAGGTCAACTAATCAACCAGGGTTTGACCGATACTGGTACACTTCTTTTTGTTGATAACCGGATTGATTTCGATTTGTGCCAATAATTAATCAAAGAATAACATTTATCTTCAGATACATATCTTCAATCTGCCTTCCCAGAATTCCTTTCAACGACACCCGTCCTCCACTGGGAATATCTTACAGTCGCACTAATCAGTATTTTTATATGAACTCTAACGATACATTTACCCAAAAACCAAAGTTGCATCATAATCTGTCCCGTTTAATGGTTTTAAGTGAATTCTACAAATTTCAGGGTTCACGCAGTCACACTGTAAAAACTAATTAGCTATAGTGGCTCATTAAACGTGTGTAGGACCTTTTATTAGCTGGATTGACCAAATTAAGATTAAAATCAGAATTTATTTGGAGACCTAAGTAATTCTTTTTGCCAAGTATCAGAAATATGATTCAAGTCAGATGCCGAGTTGAATTTTCGCCACATGTAATCTGAACGCAGCATTAGGTTATTTGCTAAAATATGGCATTCGTGGAGTAAAAACTCATGTATCGGTCTAACCCTAGATGAAACACCTGACCTCGGAGCCAGAACACACGACTGTGAACCTCAATATCAATCATCAAGCTCTGTTGTTGTTCTTCTTCTTGGTATCACAAACTGTCCACAGTCGCCTTTATCCCCATCAGAGAACCTCACCACCAATCATATGCAGTGTTGTATAGTCGCGTTACTATGAGACATGATGGGTGGAAGGTGCAGGGCTCGTTGTGGACTCTTCCCATCGGCCCATGCTGCCTTCCTGTCGGGGAAGTCGACCTCAGGAGATGCTCCGAGGTTTGAGCTTCGATCTGTTTCAGCTCTCCATTTTAAATATTGTCTTTGTTTGTACATTAACATATGCTTTTTATGTTCATATACTGTTAAACTTTACCATGAACTGTCCTGGCAAAGTAATAAAATATATTTATTTTAAAATACTTGTGTGCATCTTTGATACACTGCCTACACACTCATACGGGGTTGGGTATTGTCCTGCACCAGAGGACCCAGGGACCACTACACCAGGAGGAAACCAGGGACCACTACACCAGGAGGAACCCAGGGACCACTACACCAGAGGAACCCAGGGACCACTACACCAGAGGAACCCAGGGACCACTACACCAGAGGAACCCAGGGACCACTACACCAGAGGAACCCAGGGACCACTACACCAGGAGGAACCCAGGGACCACTACACCAGAGGAACCCAGGGACCACTACACCAGAGGAACACAGGGACCACTACACCAGAGGAACACAGAGACCACTACACCAGAGGAATCCAGGGACCACTACACCAGGAGGAAACCAGGGACCACTACACCAGGAGGAACACAGGGACCACTACACCAGAGGAACCCAGGGACCACTACACCAGAGGAACCCAGGGACCACTACACCAGGAGGAACCCAGGGACCACTACACCAGAGGAACACAGAGACCACTACACCAGAGGAATCCAGGGACCACTACACCAGGAGGAAACCAGGGACCACTACACCAGGAGGAAACCAGGGACCACTACACCAGGAGGAAACCAGGGACCACTACACCAGGAGGAACCCAGGGACCACTACACCAGGAGGAACACAGGGACCACTACACCAGGAGGAACACAGGGACCACTACACCAGAGGAACCCAGGGACCACTACACCAGAGGAACCCAGGGACCACTACACCAGAGGAACACAGGGACCACTACACCAGAGGAACCCAGGGACCACTACACCAGAGGAACCCAGGGACCACTACACCAGAGGAACCCAGGGACCACTACACCAGGAGGACCCTGGTATCCATTGCACCTGTCGTCACTTTCATTTGCACTAAAGCAGCTGAATCTGATTCACAATCACGTGTGCTTCCTAAATGGACGGATTGATCGCCCTGAAGTGTAACTGACTTGGTGTTTAAACATTTTTGAGCTGTGTGTAACAACGATCCTCCGGTAAAAAACTTATTAGAGAGATGTGTAGCAAGTAATTGAAATCTGATTAAAAGCTTAAAGCTCCAATAGCAGCTCCTGTGCGCTAAAATGTTCCTCACAAAGTGTTAAATGTTAATAATATGATCGTGATGTCCTGGTTTGTCCCAGATTCAAGCTGGCTGTCACGAGATTTAACAAATACCAGTAAATCCCTAAAATAAAAACATATTCGCTCCCACATTGTCGGTTTTCACCACAATTAGACATTATTTAAGCTCACTGTGTGGGTCAGCATTGGTTCGGTTCTTCTATGTGTCACATCGCTCAGTTGTGAAAGAATCACGCGGACAAACTGCAGACATTTCATTGTTTACTTTCAACTTCATGTTCAAAAAGTTACATAGTATTTTAACAGTTAAAATGTGCTAAAGCACAGCGATCTAAACTTCTAAAAGCCGCCTCGGACAAATACAGAACATTTCAATGAGCATTAAAAAAAGAAACCTGTATATGTATAAGAAAAAGTGTAAAACACCTACACATTAAAAATCATTGAACGTCACCATTAATGGAAATAAAATGAAAGAGGAAATGTACAAAAGTCTGTGGGAACACAGAGGAGGAGGAGGAGGAGGAGGAAACTTCCATACAAGCAGAGTGTGTTTGAAGTGTGTTGCTCTAATCGAACATGTCGTCGTCGTCTTCTTCCCCGTTGTCCGACTCGTCAAAGTACCTGACCTCCTTCTTGGCCCGGCCCGGCCGGTCGCGGGACAGAGCGCCCAGCACACTCAGGCTGCTGCTGTCCTCGTCCTCCTCGTCCGATGGCGGTTTCTGGGGTGCTTTCTGAGGCGGTTTCTGAGGGGGTTTCTGCACGGGACGACAATGAAACACTTTATTATAAGGCCATTTAGGCTATCACTACACTGAAATGGAAAAACACAGTTTCAACGACTTCATAGTAAGGCTGGGCAATATATCGATATGAGACTATGCACATGCAAAGAATGACGTTTTCTCCACTGAAGGCTCAGGCTCAGTGTTTTTTTTAAATACATGACAACATTAAGGGGACCTACAGATCTGCGCAAATCTTGCGCAAAATATCTCAAATAATGAACTCGACGTCCATTGTGGATTCAAAAACAGGGCTCAAACAGAGAGCATGATATAATGGAAAGAGAGCATCTTACCTATTTTACATATCAGAAGACAAACCTTGCATCTAATAAACACAGGAGGATAGATACTCACTCTGCCGACGGGTTTTGCCATTTTCTTCATCGGACTGTACTCGTCTTCAGAGCCAGAGCCCTTCCTCTTCCTCCCTCTGCCTTTACCTGCACCAAGTTCACAAATAAGTCAACAAACCGCTTGCGATTAAAACTGGTATTTTCATGTTTTTGTCAGAAGACACAGGATCTGTGCTGTACCTTTAAGAGCTGGTGATGGCTTCTTGGCCCCGGTGTCGGAGTCGGAGTCCCAGATGGATTTATCTGGTTTCTTTGCTTTTGGTGCTGGTGTTTTCTTAGGTGCGGGAGCTGCATCAGAGGGCTTCTTAGCTGCTACAGATCACAGATAGAAAACCTCACCTTAACACACTGCATACTCACAGGGAGATATGTATTCAAGATGGAAGCTTTTTTGACCACATTTTGTACATTTCTCTTAATAACATCATACCTTGCTGACTAACATCCGCAATGTCTTTATAAAATGCATACTAGACTTAACCAGCTCCGCTTTAAGCATCAGTAGCTTCGGCGTCAGCTGTGATGCTGCATTAGAGCTCCCTCTGTTGAACGTGTGAGGGAGTTTTCTCTACACCTGATACCCTCAGTGTAATATTAATGTATATAATTTTATTAATTCACATTTAATCTGAGTTATTAAGGGTCTGCTTCTCCAGGTGAGGCAACGTCACAAAGTTCTTACCTTTAACCTAGACATAATACACGCCGTGGGCGCTTCCTTCAGGAGAACTTAGGCTTTTATGCTTTCCCAGGAGGGACGGGAGGCAGAATTGGGGTTGGCACTACACTGTTGGGTACTGTACTGCTCAAATTCTCACATCGGGCATCAAATAAATGTTTCTGCATAAGACATCTACCATCTCCAGAGGTCTCCTTGCTTCGACTCAAACATATTTCCATAACAGAACATGATGCGTCATTACCTTTCTTTGCTGGTGACAGTTTGTCAAACGCGGAGCTGCTGGAATAAGTGGAGAACATAGGGGCGATGTCGTCCTCGCTGTCAGATTTGAACCCATCTACGAGACAAACACAGTACTTCATGTACAGATCCCGCCTGCATGTAGAGAATTCTGACCTTTTGTGAAGGGTATCGTTCAAATCTGCTCTCCTCCACACTTGTCTTTGTTACTTATGGTTCAGTACTTGCATAATTTATTTTTTTCTCTTTTTTTATGATGGTCTCTTCTGCAAGATAAACTTATCAAATGCGGTTTGCTTTTTATGAAAGACTCAGAACTTCTTACACTTAAGATTCTGAAGTATTTCCCAAATGTCTTCATTAATTGGAGTGATCAGTGTTTAAAAATAAACTACCTAGAACCACCGCTTTGTGCTTGCATGCCTCCGCCTACCAGTCTTGTGTTTACATACATACCCGTCCAAAATCACATCTCTCACATTATTTATTTTGATCATATTAGACATTTGCATGAAACTGGCATAATTAGAATATCAACTCAAATCGTCTGTTTTGCCAATTTAGTGGCCTGCGTTCGGAGGAGGAATGAGAAACGCTGCTTCGCGGGCAGGGAGAGAGAGACAGACAGACAGCGGGAAAAAACATGCAATATCTTTACAGGTAACACAATGAATGAAGGGTTTATTTTGACCAAACTGGAGTTATTGAGTTTTCTGTCGAGTTTGAATGAAGTGTGTTTGACGACGAGTTAACGAGGCAATAAGGCTCAACTTACTTTTCGTGAAAAAGAGAAACGTGAATTTAGAAGATGCATTGTTGTATTTTTCTGCTTTGTGGAGAAAACAGATGAGAATTTTTCTCAATATTTTGAGAGTTTATTTTGTTTAGACTAAAAGACTAAAAGAAAGCCAAGCCCTAAACTGCCTCGAAATATCTCTGAAGGCACACACTTTATTTAATCATCACAGAGAAAACAATTATATTGCTGAATGCCAAACTCTGACGGAGCTTGTACTCACCACTCTCATTGCTTTTTTCAGAGAAGGCCGACTTGGACGAGAAGATGCTGGATATGTCTTTCTTTTCAGCTACAGGTGCAGGAGGTCTTCAGAGAAGCAGAAACAATATATTCTTTATTAGATAGGAGACAGTAGAGACAGCTGACAGGAAATGAGAGGGGAGAAGAAAAGGACCCTGGTAAGAGCTGAATGTTCGAGAGCTGTCCCCCCTTTGACAAAACAACATTCCTACAAATGAACGTGGTTTTAATCTTACGTGGCCGTTTTTTTGGGAGCAGAGTAGGAGCTCTCGTTGTCGTCTTCATCTTCATCGTCGTTATGGTCGTTGAAGCGCTCCTTGGGCTCAGAGGAAGGGAAGTCATCTTTGAATGGCCTCATTGGAGATGAAGCCAAGTCGTCGTCACCGTTCTCCTCTTCGTCTGCCTCCTCCTCCTCCTCCGAGAAGTCAAACGTGTATTTTGGCTTGGAAGCTGAAAGACAAGGGCAGAGAGAGTGCGTGTCACATTTTTAATCGCTGTGGATTCTGGCGGCGTGTACAATAATTATTGCGTGTTGCGGCTCGGTTGCATCAGACCGAGTCCTCCGACACTTGAAGCACAGAGAGACTAATCAAACTGACGAAAAGGAGACCCAGTTCGAGTTGTTATTGGCTCCAGGCCGCATGAAGTGGATTTAAATTAAATGTTTCCAGTCACATTTTTTTAACAGCTATCTTAATGCAACACTATCAGCCACTGGAATCCCTTTCCTGACTTGGCCTGGGTGATATAATTCATACTCATGAGAAACTTCAATGTAATCTCGATATGGTGTGTTACTTGACGACACACAAATGCATCACAGATGCGGTGCTCCGTCTTAATCATCATGCGACAGTCTTTACAGCAGGGTGAGTTACCTTAACGCACCGTAGGATGTGTTTGGCTTCAAAAGAAGGATATAAAGACAGAGGAGCTCCTTTGGGGGAATCTTGAAATTCTTTTTGATTATTTTGAGGGCTTTTACTGCCTTTAATCAGAGCAGCTGTAGAATGACAAGATAGTGGGATGAGGGGGTGACGCAGCCTTTTAAATCTCTTCTTAAAACACATTTTTATTTTTATAGATTTGCTTTTATGTGATGTCATCTTTGTTTATTTTAAAAGGTGTCCTATCTTTTATTTTATTTCACTATCATATAGATGTGTATAAACCGGTAGGTGTACTTGTGATATGTGCTTTTGCTTTGTCTGTCAAAGCACTTTGTTAACTTGTTGTTTTTAAAGGTGCTATACAAATAATGGTTATTATTATTATGTGGGAGGTACACTCTACCAGGTGAGCTAGAGTAGCCAAAGGACCGTGGAAGTTATACACTGCATGATGAAACATGGATGCACAGTAAACAAAGTGCTAAGTTGTAGCTGGAAGTTGCCATTCATGGGTTATGGAAATATTCCATTCATCTTTTCTGCAATGCAATGCAATACATAAAAAAAATGATGTCATTACATTTTTCATTAAAAAATGTTCTTAGGCAACAATAGAGCTCCATGGCAGAGAGGAATGAGATGTATTAGCAGCAGCCATCAACTGGCCGGATGGTGATGACCGTGAACGTACTAAATGTAAGAACATCTGGTCCAACGTTACCTGATGCCCTCTGGGACTTGGTCTCTCTGGGGATGATTGGCTGACTGTTCTCCACGTCACTGTCTGACTTGGACTCCTCGTCAGACCAGGGGTTTCTCTTCTTCACCTTCTTAGCAGAGGTACCTTTGGGTACTGGAGTTTTTCTCACTCTGGGAGCTCCTGCAACGCAGTAAACACGATTAAAACACAGTTGGTTGACAGTCGGGATTTCCACTTGAGGGCTGAGGATCTCCTCTGTTTTCTCACTGCGCTGCAAAGCATCAGTGAGGCCGGAGTAACGGCTCCTTTCAAACCAGTAAAACCAGTATGCTGGGAGAAAGAACGCTGTATAACAGTGGTGATATCTGTCTGTCTGTGCTGATGAATTATTAATCTACTGAAGCAGCAGATCAAATCCATCATTTCTGACAACCCTCCTCATCAATCTTCTAAAAGCTCAATTTAACCTTTTTAATTCAGTACTTTTACATTTGGATTGAAGTGGCTATTGCTTAATCTTTGTAATTAATAGTGAAAAAAAAAACCCAGAAATGAATTTCATGTTTGATGGAATAGTTTTTCAGTTTAGCACTGACCCGGCTCTTTCTTCTCTCTCTTGGCACGTGGAGTCTTTGGTTTGGCTACAGAGTTGTCTGCTGTTGCTCCCTCGCCGCCCAAACCTTCCTCATCAAACTCCAACTTCACCGCTGAATCCGCGTCACTCTGAGAGAAAAACACAACCTGTAACAATCCTGGATTCCTCAATTCACTTTCTATTATTCGGGATTACACCGGCAGTTGTTACCTTCTTCTTTTTGGTCAGTTTCTTGGCTGAGTCAGCTCTGATGGCCTGAGTTGGAGGTTCCACCCGGCGGCCGTACGGCGAGGGCATGGTCTCCTCCAGGTTCAGCTTCTTCGCTTTAGGTTTGCCCACCTTCCCCTTCACCAGTTTGATGGCCTTTCCTAAGCTCTGGTCCTCTCGCTCCTGGACCTCCACTTTCTGACAGACATTCAGCATATCTTAAGTTACATATCATAACTTTATAATACAGTAAATTATATTTATATTTATAATAACATGCCCAGCAGGAACAAATAAGGGCAAAGTATAAAAAAAAAAAAAAAAAAAACCTAGGTTAGGTGGAATTGCCTGCACTCTAAAACACAAAACTTACATCCAGTTCCTCGATGAACACCGCCAAGTCCTCCTTCCACAGATCCTCTGGAAGTTTCCTCTGGAGGTCATTGAGCTCTGCTCTCTGCACATCAGCACACAATCAGTTCATCAATCAATGCATTAAAATCACAGCGTGTTGGGGGTTGTTACATTTACTACAAAAAAAGAAGTAAACGAATAATTCATGATACCTTGTGGTCCCTCTGTTTGAGCAGCTCATCCACCTTCTCTTTAGTCAGACACCACAGAGGCATGTTGAGGATGTAGTTGAAGCTCGGCCCTGACACGGAACCGGAGTCCACCGAGCCGTCGCTCTCGTTTCCATCACGGATATCATCTTCCTGAACCTGCTACAGAAAAACAAATTCATTCTTATCAAATGGCAGAATCAAACTCGTGCTCTGTTCTCCAACTGCCATGACTGATGTGTATTTACTAACATACTGTACATAATGTACAGTCTCAGGTGTGGTGCGAGAACAGCTCCCTCTTGTGTTTATTAGCAGTTATAGCAAAGATGCCTACAAACCTAAAGCTGAAGCCATATGTTTTATTGTAATGCATCTTTATTTATAAGACTTATCATATCAAATAATTTACTGTTGGTTGTGTTGTTACTGTGTGTAAAGTGTAACTGTAAGAGTACCTTTTCCTGAGACTTGGACCAGGCAGTCACTGGATCGGACTCATAGCCTTTCTGGACGAGCATGCGGATCAGTTCACGCTTGGTTTTGTTCTCTGTTAGGATAAAAAAAATATGGGTTGAAACCAGTCAGCAGCCTCCAGGTTGTAAGCTGATGTGGAAGTGTGTTAGGACGGTAACCCTTGTGGTTGAAAGAAGAAGTCAGATTGTAAAGAAGAGTTTATGATCTCCGTCTTGAACAAGTCTTCTTCAATACAGCATGATGTTCATTTAGTAAATGATGGTGGATAAAGCAGGGTAGGCTTTAGGACTTGCGTACCTTGTAATTGACAGGTTGCTACCACGCTGCTGTCTGGTCTGGGAGATATTCAACCTCACACTGATAACTAAGAATCTGATTTTCAGCATTCTTACCGATTGAAATCTTTCCTTCGATCTTCTCCAGCACAAAGCGAGCCTGGTTGGAGAGTTTGGCGGCCTCGGCTCCCAGACTGCCCAGCAACCAGTCCTTCCTCAGTTTGTAGTAGTGCAGGCGGAGCTCGAAGAACTCCCTGAGGATGTCTTGGACTGAATCATACCTCTTCATGCAGCCCATGTGGTCAAACAGAACCTGAGGATTAAGTCATCAGTAAATCAGTCAATGGCAAAGAAAATATCATGAATGCATGATTTTAAAATGGCCAAGCCATCCATATATTTTAACCAAAGAAGACAGAACACGCTATCCATGATTTATATTGAGTATCAAGTATTAAAATGAGTTTACCATGGAGTTGCAGGTAAGGCTGGACTGCAGCTTGAAGACTTTGTGAAGGCCAACTGCCTCAGCCTGGGCAAGTTTCTCCTCAGACATGCGAACCACAAATTTGACTGTGGTATCCGTGTGGTACTCCTTATAATCATTGATGAGAGCTGGTGTTTTGTCGGTCCCCTGCAGCATGGGCTCCAGCACAGACTCCTTATACGACTGCACACAACAGGGAAGTAACAAAGGTAAGATTTACGTCCCTCCCTTTTTTTTTTGTATCTCATTACTGTCATTTAGATATTTCAGTTTGTCATATGAATACCAGTTAACTTCTTCTCTGGTGGAGGAAAAAAAGATGAATTACCTGAGTCCATGTCCGGACAGGAAGCTCTGTGATCTCGATGGTGTTTCTGTCGATGACTGACACCTCTCCACTGACCAGGTACTGGTTCTGACCCAGTTCATGGATCACCCCTTTGAAGTTTTTGTAGCTGGGAAGCTGTTTGGGAATAAACATTACACAGAGACATATACTGAGAAAATTGTCTACAAGCAACAAGCCATGGAGGTCCATGAGAAATCCACTGCCGTCAACAAAATGTGGTACTTTCTGTACTTTTGTTACATTCGGATGCCTTGAGGATTTTGCACACCAGGGCTTGACAAATAAAACACACAAAACATAACAGAGGATATGCTTATTTCCAACTCTTGTCCGAAGTTGAGCTTTTACATGTCCTGTGTAATTAAAATACTAGTGGAATGTTGGTAGAGTTAATGATCTTAACTCAGATACGCATATTTTCATAAGGATGGCAGCCTTCCTGTATAGTGCTCTCATGTATAATTACAATTTCCTGAATAAGTGAGAAAATCAGTCATAATTTAACTTAATGCTAACCTTAATGTTCATATGGCACATGGATAAACATGAAAATGTAAAACACTCCATATCAAAAAGGTGGTTGAACCCTGCACAGCCATAGATGATAATGCCACCTCAGTGTAGAGTGTAAATAAAGGTACACAACCGCCTTCCCATGGTCAATCAGAAATTGGGGACCATCAATCAAGTTGCTGAAAGCGTGAACAACACAAGTCAAGTGGGCATAGATTCATGTTCTCAGACGGTTTACCATTGGCAGTGGATCCTGGTGTTTGAGCATGCGGTTGATGTTGTTGACGATCTCTCGGGTGTCGTAGTTGGGGATCTTGCACGCCCAGCCCGTTCCGATGCCCTCAGCCCCATTCACTAGCACCAATGGAATGATGGGAATGTACCACTCAGGCTCCACCTTCTGGTTGTCATCCCACAGGAACTTGAGCAGGTTAGAATCCCCAGATGGGAAAAGCAGCTTTGCGAGTGGACTGTGCGAAAAGAGACGACCATGTTCAAATTCATCATGAGCTTTAAAGAACATAAATATTAGAACGTCCTCGATGTAAACGAACAAATCCCACCATTATGTTGATTGTTGCTTTACCTGAGCATGGTGAAAATGTAACGAGGGCTGGCAGCATCTTTGCCTCCATTGATTCGTGTACCAAACTGACCCAGGGGCTGCAGGATGTTCACGTTGTTGCTGCCCACAAAGTTCTGGGCCAAGTTCACGATGGTCATCATGAGAGCTTGCTACAGAGACAAATGGGAAATGGGTGGTAAGTAACAATGACTGAAAAAAATAAACTTAAGATTCAGTCATTTGTTGCGATTTGCCAATTCAAGTTTGTTGATATAAGAAGCCGAATAAACACACATTCCTGTTGAAATATTGACACGCCAACTAAACTACCTCTTAAACCTCATGTGAATGTAGAATTGGCTGGGGGTCCTAGGTGATTTGTAATAATTGTGGACGTCATCTAAGATCTTAAGAAATCCATAATTTGTCAAGCAAGAATTCCACTGGATGGTACATTGGATAGAAAAATCAAGCAAGCCTGCAAACTATTCCTCTTGTCAGTGTCGAGAAGACATCGAGTGACTGTACCTCTCCGTGATGGTAGGCAGACATCTCCGCCACTGAACCGGCCAGCTGTGCCACCTTCACTTCCCTCTTGTCGTTCCTCTTCAAGCAGGTGAACAGCACCTTCCTCTGGCCTGGCTTTAAACCTGGAAACAACACACACATCTCATTATCAATAGACTTTACTTTACCAAGACAGAACAGATAGTAAACGTTTCAATCAGTTTTACAAAAATAATGACTTCTGGTGTTGGGGAGTGTTAATGACTCTATGACTATTTACTGTACATAATATAGTGGAGAAATTTCTACATGTGCATATATTTTCTCTATATTGGGAAGTATAGCACCACTACTCCTAAGGTAAACACTGTTAGCTGTGTTACGATCTGCATGGAGGCACTAGAAATGCTCAGGATTTCAAACTGAGCATCTTTAAGTAAAGTGAGAGGTCACAGATATTGAGTGGATATACGAACCATCAACCAAGGATGGGATGGATCTCTCATTGTCAGAGTTGGAGAACAGAATCAGCTCTTTGTTGATGAAGTCATTGTAGGAGAGGTGCCTGGCCTGATTTCCATATAGGTATTGCTGAAAAAACAAACAAACATTAATATAAAAACGAACACACATACTTAAATCAGTGGTATACCGTTACATCAGAGGGAATCAAGATTTGTTTTATCACAGAAATTAGTCTGCTGGAAGCTTTAAAATCATCTACAATGATGTGACATTTCCTATTCTAACAGATATCGGAAAAAGGTTACATAAATTATCCAATTCCACCTAATAGCAGTTTGTGAATCCCCTCAGTGGAGGCAAATCACACAACCCAGAACATGTTCACACACACACACACACACACACACACACACACATTGACTTTCTGTCTCTCATTACTGCCTACACTACATTACTGCTTTGAGCAAAGGCACAAACCTCCGGCAGGCCGTGCATCCTCCTCTGGCGTCTGTCTTCCATGAAGTTAGTCAGCCACTCCTTCCTGTCATCTGTCTTCTTCTTACTGAAGGCCTGAAACAAACACAGCAGCTCAACCTCCATTCACTTCAAACCCATTTTTTGATGCTAATTAGTTTGAAGCGCATGTAATAATTTTGCCAGTTTTACACTATATCTTGTTGCGGCATGGTTCTTGTGAAGACCCATGTGTCTGCCTGTTTTTGATAACCTTTTCTTTTAAATGAATACCAGAGGCCTGATAAATATAACCCTCCCATACAGTGTAAAGCAATGAATATCGCTGCCACATATCTTTCCTTTAAGAGGATAATATTAGGGTAATACCGGAGTCGATTCAGTTCTACTACATTTTTGACATTGTGCTCAGTGGTGGTGTTTGAATGTGCATCATCTTAGATGGCATTTTTTCAGCGATTCTGCTCCTCCAGAAAACCGCATGTAACTGCAGCTTTAAACTCACCAGGGTAATGGCCGCGTCGTCCTCTGCACCGCTGTACCTGAATGTGATGCGATGCTTCTCCATGTCAGCAAAGTACTCCTTTGCCTCTTTGCTTGTACTTGTACCCAAACCTGGAACATAAATGTAACATTTTTTAAATAAATAAATCATACCACAGAAGGAACTTTAGGATTGATCTAATAATTATTGATATATGTAATATTTGGGTATCTAACCTTTGTAGTACTTTATATGCCAGGTTTTATAGTTCTCCGTCTGTTTCTTCCACTCATCAAACTCTGGAATGCTGTAGAAGGCCATCTCCTGCTTGCTCTTGGTTGCCTGCACACAACAAATTAATCAGTGAGGTCCAGCTTTAACGTATGCTTGTGTTAAGTTTTAGCCTGTCCAACAGAGGGTTCATGCAAACAACCCCTTAAAAAAGGGTGCTCCACTGATTTAGCATTACAGGATCAAAACCGTTGCAGCAGAACCAGATAAGTCTTTTTTAATTATCTTACTTTGACAATGGGTGTGATAAACTCCTCCAGGAATGTGTGTTTGAGTAGGGACGGCCAGTTGTGGTGGAAGAAGTTGATAAGCAGACCTTTGATGTGGGAGCCGTCTTGATCCTGGGACAAGGCGAGAGATGTTAGAACTACTGGTTAATGTGCAATTAATTGTATTAAAGCTGTGCGAGTCTCCACGAGGCAAGTCACCTGATCAGTCATGATCATGATCTTGCCGTAGCGCAGGGACCTCAGGGACTCTGGGTCCTCGTAGCTCTTCTTGTATTGGAGGCCAACTATTTTGATGATATTGTTGATCTCAGCATTTTCCATAATCTGTTGAAAAAAGAAAAGCTAATGTCAGGTGCAAGGCAGATCATTATGAAAGCTCCGTTAGCTTGATTAAAGCAGCTTATTCCCACTGAAAATAAATTCTGGTCTGTGATACTTTTGGATGCTTTTGACTCATTCACTTGGCAAAACCAAAACAATACTGGCTGAAACGTACTCCCAGCATATGGCTCTAGCAAAGCAGCTGAAACAGACTAACTGTACACCACCTACTCAGCAGAAAAAAAGAGTTTAATGGATGTGCAGCCACTAAGAAAAACACAAGAAAACCAAAAAAGAAGAGCCAGAGCCACATATTTCAGGAGTTAGAACACCAAACCACCGCTAATCGGTCGGTAAATATTTGACCAAGAGTTGTTGGACTTGAATGTACACTGATTAAAAGACAATGGGTGGTATCTAACAGTATATTGATATAAATAACCTAATTAGGCCAGGCTTTCCCTTCAGCCCATTTGCATATACTTTCCATTAGGGCTGCAAGGATATGCTTAGCTGCCAAGTCTATACAATCACATTACTTGGGCGCCGAAGAGATGCGTATTACGAAGTATTGTATACACACATGCTCTAAATAGATACAGTAAAAAAGTGTTTCAGCATGTGTGTAGTCAGAGATGCTGTGAACTCAAATATTGTCAGGAATCATGGAGCCATTTGTTTTAATAGCCCATCAAGCAATTAAGCTATTTCCAGGCACAAATATGAGACTTCTTTGGAATCTTTCTCATACAGTGATGAATGCTTGATTTCGTGTCTGTATGTAGTCAGAGATGTCCTTAACTCAAATGGGTCGCTCACATTTTCCAGAAAACCAATATATTTGTGAAAAAAATATATTTCCCTTGCAATTTAGTGGTACAAAGGACACAGGTAACATGTTTTATATTTCTGGTGAAACGTTGAATATACACCCTCTCATCTTAAAAAACTGGGTGCTAACTTTCTTCTTTGCTTTTCCTTCCCTTTCTTCCCCATGTGTCATGTCAGATCTTGAACATCAACATTACGGTTCTCTGAAAGTCTACTGAAATTCTGCTTTGTACTTTGCCCTCTAAAACTCACAATACATATTTAACAATGTTTTGATCCACTGAATTGGAGAGTTGTGGAGGTTAAACAACTTCTTCTTGCCACCACCCTTAAATGTATTTAGCAGTGCATGTTGGGGCATTATGACTCACAGCCGACCACACTAATGTTCTCTTGCAATAACATTATAGATCCCCAATGAGTTGAACACTTTGGCTACGGACAGTGGGGCATTGAGGCCAACCGTGGCTTTGTACACATGAGTCCACATTCAAGACTTCTTCTACCTGATTGTCTTTCTGTACTCACATGAAAACAGATCCTGTAAAGCAGCCCTTCATTATATTCTAGACTTAAGTCTCAGTCATCCGAATTAAAGGTCCACTCATTCGCACATAACTCGCTCAATTTAGTTACTACAAAGTCTTGCAACTTCTTTCCTCCCTGGTTGTTTATTTTATTTCCCATGTTCCCTCACCCACCATTTCACAATAATCCAGTGTCATACCTGCTTGTGTGTTGCCTCTCGCACATTAAGGATTTTTCCTCTCAGGGGGAACACTCCGTAGCGATCGCGCCCAATGACTCCTAGTCCAGAGACAGCCAGCGACTTGGCCGAGTCTCCCTCAGTGAGGATGAGTGTGCATTCAGCGGAGTGTTTGCCACCTACGACATGGATGTGGAAAAGAGTCACAATCTACTTGCATTGTGTAGTTTAATGAACAGATATGATCTGACGACGGATCAGCCGACTGACGCCTTGTAATGTCTTTAGAGCAACACTTCCCCAACAGTGTGCTCTGTTAAACCCCCTCTCTACGCTCCACATCAACATCTATATTTCTTTTAAAGAGGCAACAACCACAGCTCTGCCGTCAGTGGTGGACATTCAAGGCAACACATCTCTTCTATTATTCACATGAATAAATAATCACACTGTTAACGCACCGGCATCATTGGCGTCGTCCAGCTTGGGGATGCCTTTGATCTTGCTGTACTTCACAGATGAGCACTTCTTATTGAGCTGTGTCTGAGCTTTAAACTTCACCCAGTTCAGTATACTCTCAACGATCCCACAGTTGGTTGCCTGTGGATGAAAAAACATTTAAAAAAAAACACACAATCGTTTTCAAGACTCCAACTATTTTACATGAGAAACCAAAAAGAGAGAAGTTGAGTTGAGTGTCCTTACAGCCTTGACGAACTTCTCCGACAGAAGGCACTTGGACCCGAAGCTCTTGGTCTGGAGTGTCATGTTCTCCTTGGTCTGGGAGTCAAAGGTGGGGTTCTCGATCAGTGCGTTCACAAACACCCAGATGTGGTTCTTCACCTGAATCACAAATAAAACGAAGGTCAATCAGTTTTCAAAACACGTCTGAAAAGAAACCACCACAGTCACCTAGAGTTGAAAGAAATCCCTCATAGTCCTACCTGGAAGGGTTTGACTGTCACTCCTGCCTTGTTCTTCTTCTTCACCACTTCAATAAGTTTGGATACTATCTGGTCCACCACATAGTCAACGTGTCTGCCACCCTGAAACATAGATAACCTCCGTGTTAAAAACTAACTGCTGCTCTTTGCTTCCAGCTTTTCCTTCGACTGGTTTCTCACTGTTGGTATTCACACACCTTGGTCGTGGCGATGCTGTTGACAAAGCCGATTTGTTGGAATCCCTTCTCGCTCATGGTGAGGCAAACCTCCCAGCGATCATTCACAGTCTCGTTTACCACCTTCAGAGCAACGCCCGTCTCGTCTAGTTTGTCCTTCACATATAGATCCACATAGCTGCGGAAACCTGTCACCTTTAGTGACAGGAAGACAGAGACCAATTAGGTTCAATGGGTAATATTTACCTGCAAACAGCAAATTAAAAAAACTCTAAGTAGAACCAGCTGAAATAAAGTGTAGGAACAATCTTAGTCTTAAAATGAGAAACTCAGCAACAGAGTAGTGAGTATTGACTCTGTTGTTGTAATTGGAGCTGTAGAGATGGCATGAAAACAGCTAAACAAGAAGGCCGTTGGGAGTTTGCATTAACAGCAAACAGAATCAGTGGAGAGAAGGCTTAACAATGAAGTCATTTTCATGTTTATCACAGTTGGAACTAACAGCAACCAAAATACCTTAATAGTTCACACAAATTTTAAAGTGAGAAAAAGACTTACAGGTAATTTTTTCCCGTTCAGCATAACTTTAACCCCCCGACAGGAACCGGCTACATCATATGCTCTGCGGGTGAGGAGCGCTACAGTGTCCTTGTCCAGTTTCTCCATCTTGAACTTGGACAGGTCTGGCTGGAATGTCACGCAGGTGAAATCGTCCCCATCAAAGAACTTGATCTTGGGGTCTGCAGTCTTGCCCATGTTGTTCTGCCACGTCTGAGGGCGGTCAAACAAACAACATAGTAACACACACACACACACACACACACTTATATTGTATCTTATTACTTCAAAATGTAATCTCTTTAACAGGGGTGCATAATCCTATTAAACTCAGACCTCTCAAACTGAATTGTGTGCATTTAGTCCCTCTCCCAAACAATTGTGATCTGACACCCGGTGACTTAGCGATTGGAACCATATCACCCTTGAGGGTGCAACCACAGAAAGTGACAACTTACAAACGCTTACCTCAGATATGATCACATCTCATAACCCTATAAAACAGCAATTACTTCATTCAAAGATCACGTGGCGCTGGTGGAAATTTTAAATTTGCTACAATCTGATCAAAGCAGTCATTACTGTCTGTTATCACACAAGAACATCACCTTGGGGTGATGAATGGAGCCGTAGTCGATATGTCTATTCCAGTGTACAAGCTGACACTGGCTTGATTATATGCAAACCTGCGTTGGTGACTATGACACGTTCTGGCAAATTAAAAAGTAGCCGACATCAGCACTCTGTGCCGACGGTGTCACACTGATATATTCACTTTTAATTGCATTAGTAATAAGCAATATGGCAACGTGATTAACATATTAACAATTGTGTCTGTTTTATAAATGGACGAACGTGCCCAACAGGCTAATTTACTGCTGAGCCGAGTAAGGAAACAAGAAGGAGATCAAATTTATTTCACAATGTGTATTTGAGGTGAGCTGAAAATAATATGAGGCAAACTCGGGTGCCACGGCAACTCTTCACTCTACTTTTCTTATTTAGTGTCTATTGGCAGTGGTAAACCAGCTTAGAGGTACCCAAGTCACCAAATGGACTGTAGTCTCTACAGACTTCGGCTTTCTCTGCCTCATGCTCCATTCGTGAGCGTCTGCTGCGACACCTAGTGGTAGAATTTGGCGGTCCGATGTACAACTTAATGTCAAATCCATTTGTGTTTTTTAGTAGAGCACATTAGCCATTTCTACAGCTTGTAAACACTATGTGATACTTGCAGATAAACTACTAGGGCAACATTAATTACAGCTGACTATTTTATCGTATAGCATAGTAAAGAAGATGACCTTTGATCAAAGAAAAAAAAATCATTTATGTTACAAGCAGTGGGAATTGCATGAAATCTGATTTTAAAATCAATCATGACCATGAGCAGTCGACCTGGGTATGATGTGTTTGGTGGTGTTGCTATATCAATCTGTCAAAGCGTATTCAGCAGAAGAGACATCCTCACCTGTTTGAAGCTGTGTCTGTATTCCTTGCAGGCAGTTTCGACTGTAAACTTGGTACTGAAGATGTTGCACAGTTTGGCACCGTAGCCGTTCCTTCCACCTAAGGCCAATCAAACAGTTAGCAAAGCAGGAAGCAGTTAGCAGCATTAACCTTCCCGACACGACGTCGCCTCTCACCTGTGACCTTTTTCTCATCGTCGTCATAGTTGCTGGAGGTGAGCAGGTGGCCGAAAATCAGAGCTGGGACGTACATCTTCTCGTCCTTGTGCTCCACCACGGGAATCCCCTTACCGTTGTTCCAGATAGAAATTGTGTTGGATTCACTGGTGGAGGCAGAAAGGCCAGGGATGAGTTACAGAGGCTAAATGAATAGAACATGGACACAGACAATCTGAACCAACCAGATATTGAACCTCAATAGCCTTTTGGGGTACCCACCGAAATGTAATCTAATTGGATTTTTAGTGTTGTTTTCAGTCTTTTATGATTTATTACAATACATATGCAGTTTAAACAGTATTTAGGTCTTAGATGGCTTCTTTCTTTTGAGACAAAAGGATTTAGGATGCTTAAAAAGTTAGGGCTATTTTGGTAAATAGAAAAAGGGGTTTCTAGAAAACATTTTCCATTTCCTCAATTATGTCATCAGTACTGAAACGCGGATACTGTCCTCCATTATTTGCATTTAAATCACTTCATTACACTAGTTACTGGTGGTGGTCACAGTCTACAGCATTCATTGCAGCAGCAGTTTTTTCCCAGAAAAACAAACAAACAAGAAAGACAGAAATAGCTGTCGAAGATATGTGCTGTTGTCTTGTATTCCAGTTGTAATAGTTTTCAATGTTCAAGTTTTTATTTTAGTTTTGACTTTTCAATTACTTTTTAGTTAAGTAGAGAGACGGCATTCAAACACTCTGCAGTCTTGTTGTAAACACTACAAATATTAGCAGTTCTGTTTCAACAGCGTTGGTGTGTACAAGCTGAAATCAATCCACGGTGTTGAACTATGAGTAAGAAAAAACCAATGGCAGTCTCCCGCCCTACTGCAATATTTAAATCTTAATAAGTGTGATGTAATTATTGCAAAATACAGTAAAGAATGTCTTCGCTGATGTATCTGCAATAAAAACATTCCACTGAAATTAGCGTGATAAAATACTTTGGAAAACTAGAGCTCAACTAAAATGTCATTGAAAAGTCAAAACTAAAATAAAAAATAAAAATGATTCAAACAATCTAAAGCAATATGAATTTAATTTAGTTTTCTAATAGGATAACGTTTTTTTCTGTAGTTCCAATTTATGATCATATTTTTCACTGCTCATCTTTGTTTCAGTTTATGATAATAATCCTGTCCTGTACTCTATGCCCTTGTACAAGGCCACATCCGCTCTTCTGCTATTACACTAGGAGTGTACAGTTACCTCCTCCCCGTCATATAGTGGCTGGGAGGATATACATTGTCAGGAGAATCCAAATCAATCCCACCAATCATTAACATCCCTATTTCATCTCTCTATTGTCTATGCTGCATCTGCTGAGGCGCAGTTGTGAACCACTGACATGGCTGATCACTGATCGTTTTCAGGAGGATGGATGTCTGTTAGTGCTCTCGGTGTCTGATATACTCCAGGTCACATGAATGAAACAGGAGCCGTAATGCAGCAAGTGTGCCCGTTAAAATGAGAGTTAGTATGCATGAGGGTTCCAGGGATAGGAAAGATGTGTTTGTCTCGGGATTATCGCGGCGAAAAACGTTGTCATGTCTCGACGGCAGGAAAGATGGATGGAGAGCCACTTGGGACGAAGGCATTTTTGAACATGTGCAGCAGTTCTTTAAAAAAAAAATCAATGCAACATATCTGTGTTGAAATGATGTGGTTAGGTTTGTGGTGCTTCAGAACTCAGTAATGACACCCGTGCCTAATAAGCTCACCCACAAACAGGCTGGGGAGCTGTGGAGAGGAGCATTAACATCTCTATAAAACCACATTAGCAGCAGAGACCTGAATGCGGCAGAGCTAATGGCATCATTTATACAGCCGGGGACTAGGGATTAGAGGGAGCTGCAGCTCGGCTGAAGGACACGCTGCTGTTTAAGCAGTCAGATGTCGGTGCAGTTGGCAGGACAGAGGTGAACCGCATATAAAACAAGAGCTTGGTGCATTTCAGCTCTGGCTCATTATACTGTAGTTTGCCTGGATCCATGTCTCCAACCTCGTCCACCTACTGCATGTAGCGCTGGTTATGACCACAGGTTAAAGATCCTGTCAGACTTATCACCGCAAACGTGCTGAAAACAAAGGTTTATTCCAAAAAGAGAGCCGCCCACCTGTTTTTAAGGATGGAATGAGCTCATAATAACCATTGATTTACATGCAATTGTGTAGAAATGCTGGTTGTGGAACAAGAAAGAAATGAACAACTTTTGGTCAGAAATCCAATATGTGGAGGCGATATAAAAAAGGGTTTTGTCAAGGGTTTACACTCCTTTTGTTGGTAATTACATTATGAAACATTGTACTCACGCGTCAATGGTGACCTTAATGCAGTTCATGTTCTTGTCTCTTTGTTTGTTGTCTGCTGCATTGACTGTCAAAGAAAAAAACATTATATAGACAGAAACATTTAACATGATGCTTTCATTAGAAAAAAAATAACCCTATATGATGTCACTCACAGGTGACCAAATTGAACGGACAATTACCTTGATTGAAATTACAGATTATTCTAGGCTTGAAAATTCTAGGACACATTTGGGAGAATTAAGGAACACAAATCAACAAAATATAATATAGGCTTGGGCAGTATTTGTTTGTAGAACTAAGACTGGTCCAAGCTAAAGCACCTTTTTAACCCTTTTAGGTCACATCCTCTATCATATTGTGCACCTATTTAACAGTATGTGCATTTTCTGTGTATCATATATTTCTATCAAAATCCAACAGCTGGGGGAACAAAGATGACGCATGCTTACATCAGCTAGTTACAACCAATTTTAACCAATAATATCATGACATCCATTAATTAATTAATCTGCAACTCCGGCTCTGCACGGAGCTCGAGAAGGTGGTGAGCTAATCATTTCAACGATCAAATCATCTCCCTTCCCATTATGTTTCACCTGCCTCTCCCGTTTCACTCAGATGTACGTCACAAAGGGACGCCAGGTACTCTTAAAATATCGTTTCAGTTCAACTTTAGGAGCCTGAGCAGGTTCTTCAGGTCTAATCCGGCCTGTGCCACTTGTGTATTTAACACAGGACGCCGCAGTAATATCCAGACAATAAAAACGTCATTAATCAGGCACCTTTATAAAC
The DNA here is from genome assembly GCA_029853015.1 of Chelidonichthys spinosus. Classification (NCBI taxonomy): domain Eukaryota; kingdom Metazoa; phylum Chordata; class Actinopteri; order Perciformes; family Triglidae; genus Chelidonichthys; species Chelidonichthys spinosus. The sequence continues at coordinate 15,875,816 of CM056836.1, read as the reverse complement.
ACACAGGCTGAGAGGGCCATGTGTGCAGAGACGAAAGCAATCATCAACAACACTCCTGTGCCGAGGGCACCATGCTGAGTATCATCATTTAAAATCTGATTACACTGGGGCACTTTACTGGAGGAGGCATCAGAGCATTACTCCCACATTGTACTGAGTCATAAACCGTAGAACTGCTTTATCAAGCTCAATTTACCAGGTGAAATAAACAACACCGCGGCTTTGACTGTCAGCCGCCACAAAAACTAAAATTATTTCTAAGTCGACTTTTCGTTTTTCACAAATGCCCATTCATGCCGCAAACAAGGCACACAAAGGAAACTAATCTCCACATACAGTCCCGGATCAATGCAGCTGGGCTTCCTAGTGCCAACAACAGCCTGTGATCATTCATTACGATACATTTAGAGGGACAATCTCAGATGACGAATGAACGATTAGCTTTGCAGATTAGAGGGCCGAAGGAAGATGAACAGGGTGGATTCACTCACCAAGAATTTCATCAAAGATTTTGTACAGCCCAGGAACGTAGGTGATTTCCCTCTGGTTCATTCCTATTTCTTCATCAAAAACCCACATTTGCTGAAAAAAAAAAGAAGAAGATAAAAATACTGAAGTTCAGGGTGGTCAACTCATCAGTAGCAATGCCCATAAAGAGCTGTGCTGTCAAAACAACAAAGCAAAAAGTATGCAAATGATCGAAGTATGTATAGGTTTTAAATTGTTTAAATTAGATATCTAGTTGTGCTCAGCGGTCTCAGACTGCCATACGTAGACCTGAGTCAGTAACAAGTAATCATCATATAAATACATGATTACAGGTCAAATGGAAGTATACAGGTTTGATTTAGTGTAACATGCCAGCTGTTCCCTTCTACGACCAGCTCACTCAGAACGTTAACTACTATGACCTACAGCCCCAGATGGAGGCCAGATGCAGAAAACTTGAATCATGTCTAAAACTACGCCTGATTCTTTTTTATATTTATTGTATAAATATGCCTTTGATTTAACATTTTTCCGAAGATTGTATAGCCTGCAAGGACCAATCAGTGAAATTGGCAACTAAACAAACAAACCAATGTCTGATCTCAAGTAACGTGAGGTGCACACATTGTCACCGAATATTCTCACCTTATAAATATCAGTTTATATGTGGGAAAAGGCACTCGCATGGTTTTTGTGTGCGCACATCATTTAGACATCTGGCCTCAGGTCTTGTAAAACACATTTCCTCTCCCATGAGTTTAAATGAGCGAGTCTGTTATTGAGAACAATCGTTCCCAAAGACTTGGTCCAATGCAGCGTGTCTTTGGCCAAATTAACTGCAGAATTTCTTCAAGGGTCTTTATTGAACGTTTATGGCTGCAGTACACCTTTGAGCCTTGTGCGGGAGCCTAAATGTTTGTATTGTTGTCATAAATGCAGCCAAACTACAACACTGACTTATATTACGAAAGACTAGTGTTAATTCTATTCGTTTTTCAGAAAACAAGTGAGTCTGTTGTCTAGCCTAAATGCATTTATTTGTTCTTAATTATTAAGTACTTAACATGTTTTCAACAAATTTGTGATTTATTCAAAATGTATATCTCTTCAAAAAGGCTGGTTACCCTTTTAAGTTAATATAAGGTGATGTGGAAAATGCAGTAAAAATTGTCAGCGGCGTTCATTGGTGTTCAAATTCTCTCATCTCACAATTTATAGATTGTCAAAGGGGTCATGGTGGTTTATTATATTTTAAGAAGTGGGCCCTCGGAAAGGACACTTTTGCCTGAACATAGTTCATAGTTCAGCCAAAAGTCATGGGTTAAATTGGTTACAATGTGTCTCTAATGCCTCGTTACATTTATACTTTATTGTTTTCGACAACACTCTGTAGGTGCGAAACATGGGAGTCTCCCAAAGTGGTGGGAGAAGCTAAAAGGTCAGGCCTATGTGACCAGCAACTTAAACAGAGAAATCCTCTTCTAAGTTAGCATGTCTGATGGGGCTCATCGGTCTTTCACCTGGGTGATGGGCTCCACGGTGCCGATGTACGTGTCTGGACGGAGGAGAATGTGCTCTAGTTGGGTCTTCTTCTGGTACACTCTCTCCACAGACAACTTGGAGCCTGCCTTGTCTTTCTTGGCCCCTTCCATCTTGACGGTATCACTTCGGCCATTCGCAGCCTCCTGTTTGGCAGAATTGCTTTTGTTATTACACAGACACTGGCAGCTATGTAAAAACCCCGGGAGCTGCGAGAAAATTGCTCCGCTGAGCTACTGGCAGCAGATTATCAGTGCCCACCACCATGGTGAGCATGCAGTAGACCTAACTGTGGCTATTCTGTTACTGTGACACATAACAGGAGCAAACTGCTGGCAATTATACTGTAATTGCAAGGCTCGAGTTGTGTTTATACTTAAGTGAGCTTTAAGTCTTTTATCTCTATTGAAAACTACAGCAATATTTGGGAAAGTTAGATATCAAGAAGCGTTGGTGACCGAGTATTATTCTGTGGAGTAAATCTTTAATATTCAAAAGTAATAATAAGAAAAATCTGAAATAATGGTTCTAATTGCATTTAACATTTATTATGCAAGACAAAAAAGAAACTCATCACATGCAGCTGTTTTCAGTTAATCTTGCTGATTCAACCTCTTCTCAAGATTGCGCGGGCGTCTGTAGACTAATAATAGAGTGACATCTTCTCAAGTCTCCCGTTAGCTTTGTCACACCTGTTAGGGCAATCCATCAATTATTATCTGTCAGGGCAATCAATAACACCTTTATCATCCTAATTGGCAGAAGACTTGTGACCTTATAGATTCCCCTCAGAACTCCAGACCATCTTTAACCTGAGAAATGACCCGTGTGGGTGTTCAGAGGCTTGAACAAAATGTGTTATAAATGGCTACTAGTCTTGAATGAAGTGTCTAACTACTATTGCTCACAGTGTGTGTTCAACGCTGCGAACTGGAAACCAACTAAGAGAAGATGTATTCTAAACTTTGTATAAATAATGTACTTAGTACAATTTTAAAGTATATCCATTGTATGCTCCCTTATACTTCTACTCCACTACATTTCAGATAGCAATACAGTCCTTTTATTCTCCTACTTTATTCTACTACTACTACTACTACTACTACTACTACTACTACTTTAAGTAGTGTAACAATGTACACAATGTATAATGAGTCACTACAGGGATTGGATGATATAGTATTTTACTACGCATAAAGAAGTGCCTATATAATAATAATAATAATATAATCGATCATGGTAAATGCCATTTTAAGCATAATTGTAAATATCAAAAAGATGGCTTGCTCACAATCATGGAGAAGTAAAAAATGGAGCCATGTTGTAAAAAAGACAAGATAAAAATGTGTTTTAATGTAGGTCTACTGATCCTTTATTTATGCAGGGGGACCACAGGATTCACAATAATTTTATTTAGTATTATTTTTCACTCAAAAAAGTTACAGGTCGTATCTGTGACACAATAAAACTTTGTTTCTTAACTTAATGCAAAGTGATTGCAGTATGTTTTATTGACCTTGTGAGTTGAGTTGTGAATGGCAATCATTTTTGCAAGATTTATCATGACCCGCCTACTCACTATGATTCTAAAATAATGAATACTTTTAATATTCATACTTTAAAGTATACTTTCATGGGAATACTTTGATTTTTAATGAAATTTTATTTATTTTTTACTTTTCTTGTTACTGAGTTTTTACATTGGAATACCTGAACACGTCCAGTTAAGGTTGTGAAACTCTTTTGTGTATTGATGAGGCAACTTTCAATCCAAATTGGTTGAGTTTTATGTCTCCATTATGAGGACGTGATCTACTGTTTGATGGGACGTTATCAGTCTCTCCTTCCGGTCGTTGTCTTTGTAAATACGGGCACCGCATCAGGCCCCTGAATCCAGTACACAATGTAAATCCCGACCCCTCAGCTGGCCGGTCTTTAACAAGCGGACTTGCTAGGACATTTAAATGCCAGCTAACGCTTGTAGTAACGACCCGGGACCACAGAGGGGAACGTTAACACTTTTAATGTGTGATAAAACAATACAATTTCAAACAATAAAACTATAAGATAGTTATCGTTAGTTGTGTGACTAACTAGCTCACCATCCACGCCAGACCCCCGCTTCCTGCTGCGCCGTTGGACATCTTCCTTTGTGATCCCAATTTTTTAATGATGCACCTCAAAATGTCTTCAGTTCCTGTGAAATTAAACTTCCATCGGCATAACCCCACGTCTCAGTCGCTAAAAGGTACCCGGGGCCGTTTATATTCCATGTTCCGTCTCCGTCCGCATTGGAGATAATCCTTTAAATGTATCAAAACAAGCAGGAGTGAGGGGAGTGTATCGCGGCTATTGTTAAAATCGACGAGCGGAGGCACAGCGGGCCTAAACGTCCAACAAAGATGCTAACGGGGCTCCTCGCTGCCAAATAAATACCGTACAAAACAAGCGCATTAAATAAGACATACAATTTCACGCGAAAGCGCGACGGAATAAAATGGGAGTTCAACTGAAACGCCCCTAAAACGACACACTTAAATACATTTCATTTAGAAATAAAAACGGAGTTCAGCTAGCAGCAGCTCAGCTGTCCGGCTCCGCCATCTGCAAGATAGACGGCGAATCGTCTCGCTGATAGATCCACCAATCAGGAGGCCGCTTTTCAAAGGCACCGGTACTTCGACCAATAGAAGAAGTCAACATCGAGTGACCCGTGATGCTGGTTTTATTCTCCAACGCAAGATGGCGGCAAACACTTCAGCTTCATCATTGAGAGACTAAACATAATGCACATATTGCCATAGAGACAATGGAGGACTAAAAGTGCCATAATTAAATACACCACTAAAGAATTAATTAAATGTGTCGTTGATTAATTAAATATGTCATTAATTCATTAAAATACCAATTCATTTCATGTAAAAAACACATAATTATTTCACTATTTAACTTTTTATTTCATGGTCCTGGGTTGCAGTGCTTCATGAATTTATTTTATCTGTCAAACTCGCCCATCAAAGTCAGTGGGCGGGGCTAATGCAAATCTAGTCTAATCCATTGCTTTGGTCTGAAGTCTTGAATCCGAAAGAAGAAGTCTTTCAAAACATGGCAGCTATGTTGATGGAGGATCCCCATGAACTTTCTAGTGAGCTGGTTAGAGGTATTTTAGACCTTGCAGAGTATGTAGAAGCAGGACCCTCTGACCCAGAACATGTAGCGTGTAAAGTAGAGGAATTTATTGAAGTTGTTGGACTTATTTCCGCACTTTCTGACCGAGATTGACCGTACAGTGACTGCAAATTTAGAAGAAGTACTCCACCGCTTCTCTGGTATCAGGGCGCAGCAGGCACAACACACACAGGGACCAGGGCGTTTGGCATTTGACATACCGAGTACAGTTCTGGAGAATTAGGTTCTCTGTGGATTACCAGCTTGTCAAATTGCAGCGATGTTCAGAGTGTCAAAGAGGACCATCAGGAGCATATGAAACAAAGCAGTTTAAGGTATTTACACTAAATTCACGTGTTTTCACATTATGAACTGCTCTCATCCACTGAGAAAGGATATTACGTTTAGTGTGACATAACTCGATGTTAATATAATTTATGGTATGATTGTGCGATATTGATATCAATATGGAATAGATTATGATTGTGTGATATTAATGTGATATATAGTATGATTGTGTGATATTGACATCAATATGGAATAGATTATGACTGTGATATTGATATGGATATATAGTATGATTTTGTAATATTGATATTACACAATCCATTTATATAATTTACATGGCGACAACTAGTACTGTCTGTGCAGTGTGTTTTGATTTACAGTGATGTTCTTTTGTTTTGTTTTGATATGTTTTAATTTCATTTTAATTTATTTTAATTTTATTTTTTGTTATAATGATGCATTATTAAACTAAACTAAACTTCACTCTATTGTCTTTTATTATGACACCACTCTTTCCTCACAATAAGTGACTCTGCTAGTATTTTTTTGCCAGTACTGGTAAAGTAGATTGAACAAGTGTTTCTAATGAAGTTGAGTTTGAGTGTATGATTATTTATTTTATTTTCCTCCCCTCAGTCTCAAGACTGCAAGAGTCTTTGCACAGTCGATGCGGAGGGAGTCCACATGAGACGTCTAAGGCTACGTGTATTAAGGCGACGGCAGTATTCTGTTCCTGGCCCAAACTCTTTATGGCATATAGATGGCAACCATAAGCTCATCAGGTCAGAGATGGACAATAAACAATGCATCGTTCCATAGATGTCATTAGAATGGTTTTTAGAATAAAATTGTGCTTTTTTGTGTGTTCACAATTGGCTGACAGGTGGAGACTCGTTGTACATGGTGGGGTGGATGGATTCAGTCGTTTAGTGGTCTACCTGACTGTGGCTGGCAATAATAGAGCTAGTACGTTCTTACAGAGCTTTATCACTGCTGTATGGGCTGCCATCAAGGGTACGGTCAGATAAAGGGGGAGAGAAGATGTAGCAGAGTTCATGATCAGGAGTAGACCTACCGACAGGAATTCACACATCACAGGCAGAAGTGTCCACGATCAGCGGTAAATAAATATTACGGCAACTACTACTACTTGTCATTTTCATCCTAAACACAGAATAGAGAGGATGTGGAGAGATGTTTATGAACATGCCCTGGACGTTTTCTATCAGATCTTTACTTCATTGGAAGATCAGGGAGCACTGAATCCAGACAATGAAGTCCATCTTTTTGCACTGCACCAGATCTTCCTTCCACACATCCAGCAAAGCCTCAACTCTTTCAGAGATGCTTGGAACTTTCATGGTCTTAGAACCAAAAGGAATGAGTCACCACAGCAACTCTGGAGAAGATACAGAGAGAAAGGGCCTATGTAGGATCCTACTGAGTTTTTTTTTAACTGTCTGTTTCCCCAAAGGAATTATAGGAGAAAATAATGTGCCACTTTAAATGAAGCCTAGGTTAAAAGGGAGTTTATGCACACTACACTTCATGAACATTAACACACTCCTTTTCTTTCTGTCTCATTATCGGCCACAGAATGGATAACATGAATGTTATTTTGTTAACACAGAAAGCTGAATATGCAGGTTTCAGTTAATGGAAAAAAATGTGTTGAATAAAAAATAAATTGTAAACTACTGAACAGTGCATTCAGTGACATCTGTCTGAAAAACAACTTAAACAAGTCCAAATTCAGTCCGTGTACTTTTTACGGCAGCGACAGGTGCTTTCTCAAAGTCAATGTAGGCTTTGAAATGAGCTGGCAGCTTTAGTGTTTCAAAGCATGTGGAGGACGTAGGAAGGGTTCCACCAGAAAAATCCACTTTCAGTTCAGGAGGAAGCCTCTCCCTGCCAACCCAGAACGTCAGCTGAGCCAGTGTGCCTGATGAAGCTAAAATCAGAAGATGGATTCAAGACAATATTTAGTTAAATTTAGTCGATCATATCGATCCATGAGACATAAGCATTTGTAAAGAGAATACATGAGCCAAATACAGTGTTACCCGTTTCAATAAACATCCTTAGAAAGCCAGTGATGCGGCACGTGGATTCAAAGTCCTCATCGTCACTGTCCTCAACTGGTCATGTGATTTTTTCCAGGAGCATCTTAAAGAAAACATCAGTGTAATTATTTAAAAAAAAAAAGAAAAAAAGAAGAAGAACTTATTTTGGTGAAAGAATATTCAGATCACATTCTTGGTAAATGAAAAAATATTCAGCTTAGTCATTGAAAATACATTAAATAAAGTCACAAATATAACTAAATTACTGACTTACATGGGGTGTGAACTACATTTCAACCATTTTGGGTAAAAGAAGAGGGGCTACATCTGGCCTAGACGTCAGCAGGGGCCATAACATCCAATGACCTAAGACAGACCCGACCCATATTACAAACCAAATCCTCAACCCCAATTTTACAAAAGTTGGCACAGCAGGAAAAATGTTCATAAAAAGCACACAAAGTGCTTTATAAATCCATATAAACTCTAGTACAGAATATATCGATCCTCTAACATTTTAAAATAATGTATGCTGCTAATCAGATGTGTCTTTTCCTGGGATGTCCCTTCATTTTATAACGAATCAAATTTTACAGAGATTACAAGTTAAAGGGTGCTGTCCAGTCTACAGTCCCAGATTGCCTGTGATTGAGAATATGTGGTGCTTCATGAATATTTGTCACAACTGTTCTGCTTAAGACAATTGATGGATGAATGGGAAAATTCCACTTTCTAAATTTCTTTAAATTTGTATCACCTTTTTAAAGTAAAGTATCAAAAGGCAAATTAACAAAACCAAATGTGTGTTGTCGATCTGCTCTCAGTGAACTGTAGTGCAATTTTTTTAGTAAAAAATTGCTTTTAGAATTTTTTTTCCAGACTGTCAATATTTGTGAATTTGGGTTTTGTTATATATGCCACTGTTCCATCAACACTAGCGGGAGTGAGAAATATTGTAGTTCTGCAACACTGGTTTTCACAAACTTTAACTATGGGCAAAGACTAAATATCATTTTTAATGTTTTCCATCTCTGTCAGTGTCGACATAACAAGCCAGGGTTCACAACATTTCTATAATTTCATCAATTACAGCAATGAATTCTGTCACTTAACTAACAGGAACTCACTGTATGGAGTAGAAGTTTGTTGTGTAGCCATCTCCAATTTGTTTTGGTGACTGTTGGGAGATCCCAGGACATGAAAAGATCTGAAACTTTGTCCTTCTGTTCTGGTGTAAGTTCATCAAAAAGTTATAACATTTGCCCAAAAAATTTTGCAAGGCAAAGTTTTTTTTATGTTACATACCAGTTTTATGATGCTCCTGATGTGCAGATCAGGACAGTCATCTGTAACAACTGTTGCCGTTTCAGGGTCCCCATTGACCAGGACATGTATTACAGCAGGACTTAATCCTGTGACACAGGGGCCATCGTGCAGAAAGCTGTGGGCCAACATCCTTCCTGCAACCCTGAAGAGGTCGCTTTCAATGTGCACCTCTGATGCTGCTGGAACAAGATGGTCAGGTTCACCCTCAAATAGCAGAGTTCGGCCCATTCCTCCTGTACCAAGAGAGCAGGGACCCATTTTACTTTTAGGACCCATACAGGCATCATCACATTTCTTCCAATCCCCATATAGAATGTCTTATTGGCCGGGAAATTCTGCTGGTGGGTGCGAGGGAATTTTCTCTATACCCGATTCCCTCAGTGTAAGATTAATACATGTCATTTTATGAATAGGTTCACATTTAATCTTAGTTATTAAGTGTGTGCTTCCCCAGGTGAGGCAAGGTCACAAACAAGACACAAGCGTGTCTCTCAGGCCCAAACACAATGTTCTTACCTTTAACCTAGACATAATACAGACGCCGTGGCGGCTTCCTCGAGATAACTTAGGATAGCTTAACTTAGCATAGCCTTTATGCTTTCCCAGGAGGGACAGGAGGCAGAATTGGGATTGGCACTGCACTGTTGAGTTCGTAGCTGTTGATTCTCACGTTGGCCATCGGGCATCAATTAAATATTTCTGCGTAAGACATCTACCATCTCCAGAGGTCTCCTTGCTTCAACTCATACCTATTTCCGTAACAGTGGGGTGCAATAACAGGAGTGCTCATGAACATACATTCAAAGAAGAATGAGAAGAACACTTGCAGGAATAATGAACCAAGGACAGCGTTACTGACTTAATATGTGGTACATCTTCTTTTCAGTCCCTCGCTGCTTATGTTGCCCAAAATTGATCAGATAGGTGTCTGTTAACAGAAATAGTTCAGATCTAACCTTGAACCCCAGCTGTCAAAATGAGTGCAGTAAAACATGACAGCCACATGACAAGCACAATATTTACAATGTAAAAAACATGATACAGTGATGACAGAGGCATCCTATTTTAAGTTAAAGGCTAGCTCTTATCAGCCTGTAATATCTGGTGCTACTCAGTGAAAACAGCAATGTGTTTCAGCTGGAATAGTATGCTGAACGGGTTAAAGACACCTTTAGCACCCATTTGAATACAGAAAAGCACGTCTAAACATAGGCCAAGATCAACCTCGAGGGCATTTTAAGATGCTTCACACTCAAGGAAAAGGAACATGGAATCACTGTGCAAGCATGTTAAGTATCTTGGGGCTTGGAAAAGTATGCAACAGGAACAAAGATCTCAAAGCTGAGTTTCAATTAGTAACTTGAACGGATGTTGATGCAAGTTGCATGTGAATTTGCATGTAATAACTTGTGTTAAATGACTCACCTGAATAAGTCATGACAAATTAAATGGAATCCAAATTGCTTAATGCATCTCTGACTATGAATGAGTCCCTCATTTAAAAGGGTATCCTTCGAGGCAGATTTGAAGCGACCTAAGGATATCTTGTTAGCTAAATACAGTTCTCCGCTCTACCAACTGAGCTATCGAAGGATGCTGAACAACCAATATCCACTCCTAGGATGATTTCTAATACCTGTACTTTTCAGCTGTTTATTATCACCTTGTTGTAACAAGCAGATTATATCCCATGAAACGCTGTCGAGTCAGTGATGATGATAGATCAGTGTATTGGGAGTAAACAGATCAAAGTTAGGCATTTAAAGTTGCTTATCTCTCAAGGGAAAGAAATGTGAGGTCATTGTGCAAGCATGTTAAGTATGTTTGGCCTTGGGAAAATATGCAACAGGATAATTGCAAAAAATATTTTTATATCGTAGTACACAATTGTAAATGTAACCTTTTTTATGTGAGTTGTGGGTGTGTATGTGTGCACCATACAATTCTTGTGAAATCACTCACCTCAATAAGCCATGGCTTAAGCTTGTCCTCAATAATGATGTCATAACCGTAACACTCAAAACAGTGCTTGTCATTGTTCATCACAGGCTGGGAGAGAGAAAAGACAGAAACTGAATTAGGAAGAGGAAGTGACCTACACATGGGTGATTGTGATATGTTGGGGACGTTTTAATGCAATAGAGAAGGATTGAGCCGGATGAATGTTAGTTATACTGGATGAGACACACGGTAGCTTGTGTGTCAGGGGCCAGAGAGGTGAAGTGAGTGCATTAAGGTGAGTGCGCTTGTGCTAAAACACAACCAAAAATCCCACATAGAGGTGTTTTTTCTACAGCTGTATGCTATCAGCTGAAATCACTGAATGCTAAAAACGCCCTCCAAACAGGAGTCCAGTGTTTTCTTTTACGCAGCTTTTTGCGAAATAGTCGTCTTTTTGCTGATAGTTTTCTCTGTGGGAGCAGCTGGGGGTGGAAGTGGCGGCTTGGCTTGGTCGTCATTGTCAGTTCTTCGCTGGTCCGTGCTCTCTCTCACAGACCGCTCTACCGCTCTGCTAGAGAGGCGCGACTAGCAAGCCGTGACCGCGTAGGCGACGCTGCGACGGATGACAGGCAGGAACCTTGGCCAATCCGTTTATTCGGTCAGAATAAAATGATTGGTCAGACTTTTATGAGAAATATATGAGAATTAAACATTGATGAGTTTCAACACCTGATGGATTTATTTTACATTTTAGTGTACCATACGCTTATTAGGAGCATTTTAAGATCACAGAAGAAAAGTGTAAAAATGCCAGAAAGGTAAGAATTGCAAAGTGCAAATTTTCTTACTTTTTCAGGAATTATACATTATAGCAGGGCTATTCAATTGGCGGCCCGCGGGCCAAATCCGGCCCGCCAATCAAGTTGGACTGGCCCGCGGAAGATTTCTAAATAAATAAATAAATCCTTCATACCAGCAAAGTGCTGGTAAAATAGCATGTTATACATCCCCCGGGAAGATAGGTGGCGGTATGCACACAAAAGACGCGAGAAAAGGAAGAAGAAGTTTCAAACAAGGAAGCTGTTCCTGCACGACGTGCGTTGAAAAAGAAAACAAACATTGCAGCTCGCCTCCACTAGACTAGCTGGTGTGTAACCATGTCGCTATCAAAACTGAAAAAAAGAAAAGTTGATTCAGAAAATCATCAGTTTAATAAAGACTGGACCGAGAAATATATGTACATTGAAACTCCTGAGGGCAAGCCGATGTGTTTGCTCTGTAACACTGTTACTTTTGCAATGTAGTTAAATAAACATTGTGAAAATGTGGTAGCGTGTTGTGTCAAGTATACATATAATGACATTAATGGCTCAGGGGGGCGGTCTGGCCCCGGCCCCTTGGGTTTCTGACAATGAGGCCCCCTGAATAATTTAATTCAATAGCCCTGCATTATAGGGTGCAATAGTCCCCAAAGTCAAGTCCCCCCCCCCCCCCCCCTTCTTTCTGGTTGTCATGGAGATGTTATGCATCTATGTTGTAAACATGAAAAAAAAGAAGAAAAAGAAGCCAAACGTGACATCACTGTGATCTAGATCTAGATCAAGATCAAAGGCACAAGCCTTTGATCTAGATCAAAGCCAAAAGGTGTGACATCACTGGTCCAGAATCCTATATAAGTAACAGAGTCCAAAGCACTATTGCTTTTAGCTCCCAACAGTGAATTGCAACATTTTTAGTGATACAGAGATTGAAATAGTTATTGGTTTAATTGCATTGTGGATCGTTTTTTGTTCAAGGACAAGATGAATTCAAATGTAAAGAAAACCATTGGGTTTCCTTCTCTGCTTGATGATGTGATTTCCCGGCTTCGCAGCCTCTCAATTTATGATGTTCCACGTCCTCGACCTGCTGGATGGATGCACCCAAAATCGTGTGAAAATGTATTTTGGAAAACTTCTGACATTGTGCCGAAGCCTCCTAAACGGCCAAGTCATGAAGTTCCACTGCCTCCAAGTCCTCCACCTGCTGCTCGTAAAAGGAAGCAGAAAGAGAAACACCCAGCTTCAGGACGCATTGTGTTTCCTTGTTTGGATGATGACGTTGCTCCAGAGCCTCCTAAACGGCTGTATCAGGAGGTTCCAGCAGCTCCAAATGGTCCAAATGACGATGTCGTGAAAAAGAGACGTCGTCGTTTGCATCATTACGTTGCTCCAAAGCTTCCTAAACAGCTGTATCAGGAGGCTCCAGCGGCTCCAAATGGTCCAAATGACGATGTCGTGAAAAAGAGACGTCGTTGTTTGGATGATGACGTTGCTCCAAAGCTTCCTAAACAGCTGTATCAGGAGGCTCCAGCGGCTCCAAATGGTCCAAATGACGATGTCGTGAAAAAGAGACGTCGTTGTTTGGATGATGACGTTGCTCCAAAGCTTCCTAAACAGCTGTATCAGGAGGCTCCAGCGGCTCCAAATGGTCCAACTGACGATGTCGTGAGAAAGAGACGTCGTTGTTTGGATGATGATGTTGCTCCAGAGCAGCCTAAACGGCTGTATCAGGAGGTTCCAGCGGCTCCAAATGGTCCAACTGACGATGTTGTGAAAAAGAGACGTCGTCGTTGGCATCATGACGTTGCTCGAAAGCATCCTAAACAGCTGCATCATGGAGTTCCACTGCCTCCAAATCGTCCTGCTGACGATGTGATGCAAAAGAGACGTCATTGTTGGCATCATGATGTTGCTCCAAAGCATCCTAAACGGCTGCAGGTTCCAGCGCCTCCAAAAAAAAACAACAAGAAACGTAGGAGTCGTAGGAGAGAAGTAGACACAGTAAGAAGGTCTGGGGTCTGTCCCAGGTGTTGTCTGTGTTGAGTTTCCATGTTCTCTTGTGTGGGTTTTCGCCGGGTGCTCCGGTTTCCTCCCATTAAAAAAAAAAACACAAACAAGAGACGTGGGAGTTAAAAGAAGCAGCCTCACGGTGAAAGGTCCTGAGTCTTCTCTGTGTTGAGTTTCCATGTTCTCTTGTGTGGGTTTTCGCCGGGCACTCCGGTTTCCTCCCATTAAAAAAAAAAAACAAAAACAAGAGACGTGGGAGTTAAAAGAAGCAGCCTCACAGTGAAAGGTCCTGAATCTGTCCCAGGGCTTCTCTGTGTTGAGTTTCCATGTTCTCTTGTGTGGGTTTTCGCCGGGTGCTCCGGTTTCCTCCCATAAAAAAACAAAAAAACAAAAACAAGAGATGTGGGAGTTAAAAGAAGTCACCATTAATCCAGAAATGTTGCATTTTCTTGTTTGGAGCATGAGATTGCTCTGAAGCGACCTAAACAGAGATATAAATGTATAAAGATATGTATATCTTTATCTCTCTATGTATATGTATATGTATGTGCAATCGACTGTAAAAGCACAGCAATGCTGCCGGTGCTCACCCCGTGGGGCGGGGTCTGGGTATGGGAGCTAAATACGTAGCGGCCTGGGCCCCTGACTGTCGGGCATAGGTGAGCATTTGCAAGCGGCTGGGTGTTATGTTGTCAAGTGATGTGCTGTTTTGTGATATTGTTTATGTCTCAGTAAGACTGCATTTGAAGAAAGTTGCCAGTCATATTTCAATGTTTTTGGAAAAAACCCAAATCACATTGGTATTTGTCTCTTGAAAAAGACCCATCATCAATTGCCTAACAAATACAAGTTGAAGAAAACTGAAGAAATATGAACTCTTACCAGATGAAAATGAATCAAAGAGAAGAGCCAATGCTGCAAGTTGGACAGCTGAGCCCTCTTTCTCATGCATAGGCAGAAAGGCCGGATGATGCAGAAGTGGTAGGAGAATAAAATTAGGCCGATATGACAATTTGGCCAAAAACAGATGAAAATTTACATTTACATTTACATGTAAAATGAATCAAAGAGAAGAGCCAATGCTGCAAGTTGGACAGCTGAGCCCTCTTTCTCATGTATAGGCAGAAAACAGGATGATGTGGCAGTGGTAAGAGAATAAAATTAGGCCGATATGACAATTTGGCCAAAAAATGACTTTGGCAATCATGCTATGAGGCTAACGATACACATTACGTGACACCCGTAAAAGGAAGCAGAAAGAGAAACACCCAGCTTTGGGACGCATTGTGTTTCCTTGTTTGGATGATGACGTTGCTCCAGAGCATCCTAAACGGCTGTATCAGGAGGTTCCAGCGGCTCCAAATGGGCCAACTGACGATGTTGTGAAAAAGAGACGTCGTTGTTTGGATGATGACGTTGCTCCAGAGCATCCTAAACGGCTGTATCAGGAGGTTCCAGCGGCTCCAAATGGGCCAACTGACGATGTTGTGAAAAAGAGACGTCGTTGTTTGGATGATGACGTTGTATTTGTCTCTTTAAAAAAAAAAAAACATTCATCAATTGCCTAAAAAATACAAGTTGAAGAAAACTGAAGAAATATGAACTCTTACCAGATGAAAATGAATCAAAGAGAAGCGCTAATGCTGCAAGTTGGACAGCCGAGCCCTCTTTCTCATCCATAGGCAGAAAAACAGGATGCTGTGGCAATGGTAGGAGAATAAAATTTGGCCGATATGACAATTTGGCCAAAAAATGACTTAGGCAATCATGCTATGAGGCTAACGATGCACATTACGTGACACCTGACATAAACATAGGCCTATATCTCTACTCATAAATGGTCGCTTTATCAATTTCAATGTCAAATTGACATCAATTTTTTCCTCTCCGGAAACCATCACCTTACCGCGGTGGAGAGGTTTGTGTGTCCCTATGACCCTGAGGGCTGTGTTGTCTGGAGCTTTGTGCTCCTGGTGGGGTTTCCCATGGCAAATGGGAAACCCCACCACCTCAGGTGAGGGGCCAGACTAAGAATGGTTTTGGTAATTATCTGTCAAGTATTACATATTAGTAATGTAATACTATTTATTACATAATAGTATTACATTAAAAAAATAACCTCCTAAAAATGTAATAAATTCCCAATAATGTAATAAGGTATTACATGAATGTAATAAGGTATTAAATTATCACTAAAAATGTTAGTCGGGATATTTTATTACATTACTGGTGAAGTTATTACATTATTGGGTTTTATTACATTATCAATTGAGTTAAGTGCGTTATTACAGTACATTTTCAGGAATTATTACATTATAGGGTGCTACAACCCATACCAATGACTTAAAGTTATTGGCCATATTAACACGGCGGTGTGAATACGGCAAAGTGGTCCAACTCACAAAAAGTATGGTGCCCCTCAGCCCCAAAGAAAATGTTGTCCAGGACCAGGTGTTATCGAGATCTACTTCCTCACCCTCCGTGACCGAGGGTTAAACGTTGCTTTTTCAGCAGTCTTTGGTGTATTTGTCCATGATCGTTTTTTTTTCTTTTGAATCAGAAAACTGAACAGGGCCACCTTTCATCACCAAAATGCCAGTAACATCAACAATGTATCGACTGACATTTAAAGTTGCACTTGAAAACTATGTCCTGATAGAAAATACATGTTTTTATATAAAAAAAAAATAAAGAGTCTTTCTTTACTTCACTTAACTTAAATAACTGTTTGCATATTGTAATGGCAGTAACATCATGAATGAACATTTTATAAATATTGAACCAGCATTAGAGCAGCAAGGATTGGTTTTATGAAACAAATGAGCACACTCCTCAAGTATGAGCGGCGTGATGACGAAGGGAGGGGGCGGGGCCAATAAGCAGCGAGACAATTTCTCCTCTAAACACTGTCAAAAGAGACTCCGCTCGCATTCCATTTGTATTTGTATTTGTATTCTTGAAAGTAGACAACACTTTGTTGTTAACACAGAGTGTACAACGAACCTTTATGTTGCCATCTTTTGCTGAGATGAAGTCGAAATAATGCTTGTATTTCATTATGTTTATATATATATATATATATATATATATATATATATATTGTCATATGTTATATGTATAAATATATTATTTATCGTCATTATATGTTATATAAATATATATGTTATATAAAGCATGCTAGTTAGTCTAATGATTTCTCAATGCAAATCAAAACAGCTAATAGATATATATATAATATATATATATATATATATATATATATATATATATATATATATATATATATATATATATATATATATATATATATATATATTTATTGATGTATATCAATAAATACATTTATATATATTATATATAGCCTATTAGCTGTTTTGATTTGCATTGCATTGCATTTGCATTCTTTTTTTTAATGTAATAAATAGTATTACATTACTAATATGTAATACTTGACAGATAATTACCAAAACCATTCTTAGCCTGGCCCCTCACCTGAGGTGGTGGGAGCACAAAGCTCCTCAGGGTCATAGGGACACGCAAACCTCTCCATTTCCAGCTGGAAAATGCGTATCTCTGCCCCTCCATTGTTTACGTTTCTGCCGGTATAGCGACTACACGCGACCGTCCGTGAAGGTGTCGGCTAACGAAGAAAGCAGATCGTTTTTTGTTTTACTGACAAAAATAGTAACGCGCCGTGTATTTGGATAAGTAACTTTAACTTCTATCGCGGAGTCCCCGCACGCCGGGCGGAGTAATACAAACAAACTAGTGCGAGCAGAGTAAAACAGACAAACTAGTGCGGACGTTTAAGAACCGAAAAAAAGGATCGCAATTCCAACAGCTTCTTAAAGGTTTCGGAACCGGAGGTTAGGAACCGGTTCCTATTTGGAAACGGATCTCGATGCCCAACCCCAATGACATCACCGATCAGATTCCGTGGAGGACTATAAATACAGGGGCCCCAAGTTGAAAGGCGTTCTTCTTCCCACAAAGTACAGTCAGAGACGAGTTTGTGAGCGACGGCAAGTGCACAGAGCAACTACCTGAAGAACCAAAGCAGCAAGACCAGCAAAACAAGTACGAACTAACGGTGCTCTCCAAGTAAATACCCAAATTACTGCAGCCACACTTTTATCTGATACCTTACAACACACCCGAAGTCAGTGAAAGACTACCATTATCGTAGCTTTTACCAAATTAATTTATCATTTTTACGACCACGGTACCAATCCCCTCCCATCGGGAAGTAACTGAACTTTTAACGTTAGCCCCATAGCTCAAATGTTAGCGAATTAGCCACAGCCCCGTAAAGTTAACTGGTTAAACGTCTCGTTTTGAGCTTACAGGTGGTACAGGTCAGGTCCTCTGGACGGTTTAGGTTTAACCAAACGTGTAAATTCGCTCGGTGGGAGCCAACTTACAAACCTTTTGGCGCGTTTCTGTTCAGCAGTTAGCCACAGCGCGGTGTACAACATCCGGTCGACATATACAAAATAAGACGGTATACTTTTACTCCATTACATTTGGGAAATATTGTCCTTTGTGTGAGTTTGTGAGGGCTTGAAATGGTAGAAATACAAATGGGACATCACTCCGCATGTCGCTTTACTTTGATGATGTAAAAGTGTTGTTTTTTATTTGTATGTTTTATTGTTTCTTTTATCCGTTTTTTAAGTATAAATATTAGATGTAAATATTGTTTTAACCAGTGAAAAAATGCAAACCGGTATCCAATGGCAACAATAGAATACACATATCCAATAGCACCAATAGGGCTGCAACAACGAATCGATGACGGCTAGAATTTGGCAGCCGACTGCAAAGACGTCACAGGGTCGCGCCCGTGTCACCTGACCCAAAACATCGCGGGAACAAGTTTTTAAGAGCCGCTTCTTGCAGCGCTTGGCAGCGCGGTCTACGACGGCTGCAACCGGCTTGCCCACACCTCCGCTACGGCGGCCACCTTGTGGTGAAATTATTTGCCTTTTTATTTTGGTCGTTTTGATCTCATGGCTTGATCTAAAGTTCTGTGCATTGTGTTGTGAGTAGTCCTATTTATATGATGTTAGGTCTGGTTAATACAAACATAGAATGATAATACAAATATACTGGGGGAAAAAAGAATGCCTTCCACATGTTTAAGGACATGCAACATTAGTCTTTCCTGTTTCTCGTTTGTTGTTTTAATGTATTCGTTATCCAGCTTCACAAGCATGAAAAGTTTATTAAACTAACGTAGGGTTAGCTGGTTGATGACTGTGCGTGTGTGTGTCTCTTTAAAGCACGTACAGCTTAAGCTGTAATTTAATAAAAACGATCTCACAATGATGTAATAATTTAATGATTAGCTTCAAGTGGAGAATTTTCTGTAGTAAACCAGGTGGGATTCAAAAATACACTGCGATATCAACAAATTACATCCACTTACATGAGTGTAAATAAGTACATTTTTACTTAAACCTGCATGAGTGTAAATTAATAAATATAAAAATGTGTCTTGTCTGTAATTGATATTTGGGTTACTTACTTGCCTTAACGTAACAGTAATTCATAACTAAAACAACGAGGCATATTAAATGTAAATTTTGCTGTTTAACATACTTATATTATCTTTGTCATTGCAGAAAAAAACAAGCAACTATGAGTGGCTTCCTGATTGGAACAACATCACGTACACCACAGCAAGCATCTGTCTTGACAGATAGCATCCTTAACATGCTATTCACTGACATGAGGCCTCTGTCAATGGTCAAAGATGACAGCTTCAGGATGATGATTCACACCTTGAAGCCTGGTTACAATCTTCCCTCAAGGACCCATTTCACTAAGCTTATGGAGAGAAAAAATGAACAGACATTCAATGAAGTGAAGACTGCTTTTAACAACAGCAACAACAGCAAACTTGCTCTCACCACTGATGTTTGGACAAGTGTAGCCATACCTCGTTGTTACTTGCCACTACATCACAGACGACTTGGACATGAAGTCAACCTGCCTCACTAACATGCCACTGCAGGACAGACATACTGCATCCAACATTGCAGAATGGTTGGAAGAAGTTGTAGCCAGGTTTGAAATCCCTCCTAGCAACATCATTGCCATAGTCCATGATAATGGCGCCAATGTTGTGGCTGCGGCACACATCCTGGAGGAGAAGAATGTGTGGTCCTCTGTGCGTTGCACTGGTCATACCTTGTGATCAATGCTGCGTTGAAGCATCCAAGCATTGAAAAGGCTGTTGGGGCTGCAAGATGTCTGGAGCATTTAAAAAAAGTTAGCTAGCCAGTGGTAAGCTACGAGAAAAAAAACAACAGATGGCCACACCTGAGCACAGCAAGAAGTCCTCAGATACTTTGGAGAAAATAAACTTGCTAAGGAAGAAAACCCATTGCAGTGGTGGAAGAACAACAAGGACAAATATCCAATATTGGCCAGGCTAGAGCCAGGCTAGAGACCGCTTGGTCTTGCTTGGTGCTCTAACACACTCACACAAACTCACTGTTCACCTAACCATCAGGAACTTTGCATTGCAATGCAAAAATGTAAGCATGTCTACATGCTCCTGACTAAGGCTGGCTCTCTTCTTGGAAGCTATGTTGCCTGCTGCAGAGAACAGCCGCTCTGATGGTGTCGAGATGCCAGGGATGGGAAAGACCGTTCACTGGAGGCACAAGCGAGATGCGACTTCAAGGACAACGAGGCGAGACTCATCTCCAGCAAGAACGAAGGGAGAGTCCTCCTCGAAGTCCGCGAAGACCGGCTCCAGGATTTCCTCGATGAGCTCCACAACAATGACCAGTGGAGCTCCGAGAAGGAGCAGATGCAGAGGGAGATAAGTAGCCTGAAAGCCCAGCTGAGTACAGCTCTGGCTAGACCAGCCCCCCCTGCATCTGTCAGGGTGTGTGGCCCCCCTGCATGTCAAGACATCAGGGTGCGCGGCCCCCCTGCATCCGTCAGGTTGTGTGGTCCCCCTGCATCTGACCTGGAGATGTTCTCCTGTACCAGGAAGCTGACACAAGCCCGCATGTATTACCATTCCCAGCTGAGGGTCATGGTGACCAACCAAAAGAAGGAGGCCGAGCAGAGGCGCACCCGGAACAGATCGGATGCGGGCCAAGATTGAGCAGCAGAAAGCGGAGAGCAGCACGATTGCAGCAGCTCTGAAAGCATCAGAAGAGCTGCTGCAGACTGAGCATCCCCGCTTTCAGGAGAAGTCAGCGCTTAACCAGCAATGCAAAATGATGCAGAGTCCAAGATCCAGGATTCCAAGATCAGCTCAAGAGCAACATGGCGTCTTCCAGCAGGAGAAATCCTCCCTCCTTCAGGCCATGGAGAGCGTCAAGCAGACTCTCCGGGAGAAGGAGGAGCATTGGGAGACCACCGAGAGCTCCTTGAGGTCCCAGCTGGACCACCTTCAGAGCCAGAACCCCAAGAAGAAGAAGTCTTGGTTCAAAAAGCTCATGCCTGGCTCCAGCAGTCCACACTGAGGAGGACTGGGGGGGGGGGTCATTATGCTTTGTGTGTGTCCTAGGTCCAGAACAGGTGGAGACAGCTGATTGGAGGATCGTCGGAGGGGGACATATAAAAGATGGAGCCTGCAGCAGCTCTGGGTCGACACAAGCCTGCAATTATTACCATTCCAAGCTGAGGGTCCAACCAAACCAAGGAGGCCAGAGCGGACCCGGACCGATCGGATGCGGCCCAGATGAAGGAGCTGAAAGTGGAGACCAGCAGCTCTGAAAGCATCAGAAGAGCTGCTGCAGACAAGTCCTTGACTTAAAATTGATTGGGGTGTATGAAGGGTGTATAAAGAATGCTGGCCTTTTTATATATAAAAAAAATGAAAGGGGGGGAACCAGTTTAGAGTTTACAGTTTAGAGTTGAATTCACCTCTCAATAAGTTTGGTGTGGTGGGAGAGTATCAGACCTTCATCAGCATGAAGGGTACCATGCAGAGGCTTTTCTTTATTGCAAGTAACGGCAAGAACATAAAGGTCATTTGGCTTTTGAAGGATTGACCTCTGATTAATCTCAACGACAGATTAGATTCATCAAAGGCTAAGGGGACCCTTGCCAAAATGACAAGAAACAAACAAAGCATAACCAATTCCATCACATCGTATAATAGAGAATTTTCTTCCGGTTTATTATTTCCCACCGAGATTCGACAATTAGATTTTGTAAAGCACCAAAAGGATTTTATTTCAGAGTAGGGCCGGAAAATGTTGTTTCAACATTGAAAGTTTTATTTAATCACAATCTGGTTACATGAATGTTTCTGCTTTCACTACCTTTCCTTCATCCATTGACAGACACCCCTTGTTTTAGAGTAAATAAACCTCTTGATCATGGACTTTGGCCTTGATTGTTGGGTGAGCATACAGAACCCTCTTTTTTCTTTAAATTCACCTTAATCATTATTTAAATGATACATATAAAACATATAAAAAAACATTAAATTATTTTTGCTGTCTATACACATTTAGTACTGCTTATAATCAGTATTGTATCTTTATACTTTTTATTAGTTAGATCCATCTATCTTGCTTTTTCCAGGTCACTTATTATCTCACAGATCTCCTTCTGTTTTAGCACCTGTATGGTGGGTCTAGTTTAAAGACCCCCTCCAGGCATGTTTTTAAGTATATAAAAATAATCTGCAATGCCTAATATTTTGTTTAACATTGTTTTCCCTAATAAAAAACTCTGAAATTGGGCTCTAAGGACATCCACTGCTCTCTCCTCATGGAGGAATTCTGAGACACTGAATATTCATGATATGCAAATACAACAGGCCGCACGCCCAGACCATTTTACCATCCAGTCATCCAAGGAAACGGATCTTTTTAAATTGCCTCTATCAGGTTATCGTCCGTGTTTTTCCCATTCTATCATACAGTATTTTTGGAAGGTTCTCCTTAACGTAATCAGGAGCTTGAGCTTGGGTGGGAACTGTCGTCACTGCTGCTGATGAGACATTGACCCCACCATCAACATAACAGCTACATTTTTAATTAGTCATTCATACAAACGACGCCAAACGCCAGCCTTTAAACTCTCCACACACGACCACGTTGTTGATTCCCTCCCCTCTCCCCTTGGTGACCTTTGACCCTAGGGACTGACCTGAGCAGCTCCGCAGGTCACGCTCTCCTCATCGTACCTGGTGACACGCCGAGGGATTCGGAGCAATAATGCAGGGAAGAAATAGGTGCGAGGGAACTCCTGTTGCTCCCTGAACTATGGATTATGCAAACAAGGTGCTTTATTCAAACAATACCCTGCTAAGCTACCAGCCTGCAAAAATATCTTTATTACACAGTAACGCCACGTTTCCTAACATTCAGCACTTTCCGCCACTGTATGGGAATGACAATGTGTATTAAAATGCCACACTCACCAATAATAATGACAATGGCATCAACAGAGCTCACATTGGAGGCAAATGTTCCAAAAACGACGGCTTTTTCACGTTGTAGACTGCATGTTTCAAAAGGTTAATTGGGCTTCGGTCTAATTACTGTTTAAAAACGTGTGACAACATCTGTGCTCTGCAGAATTCATGTCTTTGCTCATCTATCATTAGGGCCATGCATATAGTCATCCTGGACGGCTGACACTTATTTTATATATTGCACTGATTCGTTATCATACAAAACTATCATCCACATAATTAAGCTCTGAACTTGTCAAAGTGGACAACACTGAAAATTAATATGGGGACATAATTTTCACAATTGTTAAGCATCTTCTAAATGGATGAGGATTTCAAACGAGGGCTCCTCCGTCTCCTTCAAGCTTTGCCTGAAGAGTTGGGAGTGCTGCCAGGACGTCTCTTCTTCTTCACCACTGAGTGACGCTTCCACCGTGAACTCCAAGGATCCGGACAGACTCGGAAACGACTGCATCTTCCCATCTGATGGTTCAAACGCAGGACAGGAAATTATTAGGAAGGGATCATGTCACACGTTGTATTTTAATCAGAATATCTACTACATAGTCATACCTCCAGAGAACTCTGTAGTAATCTGGCCTGCCTGCAAGTGCCAGGAGACTTTCCCAGAGTGGAAGGTCTGGCTACTGGCCATGATTGAGACGGACTTTAACTTCATTCCAGTCGGCGCAAAGTCAAACTTCCAGCTAATTCTTCCCATCGAGGAGCCTTCTGTTCGAGCAATGTAAACCTGAAGAAAGAAATACAATCTGGTCATCTGCTGCAAATTGTTCCAGGATCTAAAAGAGGTGGCTCGTAGTATGAGCAGAGTTTTCTCATTTCCTACAACCCCTTATTATTTTACACCAGTGTAGGGCTTTTTTCCTCATCTCAGTCATGTTCACAATAACATCAAACCAACTGCAGCATCTAAGTGCTTGTTTTGGTGCGTTGACTCTTCTGTGGAAAACAGAAGGTGCCTTCTCCGACCATTAACACCCACTCTTGTGTCTCGGCGTGGTTCTCAACAGCCTGATTTAATCAAACAATGACTACAACTTATTTAAAAATGCAAATGAGGCCTATTTTACATATTCTAATGGCTTCTGAAGTGTTCTTTTGTGTGTGTGTTTTTAAATAGCACTCCACCAGTTTTACAAATCAGTTTACTCATTAAGGTGAATACTAGTTAGCTTGTAAAAATAAGGAATATTATGCTTGATGTTTCTTTGCCTATTCCACAAAAACTTCCAGATATTCATGGTCTCCAAAGGATGAATCCTAATTGACTTGGGTGAACTTTAATCTAGCACCATCTTCTGGTCAAGATTTTATTTTTTTCCCCCAATACTTTGGCATATAACTAAATACAGTACCTGCAAGACTATTGGCATTCCCATCAGCCTCAGCTGTTTTTTTGTGTGTTTAGTGCACCATTATGGACCGTGAAGCCTGCAAGACTGCTGAGAAGATCATCAGGGTGCCTCTATCATCTCTGCAGGGCATCTACCACCACAGATACCATAGCAGAGCCTGCCACACACTCCCAACACAGGGTTTCCCACATGTATGCCATCTGGCAGGAGGTACAGGACGGAATCTCTAGGCTGAGAGTCAGCTTTTATCCTCAGACCATCAGACTCATTAACAGACCAAAGCCACTGCCCTTACCCCCACCCTAACCCACCTCACCGTACGGAAAACTTAATTTAGCTTGCCAATGTTAGTTGTTAGCATCTATCCAACAAAAGTACCAACACTTTCCTGTGCCGTTTAGAACTAAATGGGAGTACGATGACAATCATAATTCAAGATGGATGACGAGTATTCTCACTTATGTTGAGTATTTACATTTTAAGTTCTCAACCCCCCAAAAGCATTAAGAATATATTTCCTATCCTGAGCCACACTGAAAAAAAATATAGTTCAAATTAATCCAACAAGAAAAAAACCCTACCATCTGCCAGTCGTCCTCCACCTTTCTGAAGACGGACTCCTTCTGCCACACACACTGATCCCATCTCTGAATGACCTCAGAGTTGTTGGACAGCCGACAGTACTGGTCTTTGGAGGCACTGTAGCGCACATGCAGCAACCCGTCACTCTTCTCTTTCTCAGTGGGAGTGAACACATAACCCACAGCCTGACAGAAACGAAACAGACTCTTTTAGTCAAATACAGATGTATTAGGCATCCAGCTATTAGGTTATCAAGCTATGATACATAAAGCTTTTTTAAAAAATGCTTAAAATAAGATACTGGTTGCTGAAGACAAGATCTTGTAATTGTGGTCTTTAAGTCGCTGCGTTTTTTCTCATTACATGACTGACAACGACAGGGGGACGCTACTGTCTGATCATGTGTTTCTGGTAGCAATTACTCTCGTTATCATGACCTCAATAAAACTGTTCAGAGCTACAAAAATAATACTGGGACAAAATGCTGGAAAATACTTCAATTAACTGTAATGACCATCAAAATTAATGGGTGACACCTAATATTGATCCCTTATTCAACATCACAATTAAGAACATGTTGCTGGTGCAAAGATGTCGATTGAAATGTCTGTTAAAATAGGTGTAATGGAATAATCAGTAGATACACAATGCTGAGGGCAGTAATCAATAATAACGGGTTATATTATTGTATATGAAAACTGTACTTGTAAGGAGGTCCCTGATTTAGCATTTCTGGTCTCCCCCCGTGCTATCCTCCAGGCCAGAGAGCCAGAGTCACGTCCGCCCAGCTCTCCTGGTTTGGGTGTCTTTGGGGAAATAAACTCCACCAGCTCGACGAGCAGCCTCTCTGTCAGCTCCTTCTTCCTGTCTGGACTCAGCGACTGCTGCCTCTTCAATATCAGAGCAGAAGGAAAGTGCTTTACGTCAGACTCGCCATGGAAATCAGTCTTAAATGCAAGGGTTTAAGGGTTAAGATTTACCGAGGCATTAAGTCCATTAATGGTGTGCAGCAGCCAGGCCTCCTGAACCTTGGTCCTTCTCGACAAAACCTCCAGATGTTTGCAGGAATACCTCCACGTCACATCAACCACCTGCATCACAAAAACATTGGACGTCACTTGAGAATTAATTTCTAAACCTAAATTTCCTTTTTCTTCTTAAAAAGTAAAAATATGTACAAATTGGGCATATCAGAAATTCTTTAAGATACCCAGTGGAGATCTTCTCCATCAGTAACGCTATGGAGCCGTGTTATTATGTGTAAGTCCCATGTGTGCATTATGTGTGCACTTGCATGCTGATACATTAACCAATGCATTTGAGGCAAAGTACAAAGGACAGAGTGGGGGAATCAGAAAGTACGGAGTGTTTATTTGACAGTTTTTGCCTGACCTTCAAAATAAAAAAAACATAACGGCAAAAATCTAAAGTAAAAATAAAACTGGATCTATATCAGTGTCTATCTAAGAACTTATTATTAGCCACAGCAGTTGTAGTATGTCGTATCCGTTTGTCTGACCTGGTCCTTAGAGAAAGCCAGAACGTAGGCCAGTTTCTTCCCCCAGCCAACCTCATACAGGAGAGGCTTATCACAGCCGTTCTCACATGAGTCACAGTGCAGCCAGCGGCGCTGAGAGGCCGAGTAAATCTCTGTCCACACGTGGTCTGAAACATCAGAGAGCCCAACTGATCGTCACTGAGCCTGTCACACACTTTACACACTGCATGAATCGCTCTGACATCAGAGCAACTATGACAGTACAGCATTTTGTGATGTCATAAAATGATTCCAAATATATGAAGCTCGTGTAAAGCTACCAATATCAATATCTCAGATTGGTATAATTCTCATTGTAGAATATTCAAAATAACTGGTTCGGTGTTTCACAGAATTCTATTCTTGGAGATGGTGTAAGCTCGACCTTGTGAAGAGAGTTTGCAAGTATTGTTTTGTCCGTCAGATACCAGGAAATAAAACATGCTCATTGCGTTTTCTCAGAGCCCAATGTGACATCTTCATCTTGATTTGTCTGACAGATATCCAAAACTCAAAGATATCCAGTTTGCTATTGTCAAAGACAAATATTCACCTTTGAGATGCCAGAAGAAAGAGATTTATTTTCTTAAAAAAATGATTGATCAATTTTGTTCCAAATAACTGTTCAATGATTAAATTAATCAACTACACATTGCAGCTCTAAGCTCTAAGATGATGAAGAGCATAAGATGTGGGTGATTGCTCCACAAAAAAACGGACCTTGAGTTGATGTTTTTTCTCCCTCTAAATAACTGACTATCATTCAGGACGCCTAGTCAACAACATCTCCTCCTAATATGTCTCAGGCTTTCTTGCGAAGCAGAGCAGAAAATCTAATCAGCAACGCATACATTTCCCTCAGGATAAATAAGGCATCTAACTATCTCTCCAAGAGTCAGTCATGTACATACCCGTGCTGTCCCAGATATATCTGGCCTCAAGGCCGACGGCTCTGCAGCACAGTGTGAAACAGTTAGCCCACTCCCCGCAGCGCCCCCTCCTGGTTTCAAGAAGCTTCTCAGGATTGTTGTACCTGGTATTAACATCACAGAAAACAAGCATGCAAATCATTAATTATTCTCCATGTATTTTGTGGTCAAGTTTTTTACTCCATACTATTTTAAACACAGCGAAATAAAACTGTTTTTAACATTGAAATGTACAAATGGTGAAAACTTGCCTACCTCTTTCAGCAACTTAATCCTAGTTAAGTTGAAGGAAAACTGCCCATAAACTCCTTGATTTGGGCAGTAAGAACAACCAAAATGTTCCAAAAACATACACACAGACCTGGGGAATCTGGTGGAGAGCTGGCAGCTCTGACAGTAGTGGTTCTCCACTCGCTGGGCTCCCCATCGGATGTCATCGGTGCTGGGACTGAGGGAGCTGGAATTCTGGGTCGGGCCTTTGCAGCGGCTGCAGGGCAGACAGTCCACCCAGGAGAAGAAGTCCTGTTTGAACCACCTGAGCAACTCCAGCACCAGGAAGTCCTCTAGTCCAAGTTTACATTCTACGGCAAGGAAAACAAGTCAGTTGGTTGGTTTGCATACAGCGTGATCCAGACATATAATTGATCATTTTGAATGAATAAAGAGATGTCACCTGGATCAGCCTCTGTCGCCTCCTTCCGCTTGTGTTCAGCAGCAGAGGACAGCTGCTGGTGAGGAATGTGGCTCCGGGCTTTTTGCTGCAGCTCAGGGTTTTCATACAGCATCACGTGTTGGAAGTTTGACTGGAGAGTCACAAAGAAGCTCATACTGCTCTCCTGACAGAAAGACAAGAAAACATCCAGATTATACACAAACGAAAAATCAAAACAGAGACAATCTGAACTGAAGAAGGTATGCAGAGGTGTTTATATCATTTACTTTTTAAAAAGCTATAGCCATCCCAAGTGTGTTACCATTTTCTTTATGCCCTCTTTTTGACTTACAAAGATGATTGCATCCTATATAACATCCTACACCCAATATCTTAAAATAATAAAACATTATTAATAGCAAAGAAAGGGAAGGGAAATTACAAATTTCCGAATATATGGCAAATACAGAAAATGGTGACGATTACAACCCCTCGCTATATATAATAAACAGTTATTACTGCCACAGAATGAGTAAACAGGGTAGGCAATATAAATGACAACAGGTTATGCTACATCCTGATATGTTTATATGTATAAAAATGTTACTGACGAAACAAATCAATTGCATGATATTGATACACATTGGTCCTGTTAGCTACTGGTTGATAAGTTGTTAATATTTAAACCAGTTACTGTGATAACAAGTTCATAATTTCAGGTCATTTTTTTTTTTAGCAAAAATGCTAAAGAATAACAAGTTCCCAATCGTCCAATGTAATGATTTGATGCTTTACATTATCACAAATAAATTGTATTTTGGAATCATCATCAGACAAAGCACGCAATATGGACCTCTGAGAAATAGTGAAGGGGAATTTTTTGACATTTTGTGTGTTTTCATGATTAATCATTTAATTGAAAACATAACTGGCAGTTAAATTACTGGCAATTGGTAATTGCAGCCCCAGTTCGTTATGATAAATGAAAAAACCCTGAAGTGGAAAGAAATTGACCTTTTATGACAGGGCAAACGTTTCTGCATACCATTAAGCTTCAAATAAATAGATTATACAGACAGATGGCTCAGAGGTTTAAATACAAGTGAAAACAGGCAGGAGAAAACCCTAGAGGCTCATGAAAAAAAAAACAATTATCTACGTGGGAGACTTTTAATATAAACCTTATTAACGGCCTACCTGAACAGATTTAATAAGGAGGGGGGAGATCTATAATACACCCCAAGAAAAGTAAAGACACAAACTCAGAGAAAAAAAAAAATAGAGAGAGATAAAAAATATAGAGAAACGGCGAAGCATTGTATATACAAAATCATTGTAAAAGCATGCAGCAATCATACAAACGTTTTTCCCTGCTGCTTGCTGACAAGCATGCAATAATGATTTATTGCTTCTACAAGGACCGCCTGTTTTTCTCTTTCACACTTGCCTGAGGAAGGTCTTACAGATCGAAACGTTGCCTTGAAAAAAAGAAATAAACAATGTATTTGGATCCTAACAGTGTGCAGACCTCCTTTGTGCACTGCAGTTAAGCATCTTTGTCTTGCACCCGAGTACATTTGCCTGGATGTGCGTACACTTGGTCCTTCTTGGAACGCACACTTGTGACATATGACATATTACCCACACTGGGGCCAGAATCCACAACAATTTGATGTTGATTTTATGGAATTTTGCAGTTGATCAGGGAAGGGTCGATTGTTTGATAATACAGCTAAAGCTACAGCTCACAATTTCTGCCATTTATACCAGCGATGAGCACATATTTACCAATGATGAAGGCTGTGATGGAGTTGGTGCTACTGGCTGGCTGGAAGAGGCGGCGGCAGTAGCAGCAGCGGCGGCAGTAGCAGCAGCAGCGGCAGCAGCAGCAGAGACCTCTTGTGCAGAGACTGAGGCTGCAGCAGTCTGAGCAGTCACTTGGACGGGCTGTCCTCCATGCAGCCTCTGATCCCTCTCTGCTGCTATGGAGTCCCTGATGAGCTTCAGCTGCTCCACTGATGCAGACTTGGCGAACACCAGATGGGTCTCAGCCTAAAAAGAGGTGCAAGAGGTCATAATATATATTCACAGTTGGGCCAATGACCAAACAGACTCTTGGCAATGCAGCAAGCGATACACTAGCAACACTGGGTTTAACTATTAAAAATGCTTATCAAATACCTCCTCAAATCCCATCTCGAAAAGGCATTCCACAGCACCCTTGATGGGCAACAGCTTGGTTGAGAATGTAGGGTTGCCTATGCGGATCGATCTGTACTTTTCTTCATTAGGATACCTGTTGGAAGATGACATAATATGTGTATAATAAGTACAGCTGTTCAAGAGCCTTTGCAGAGATTGTTTTTTTTCTGGTGTGGGGTGGAAGGAACAAATCACTATATACAAGCCAATGAATGATGTGTTCGTACATGAGTGTTTATTGTACACATGTGGCAGTAACATAATACTATACTTAACTGACACCAGTTTGCACAAAAGTAGGCATTTTCTAACACTGGTGCGAGTCTGCTCATGTTTTAAACATTAACCTCACTGCACATCGTATAACATAGATATTGCTACTTGAGATAGAGATGTAACCATTAAAAACAAGCTTCCTGGTGAGTCACTCGTATGACGAATTATCCAAGAACACTCGAGTAAAACTTAAGTCGGCTCTAATAACGTTACAGCTTTGCAAGCTTTACTGGCGGCTAGACTGCAGATGACACACCGATATTAGCTAGTTTTATTTGAATTGTACACAAACTGTCAGTTCAGCTAACGCATCTCAACACATCGTCGGTGTCTTGCTTGGTTAAGTTCACAGCCTTACCTCAAAATGTTATCCGCGTACGTAAGCAACAACTTCGCAACATCTAGAAACGCTTCATTAGAATTTTCACAAAGCGTTGTCACTGCTGGTGACACAGCCATACTGCTACGCCTCGACAAACCTAAAATCCTTTCCCCTTTACAGTATGAGAGCTAGCGTTAATGCTAATGGTGCGATTTCGGCTAATAGATGTTTTGGGTCCTCTCTTTAGCTGACCTATCAACGCCTGAATACATGTTGGCAGCTTTAACTGTAACAATAGATACACTTGTTTTTTGACATCGTTGTGTTTCATGACACACAATCATCAGTTGTCTTTCTTCATCTCTTTATTTTTTTTTTTGTTGAACATTTACTCGTAAAACGAATCCGGCGTTCAAAAGTGCTACCTAAAACAGCTACGGGCAGATTCAAGGATGGGCTCGTGTCCTCGGTTTATGACTATTAACGCTTGACAGGTAACTTCGAAGAAGCGTCTTACAAACTGAAGTTCGGTTGCGTTTGGAGACATTTAAACGCTGGTTTTGTAAATGTATTTGTCACACAGCTACAAGCAAGCTGTGTGACACTTGACAGATATAACAGCATGTCCGCTCTGTCACTATCCCGTTGGACTCAACTCCAGCTGAGACCACGGGACTTCAGGGCACTTCTTCACAAGACCGTCTGTTTTTGTCCAAATGAAGACTCCCGACACAGCAGCTCTGGAAAGCACAAACGGAGGGTTGTTGTCACTGGCGTGGGGTTGGTGTGTCCTCTGGGCACCGGGACTGCACTACCCTGGGACCGGCTGGTTAAAGGCCACAGTGGGATTGTGGCTCTTCACTCAGACGAGTACAAGACTGTTCCCTGTAAAGTGGCAGCACTGGTGCCCAGAGGAGATGCACTGGGTCAATTTAAGGAGGAGAGCTTCGCCTCTCGTGGGGAGATCAGCAGCATGTCGCCTGCCACTGTAATGGCCCTGGGAGCCGCTCAGCTGGCCCTGGAGGACTCAGGTTGGCACCCCGAAACCCCAGAGGAACAGCTTAATACCGGGGTGGCTGTTGGCATGGGCATGGTGTCGTTGGATGAAATTGCTCGCACCTCCGTTGATTTCCGAGAAAAGGGCTACAAGAAAGTCAGCCCCTTCTTTGTTCCTCGCATCCTCGTGAACATGGCTGCCGGGCACATCAGTATCAGACACAAACTGAAGGGTCCCAACCATGCAGTGTCCACAGCATGCACCACAGGCGCACATGCCATAGGTGATGCTGCCAGGTTTATTGCCCACGGGGATGCAGTTGCTATGGTTGCAGGGGGAACAGAATCCTGTGTGGGGCCTCTGTCAGTAGCGGGCTTCGCCAGGGCACGCGCCCTCGCCACCAAATGGAATGACAACCCCACACTGGCGTCGAGACCCTTTCACCCAGAGCGGGAGGGCTTCGTGATGGGCGAAGGAGCGGCAGTGCTCATTCTGGAGGAGCTGGACCACGCAGTGAAAAGAGGAGCCCGGATCTACGCCGAGATCCTGGGTTATGGACTTTCAGGGGATGCCAGCCACATAACCGCTCCCACTGCAGATGGAGATGGAGCATTCAGGTGACTCAGTTTAGTTTATTCAAGCATAGAAGAGACAACCATTTGTGTGCTTACATGTTATTTTAAATAATATATATGATGTCACAAACTACTGTTACATCGCTGAAAGAAACACAAGCAAAAATGTTAGCCCGAGGTTACTCTCAGTTTATGTGGAGAATCAAACAAAAGTGAAGGTTAAATTATTTCATGTTGTAAACTGTCATCGCAGGTTAGAGAGCCATTCCTCAGTTCAACTTTAACCACCATCTTTACAGGTGCATGTCGGCAGCCCTCCGAGATGCTGGCGTCTCACCAGGAGATGTGACATATGTGAACGCTCACGCCACGTCAACGCCTTTGGGTGATGCGGCTGAAAATGCCGCCATCAAGAGGCTCTTTCAGCAAAGTGTCAAGAACTTGGCTGTCTCCTCCACCAAGGGAGCCACAGGACATCTGCTCGGGGCCGCGGGGGCCCTGGAGGCAGCGTTCACCACTCTGGCCTGCTACCACGGGGTCCTGCCACCAACCCTCAACCTGGACCGTACCACGCCGGAGTTCGACCTGAATTATGTTCCCTGCACAGCGCAGCCATGGCACGTTCAGGGCCGACGGGTCGCCCTCACAAACTCATTTGGATTTGGCGGCACCAACGCCTCACTGTGTCTCACCAGCATCTGATGATACAATGCTTGACTTTTTATTTTTTTTAAATCACATCTCATCCAGTGTGTATACATTACCTCTGGCATGGTAGAGTTTCAGTGACTGAATATTTTCAGTAGAATTGATTAGTACGACTGGTTTGTGTGTTCAATAACAGGCTTGAAACTGCACTAAAAGCAATTAAAAGCATTAAATCCTTGAAAAATGTTTATTATAGTATCTGTGTGGAAGAGCAGTCCTGCTCTGGCTTGTGATTGGCTCCGATCCCCAATATGACAATAATGTTTATTTATTTTTTTACCACTAGCAAAGCTCCAAATGAGCTGCTCAGTGACCAACTGATCAGACTTGAGTAATGTGTGCTCTATAAAATAGTAAAATGTATTATATATTTTTAAAGGATTAGTGAAAAGTGTCCTGTGTAATTGATTAAAGTCAAAGGTGACATTTTCAACAGTCCTAAACGATTCACTTTACCATTATATAAAACAAAGAAAAGCAGAAGATACACTAATTATACCGAACTTCACCTTCTGGAGGAAAGCCAAAGGCAGTCCTTGAACTGAACTGTTATATGTATGTATGATATATATGTATATATATATATATATATATATATATATATATATATATATATATATATATATATATATATATATATATATATATATATATATAAAAATGCACCACTGGAGCTATAGAATAATAATAATAATAATAATAATAATAATAATTCGAGCATCGTTCTGATACAGACCTCATCTTTATTCCAGCAGGTGGCGTTGGTTCACAGCAAGTCATGCACGTTCTTAATTATGTGCCATTACTGGTACATTTTGCATCGGAGACATCCAGGAGACACTTAAGTTCAACAGAAATAA
Source organism: Chelidonichthys spinosus (assembly GCA_029853015.1). Taxonomy (NCBI): domain Eukaryota; kingdom Metazoa; phylum Chordata; class Actinopteri; order Perciformes; family Triglidae; genus Chelidonichthys; species Chelidonichthys spinosus. The sequence continues at coordinate 15,841,725 of CM056836.1, read as the reverse complement.
AAAAAAACCATAATTAACAAGCAAGCAAACTGACTCTGAGCACCTGACCTTAGAGCAATCAACGTATGAAAGTGCTCGGAAGTGAAGTAGCAAGGGAGAGACTCAAGGCTTTTAGATCCATTAGAATTCAATGAGAGGAAATCATCCAATAGCAGAGGTTGAAATTAGTAATTGCTGTGTGGAGATAATACCCGTTAATTGCCTGCTGTTAGCTTCCCATATTCAACCTGAGCTTTCTTTACTCAGGAACCGAGGCTCAAGAAGGCTTGGACAATTGATTGCAATTTACTCATTAGGAAATAAGTGGTGCTGTAGGGTTGTGCAGCTGACTTTAATAAGACCTTAATGGAGGCGGCCTCTCACCTTATGTGCCTTTCGTGATTGCTGATGAAGGCACTTTCCAAACCAAGACGTCTGACTCAGTGTTGTTCTTTTGACTTTAGCCTGGTTTGGCCTTTTGTTTTACCGTTTTGTGATACACAACATGTGAAAACAACGAAGGGGCAGAGGGTTTGAGTAAGACAGGTTAACTGGGGACAGGCTGCCATTATGTCAGGGTTGAAATGAAAGTAATACACAAGCTATCCCCTGAGGGAAGAGGGGCAGTTTTCCAAGTTACCTGCCTTCAAAGACTGAAGGACGATTATTCTGCTCCTGTGTGTGGGTGAAGAAACGCACCGTTCATGTCTGGCATCCTGGGGGAGACATCACGTGTCTATGAAGGGACACCGAGGGACCGTTTGCAGCCTCTTACGTGATGTGTGTTTTACGTTTCCCTGTTTTGGGACCTGTGAGAAAGTCAGCCAAAGCTTTTTTATAAATCTGATTTTCAGAACAGCAATGGTCGTTTGAATTGAATTCAAGGTTTTTCTTGGGTTTAGTCAACAAAACATTTTATTTAGGTTGAAGGGGAAGAAATGATCATTCTTTTCATGGTTGGGATTCAAATAAGTACCGAAACCATAGACTGTATATATGAGAAGTGGTTTGTGGACATCGGACCAAGTTATTTTTGTCTGTGAGATAAGATTTTGGCTTGATGGTGGAAACAAAAACAACAACTACTAGGAATATCCAGGGAATAAACCAGCTGGCCTAACAGATAACCTGTCAAAAATGGGTTGATCCTGCATGGGAAATAATGGTCTTCATCGTGTTCATACAGTAAATGTCTAAGGGTCACCAAATTATTATGATTAATATTCTGGGGACAAGGAATATCCATCTGTCCAGGAGTGGAAATATCCTAGGATCAGATGGAGTTATCAACAAACCAATTTACTAAAATCACCTGATTTAGATAAAAAAAAAAAGTTTGATTATGGTAATTATTTCATCAGTTTAGTCTAATCAAATATTCAATTCGCTCACAATATCTTTCTGTTTTTATGCGTCATAAGTAGTCCATGAGGCCAAATTTGAACCGAACCTCTGACACTGAGATCTTGGTCTCATCTTCTGCTCGGCCATTTGGCTCCGTGTTTCACTTGATGAATAATTGTGCTGTCCCGACGTGATGTAAAGCCGGATTCAGATGATGAATCACTGTACAGGGGAATGTCGTTGCAGACCCATTTTTAGAGATTAGGTTTTATTAACTCTTCTGGATGTCACACCCAGCTAATGAATAAATAAATTATTCATCCATTTTTTTTATTTTAAATAATCTGACGTAGATAAATGAGTTGCAACAAGCCATTTTTTCCCCTCTTAGAAAGGAAAGCCCGGCATCTTCACGGGGGAATATTTTGGCCTCATCATACATCACTCTCTGTCCAACGCTGGTTTCTCACCCTGATGCACAACTTGTTTCTTTGCTCTCAGTTTTACAGCAAGAGTTCACTCTCCTGCACTGTGAGATAAAGGAATTATAACCGCTGCACCATTACATGCACACTGTCACTACCTTCAAGTAGTAGTGAATAGACAAAAACATGTCCCAGCATTCCATGCACAGAGTGGGGGATGAGTATTTTGCAGCAGTGCCGCGTCGTGGTGCAGGTCTTCTTCCCTGCCCGTGTACTCTGAGAGCTTAGTGTTCCCAGTCCACTCAATATAGTTGCTGGGCAGGAACTATTGATTCCTGTTGCTGGAATGATGACTTCAGTTCATGTTATTCCTTCTCCTACTCCTCTTTTTTTTCCTCTTTTTTTCATCCCTGCCTCCTAATTAGGAGATATCCAAGCTGAATTATGATCGCCATGGCAACAGAGTCAGCATGCATTCCCTTTGATATCACCCTGTCCCACATGGAGCACACAGCTTATCACCAGGTTCTAAAATTAGACTCTCACTCTCTCTCTCTCTCTCTCTCTCTCTCTCTCTCTCTCTCTCTCTCTCTCTCTCTCTCTCTCTCTCTCTCTCTCTCTCTCTCTCTCTCTCTCTCTCTCTTTCTCTCTCCCTCTCTCTCTCTCTCTCTCTCTCCCTCTCTCTCTCTCATGGCATACAACTTACTTAAATTCACACAATCTGTCTGTAGCAGTTTGATACAGAAAGAAGTTTATTTCACAGAAGTTGCTGCGAGGGGTCAACATGGGGGACACTTCATTCCAGGTGTCGCTCTGAGGGTTGTAAACCTCAGCGCTGCAGAGACGGCTGGTGCCACCAAAGCCGCAGACCTTTGGGAGAGGGAGTAAATTAAAAGGTCAAACGGAGATTGAACCAGTTTCTCTGAATCTACAAAAAACAACTGCTGATCAAATCTCCGGAAAACGTAAAAAACAGGAAAGGACTTTAAAAGGGTTTGAGAATGAACACTTTTCTTGGCTTCTACTGGTAATAAATGTGACGTCATTGGCTTCCATGACCATGCGCTGGCAGTCTGTGTTGGTATTCACGAGCTCATTAGACATCACATTGATCCTCACGTACTCTGGTGCCATCGAGGCCAGCCACACCTGCACAGAGAAAACAGGACAGAATGTTTGAATTGAAGTTGGCAGTACTTAAGGCTGGTCCTTTTATCCTACCTAACCAAATCTATTCAAAATGTCATCATTAAAATCCTTAGAAATGTCATATTCTACATTTTTATTAAACAACACAAAAATGAACAATGCGTAAGTTTATATGTGCAGTTGCTGCTTTCTGTGTGTTAGTGAGGATTAACAGCATACAACCACCAGTATGTGGGATTGAGTGCAACTGGTGCAACACCCAGTACAACAGTGTGGCTCATTGATGTGTTTTTAATGTTTTGCTGGAGGTCTGTGACTCTGAGGAATAAGCTATATTCAGCTTTGGATACACAGACCTGACAATAGGACTAATTTAGTGTCGGTTTTGGTCTCTTCATGGTATTTGCTGACAGTGAGAGCAATATGGAGCATGAAAGCAACATTTCAAATGATTTGACTCTAGAGGTGGCGCTACAGACTACTGTTGTAATCAGGATGAAACCACGGAGAAGAAATCTACACATGTGACAGGAAGTCATCGTACCTTAGACAAGAGTACAGCCATGTGGTCTCTCCTTTGTTGGGGTGCGTGGGCGATCCAGCGGAGGACGGCCTCATACACAGTCCTCTTGTTTCTCAGTCTGAGGTCGTCTCTGTTAAGGATGGCGGTGAGTTTCTGCACAGAGAGCTGCAGGAACTCTTCAGAGAAAACGAGCTCCTCAAAGTGATCAACGATGAAGCTGTAGGCCTTGTGGTGCAGTTCGAGGCAGAAGCAGACAGCGATGAACTGGAAGATGCCGATGCAGTTCTCTGGGCAGAGCTGGCCCTCCAGGAAGCGCAGCACTTTTGCACAACTCCCATCACATTGAACTGATCGGCTGCTAGAAGCAGCTCCTGTACGTTTTCCTCCGTCACTGAAACAGAGCCGGTGTATGCAAAGTCGATGAAGAGCAGCATCATGTCAGGAGTCAGGCCGGGGATGTTGGAGACCTCTTTGTCTGAAGAAGACCAGCGTTAGAAGAGAGCTCTGTGGGTCAGGATGAAAACACAAAGAAGAGAATGAGAAACTGACGTCAGATGTTCCTTCTTTGCTTCACATTAATAACTATAATAAGAAATATAATGTGGCACTTTTCAAAACAGCAGCAGAGTGAAATATGACTGATATCAAGGATCCTCCCAGTTTATGTGTAGCTTTCAACCACATGACTGACAAACCCAACACGCTGAATGACACACATGGAATCTATTGAATAAATGACATCTGGAATGAAAATAGTGAATTATATGCATTTTGTAAAAGATGTGTAACTTTTCTGAATGAACTACATTCTAAAATCTGCTTTAAAGAACAGTAGTATGGAACTGAGAGACCAGTAGTTCAAATTCTACTTCACATTAATCCCATTTTTAAAAAACAACAAAACAATAACACATTTGGCAAACATCATAAATCCAACTTGAGTTTACATCTACAATCAATGTATATTTAGTATAGTTGATATGAGATGAATGGAAACAAGAAACCTCATTTGAGATGATAACCAGTCAAGGCATTATATTTATAAAACTATACCGACTGTGTAGACAGATGGGAAACGACACCACTGGTTGACTTCTTGAAATTTTAATTATCCTTTCAAATATGTTTACATATATTCTTGTGGCTGTCTATCAGGTGTTTAATGTCCTCTCCTTGATGACACTTGGTTTTGTTTTTTTTAATCACAAATGCTCTATGAGCTTGTTACGTGTTGTGGCTGTTCTCTCAGACTTCACATCGCTAATTGATCAATTTATAATAATGTTTAATGTTTTAGTTTTTCTCTACTTTTCAGAGAGGTGTTAATTCAACTATAAGTCTCTTCTTTCGGCTGAAGTTTGCATTGCTAAACACTCAACCGTGCACACATTGACAGACACGTATATTAAAACACACATTCATTGCCCAGAATCTGCACTCACTCCCTGGTATTACACCGCCGCCTTACCTCAAGGGCAAACACAGCAGGTGTAGCAGATAAATAGCTGCTAAAATCAAATAGATTACATCAAATTGCTTGAACTTATTGGCCGGGGTCGTTGTGGTCACATGGCCCCTCACAGTCACAAACACCATATGAAATAGGCCAAAATCCATTTCAGGAAGAAAACACCAGGCCCCAAACAGCTACAGATTTATTATGATGTGAAAATATGAAAATATGGAATTATGTTAACTTTCTACCATTTTTTTGTTCTAGCTGAAAAGATCTGGAAGATCATATTTACCGAGATCATCTTTTGTTTGGGGCCGAAGCTATCTACCTTCAAACTCGACATCAGTCAGGAAAATTGTTCCCATAAATTTGACTCATTGCAAATTAATGGAAATACAGTCTTATTTTTCATTTCGTGCCTCTCTCTCTCTCTCTCTCTCTCTCTCTCTCTCTCTCTCTCTCTCTCTCTCTCTCTTCTCTCTCATAAAAAATATGCATATCAACTTTAACTTTCCGAAAAACTATTTTCTTATTCTTTTCTCATGACAGCAATTTCATAACTAATAATGTTTTAAGAAGAAATAAGTTGAGCTATGATGGCTGTTTCTTCCAGGAAAGCCATGTTTCAGTCTATTCATTACTTCATTACTTCACTCATTAACACTGCTGCTGACCTTTCCCAAACATATCTCACCCCGGTGGTACCTCAGGTCCATTCGGATTTCTTCCTGTCCTCACTGGGTGTTTAGACCAAAAACAGCCCTGTTCTACAGAGATATGACATTATATATAATGTGATATTGTGTAATAACATTTGTGTGTTCATGTTGCTCCAGGTAGTGGTTGAAATATGATCCAAGAAGACTCGTTTGACTAATAGATAGCTCTCCTTTTTACGATACTGTGAGAGTTATACAGTCTGCCTCTGTCTGAAGGCAGGCAGTGAAATTTGAGCACAACGATTAAAAAGAAGACGGCCTCTCGATGATGAATCGGTTCCCTTCGTTCGTTCGTACAAAAGAGCCCTTCGACAGACTCGTGACAGTCATGAACGTCACATCACTGAAGCACTGGCTCAGTGATATACGGGAGAGGTCAAGGATGGAGCCACATATGCCACAGTTGTCGCATCAGATTCTCCTGCAAGGAAGACAGATGAAGGCCTTTTTTTTAGCATTGGTGTCGGCAGCACTCTATATCTGCACTTTAGCTCTAGTTTTGGATAAAATGTCAGTAGGCCTGGAGATGTTATTGCTCATTGACACGCACACGGTGAAATGAACCAGCTTCTTTAAAAATAGTAATCATCTCCAAACTTTTCCTCTGTTGAATCCTTTTTTTTTCTACACCAGAGGATGTTCAACAGACAGGAACACAAACTTCACTGAGAGGTAATAATTTATATTCACTACCTCATTAAAATGTCTTTAGAATATAAAAGGGTACTGTGACTGCCTTTCCTCCAGCGCTCAGTGAAAAGTGTGATTTTACATAAACGATGTATGAATGCAGTCAAACCCAAAAAGCATTCCCACAACGGTGTATTAGAAAGAATACTTCCAATGCCTTGACGTCAATTAATAAGAGTTAAAACCAGATATCGCAACTGAATGGTAAAAAGAAAATACTTTAAATGGAAGGAGAATGGTTTGAGGTCAATAGAGCCCATTCATTGTTTCTTGTAGTAGCTTGTAATTCAGTAAAATGTCCTTCCGTTGGAGACCACATTTAATTGTTGGGTGTGCTTGATCACTGCCCCCAGTGAGGGACTTCCTGGGGGTGTGAAAGAGTGAGGGTAAAAGGCAAAGCTCTGGATTCCCAGGTCCATCTAGTGACTGTAAGAATGAAATGTGGTTCCCCAGACATCGGAGACGCTGCTCCTTCACGTCAGAAAGGGCCAGCTCAGGTGGCTCAGGCATGTGATCGGGATACCCCCCTCTAGAGGTTTTCCTGGCATGTCCAACTGGTAAGAAGCCCCAAGGTAACCCTGGAAACGCTGGAGGGATTATAAATATCTCGTCTCAATGCCTCTTGGTTCCCCGGGAAGAGCTAGAAAGCATTTCTGGGGAGAGAGTCGTCTGGAATGCCTTCCTAAGCCTGATACCTCAGCGACCCGGCAACCGATGATGAAAATAGATGGATGGATGAATGGATGAATGGATGAATGGATGAATGGATGAATGGATGGATGGATGGGATCTTTGAGTTTAAATTAAAGCTGCCCAAACTACTTTTCCTCAGATTTCTCAACTGAACACGGATTCTGTAAACATCAGCAAAGTATAATAAAAAAGGTTTGAAGATTAATGACACTGAATGACCTATGTTATGTAAATTATAGTAACATCAGACAATGTTTGCCTCTTTTTAAGTGGCGGGAGTGAAAATGAATCATCCTCAATGTTATGTTTTGTGAATGATGAAGACAGTTGGAGAATAATTATAGGAAATAGGCTCTAAGGGATGATTTTTTTACTCCCTTAGCCACTATTGATGACCAGATTTTTAGGCATTTTATTACCAAATAGCTTTAAAAAAAGAACACATTATAGCTGCAGTAAATGTAAAAAATGAACCGGACCCTCTTTAGATTTGGGCTGAGCTCTGAATGTTTACATCTTCTGGCTCTGTTCCTGGTCTTACTTTAATGTGTTTGCATGGGGACATTGGCCAATTAGCAATTAACACAAACAACTTGTGATCATTTGGACTGCATTAGATTAGGTATCATTTAGATTGTTTCCCTAATAATAAAAAAAAGTAAAGTCCAGTAAATTGTCCTCTTGACTCACTAAACCAAACGTCATATCAGGTCATCACAAATCAGCTGGAATGTATGTTTTTCCTGTTTACCCCAGTAACAGTTTGTGACAAAGCCACAGTGCTGCGATAAACGCTTTGTTAAATGTTACAGCTGTTCACACTGCATTTAACTTTTACACACTCAAAAATACATTAAAGCTGAGCTTCAGGCACTCAATGAGAAATCAGGATCATCAAAGTCATTAGGGTCCTGTGGGACCATAAATATCTGTACCAAATCCTTGCTTATACGTCCAATATTCATTGAGACTTAACATTGCTGCCAGCCGGACCCATGCTTCCAGCACAGCAAAAAAGAAAGAGGAGAGAAGGAACAACGATGAATTTAAGTAATGTTACACCTGAAAATATATAACATTTACTCAAATACATGTTCCCTGATTAATACACTGCATGTTCTCACAAGGAATGCTTCCTCAGTAAATAACAAAGTATGAGTCATTCAGGCTGTGTGGACGAAGCAGGAAGATACATGATGCAGGTTTCACATTTTTAGAAGATGGGTTTCTGTTCATGCAAAACATTTTAAAACGGCAATAACAAAAGGGAGTATTAATTACATTTGGGCCTAAAAGAGCTCTGCAACAGAAATCTAAATCAACCCCCCTCCATACACACACACACACACACACACACTAAACTCTAAGCGCTGAACCCCTCACAGTCTTTTCACGTCTCATGTGAAATCACTGTAAGTGTCTGAGTGCAGCCGGGTGTGAGGGCTGCAGTGCTGAAACACTATATGTGAGGAGTGGGACAGCACTGTGAACTCACCTTTGCTGGTGTATTTTATCACCCTTTCTGTTGAATCACTGTAATTAATCTGTGGAGATTATATATAAAGGTAGGTGATTTTATTCAGAAACACTCTCTGTTACTTAAAACCCTCGTAACATACCGATAGCAATGAATATATTAAATGCTCTGACATAAAAAAATTTAATTTGTGACCGTAGCAGGACTGTAAAAACCCCGTCCAATCAAAAAAGTTGCGCTGGAGAAAATAATTGGACGCCCTGCCTCAATGCTTACTTCCTGATTGTGTACTCTGCTGATATAGTATAATCGATAATTTCATAATCGCTAGGTAACAACGCCAATGATAGTTGATGAAGGGAGATGTTTGCAGCTGGACCTCGTTGATTCCTTTTGAGTAAATAAATCTGTTAAAACTGTCAAATCTTCAGTACAAAATAATGCGATGTTGCATCGGTCAACAACATGTGAGGTGGTCCCGCCCCCCATGTTGAGGGGCGGATAAAGCCCAATATCTACACATAAACAACAAAAGGAGAATATGTGTTATTACCTCAAATTCCCCCTTCTCTGTCTTAGCTAGTATACTCCAAGGGCCAGTTGTAGACACTTAACACTCAATGCATTTACAAGCAGTTACAGAGAGCATCCACACATTTTTGCACATCAAGTGTTTCTCGGTGTTAGGGAACACATGTGGAAAATAGTATATGACATCTTTGGTGTGTCTCCAGAGGGACCTGTGTGAAGTCTGACACCGTCCGTGATGTCACTTAACGGACAGTACAGCTGTCACAGGCCGGATCAAATACTAGATAGGAAAACAGACGTGTAATACATCAAACAGAGTCAGTAACGTCAGCCTGCATGAAAACGTCAGACGCAAATAAAACCAAACAGCAGCCGAGGCAAAGACCGATCCGTTGGAAGGTGATCTTTCATCCCCTGAAACACAGCGGCAGAGGTGTGGCCCATGAAGCTGTCAACGACCAGATGAGGAAAGCAAACAGGATACAGGGCCACCTAGTGCATTGGAGGGGTCATCACATCACCCCCCACAATAAAATTAAAAAATACTCATTTTTCTCAACCTGTAGTGTTATTCATCAAACTGGATTGTTTTGTCGAAAATGATGAATCAAACTATGTTCATTGTTTTTTATGTCTGCCTAATGGGATGAATGGGGAAGCTGAAGGCCTGTGCGGCCGAGCGATGCTTCCTCTATGGTCCTTTACCCTCTCCAACCACTGACAGGCTTTATGGTCGGCCTCCGGGGCAAATTCCCTGCCGACGAGGAAGTAGTTGAGAGACTAAAGGGGTCCAGTTAATGGCAAGTGTTTAATTTTCCAACATGGTGTAATGGACCTCTTACTGCTAATGTAAGCCGTGTGATGCCTTGTTGTCTTGTGCTTCCTGCACGGGGACGGCCCGCAAGAAAGGAAACATTGATTTAAAAACTGGATTAATCCAGACCTGTTTCTTTCTACCTGTTTCTTTACATCCGTAGTAGAGGGAGGCGGATAGTTTTACACTGAACCTGGTGAGGAAGAAACACCTTTTAAGCAAAGGCAGCTGACACTTTGTTTTTATGGCTGAATTTAGTCTGTGATCAATACTAGCTGGTGACTGACTTGGGAGGGAGAATGCATCGTGTTATTATGGCTGATCCTGCGTTCTGCTGCAGTAAACTGTGTCATATTTTCGGTGCTGGGTAATGGCTGGATGCATGCCCAAAGACCTGTCATGGCAGCGTTTCCTCATACTTTCTCAAAACACCTTTTATACACTGATTAATACCGTCTTCAACAGCCAGGCGGTGACCTCCAGTTCGGAAAAGTGAAGCCATCGCATGAAGTGCCTTAAACTTGCAATCTCTCTACTGGCCATCAGGTGGCGACTGCTCAGGTTGTAAATATAAGTCTGATTGCATGGAGGTCTATGAGAAAATGATCCTACTTCTCACTTGATTCACCTCGGTAAACATTGCAGCTAATTGTGGGTTGTGTCCATTCAATCATCCAGCAGCGGTTCTTGAACACACGGCGGAGATCTGCGTTCAACTCGGCGCACCTTTCTCATCAAACCTATAATGACTTTGTCAAGAGTGCTTTTAACGATTATCGATGATCTGGATCTGATCCACCACCTGCAGAGCTAACTCTGTGTTCTGTCTTGATTAAGCTTTATAATTACACATTTAGACTGGAATCCATGTGCACTGAGCGCATGTGGTAAATGTATTTTTGAAAATGCCAGAACAAACACATACAGACAGCATCTGCTGCGTTATCACATGCAATGTTGCGTAATGTTGCGCTCTATTAAGCAAACTAAAAGTACCAGTTGTCCAGCAGAAGCACCGCGACCATCTCATCTCTTTTGAGCTCCGGATGAAGCTACATTAGCCTCCGCCATCGCTGGAAAGCAGAGCCGATGTTGACTCGCGTCCTGCCTCTCGACTCATCAAGTGTTTTCTTTTACGCATCTTTTTGCATATTTGTTGTCTTTTTGCTGATAGTTTTCTCTGTGGGAGCAGCTGGGGGTGGAAGTGGCGGCTTGGCTTGGTCGTCATTGTAAGTTCTTCGCTGGTCCATGCTCTCTCTCACAGACCGCTCTGCTAGAGAGGCGCGACTAGCAAGCCGTGACCGCGTAGGCGACGCTGCGACGGATGAAGGCAGGAACCTCGGCCAATCCGTTTATTCGGTCGGAATAAAATGATTGGTCAGACTTTTATGAGAAATATATGAGAATTAAACATTGATGAGTTTCAACACCTGATGGATTTATTTTACATTTTAGTGTACCATACGCTTATTAGGAGCATTTTAAGATTACAAAAGAAACGTGTAAAAATGCCAGAAAGGTAAGAATTGCAAAGTGCAAATTTTCTTACTTTTTCAGGAATTATATATTATAGGGTGCTACGGAATTATACATTATAGGGTGCAATAGTCCCCAAAGTCAAGTCCCCCCCCCTTCTTTCTGGTTGTCATGGAGATGTTATGCATCTATGTTGTAAACATGAAAAAAAGAAAAAAAAAAGAAGCCAAACGTGACATCACTGTGATCTAGATCACTGGTCCAGAATCCTATATAAGTAACAGAGTCCAAAGCACTATAGCTTTTAGCTCCCAACAGTGAATTGCAACAGTTTTAGTGATACAGAGATCGAAATAGTTCTTGGTTTAATTGCATTGTGGATCATTTTTTGTTCAAGGACAAGATGAATTCAAATGTAAAGAAAACCATTGGGTTTCCTTCTCTGCTTGATGATGTGATTTGCCGGCTTCGCGGCCTCTCAATTTATGATGTTCCACGTCCTCGACCTGCTGGATGGATGCACCCAAAATCGTGTGAAAATGTATTTTGGAAAACTTCTGACATTGTGCCGAAGCCTCCTAAACGGCCATGTCATGAAGTTCCACTGCCTCCAAGTCCTCCACCTGCTGCTCGTAAAAGGAAGCAGAAAGAGAAACACCCAGCTTCAGGACGCATTATGTTTCCTTGTTTGGATGATGACGTTGCTCCAGAGCCTCCTAAACGGCTGTATCAGGAGGTTCCAGCGGCTCCAAATGGTCCAAATGACGATGTCATGAAAAAGAGACGTCGTCGTTTGCATCATTACGTTGCTCCAAAGCTTCCTAAACAGCTGTATCAGGAGGCTCCAGCGGCTCCAAATGGTCCAACTGACGATGTCGTGAAAAAGAGACGTCGTTGTTTGGATGATGACGTCACTCCAAAGCATCCTAAACGGCTGTATCAGGAGGTTCCAGCGGCTCCAAATGGTCCAACTGACGATGTCGTGAAAAAGAGACATCGTCGTTGGCATCATGACGTTGCTCCAAAGCATCCTAAACAGCTGTATCAGGAGGTTCCAGCGGCTCCAAATGGTCCAACAGACGATGTCGTGAAAAAGAGACGTCGTCGTTGGCATCATGACGTTGCTCGAAAGCATCCTAAACAGCTGCATCATGGAGTTCCACTGCCTCCAAATCGTCCTGCTGACGATGTGATGAAAAAGAGACGTCATTGTTGGCATCATGATGTTGCTCCAAAGCATCTTAAACGGCTGCAGGTTCCAGCGCCTCCAAAAAAACCCAACAAGAAACGTAGGAGTCGTAGGAGAGACGTAGACACAGTAAGAAGGTCCGGGGTCTGTCCCAGGTGTTGTCTGTGTTGAGTTTCCATGTTCTCTTGTGTGGGTTTTCGCCGGGTGCTCCGGTTTCCTCCCATAAAAAACAAAAAAACAAAAACAAGAGACGTGGGAGTTAAAAGAAGCAGCCTCACAGTGAAAGGTCCTGAATCTGTCCCAGGGCTTCTCTGTGTTGATTTTCCATGTTCTATTGTGTGGGTTTTCGCCGGGTGCTCCGGTTTCCTCCCATTAAAAAAAAAAAAACACAAACAAGAGACGTGGGAGTTAAAAGAAGCAGCCTCACAGTGAAAGGTCCTGAATCTGTCCCAGGGCTTCTCTGTGTTGAGTTTCCATGTTCTCTTGTGTGGGTTTTCGCCAGGTGCTCCGGTTCCCTCCCATAAAAAAAACAAAAACAAGAGATGTGGGAGTTAAAAGAAGTCACCATTAATCCAGAAATGTTGCATTTTCTTGTTTGGAGCATAAGATTTCTCTGAAGCGACCTAAACAGAGATATAAATATGTATAAAGATATGTATATCTTTATCTCTCTATATATGTACGTGCAATCGACTGTAAAAGCACAGCAATGCTGCCGGTGCTCGCCCCGTGGGGCGGGGTCTGGGTATGGGAGCTAAATACGTAGCGGCCTGGGCCCCTGACTGTCGGGCATAGGTGAGCATTTGCAAGCGGCTGGGTGTTATGTTGTCAAGTGATGTGCTGTTTTGTGATATTGTTTATGTCTCAGTAAGACTGCATTTGAAGAAAGTTGCCAGTCATATTTCAATGTTTTTGGAAAAAAACAAAATCACATTGGTATTTGTCTCTTGAAAAAGACCCATCATCAATTGCCTAACAAATACAAGTTGAAGAAAACTGAAGAAATATGAACTCTTACCAGATGAAAATGAATCAAAGAGAAGAGCCAATGCTGCAAGTTGGACAGCTGAGCCCTCTTTCTCATGCATAGGCAGAAAGGCCGGATGATGCAGAAGTGGTAGGAGAATAAAATTAGGCCGATATGACAATTTGGCCAAAAACAGATGAAAATGAATCAAAGAGAAGAGCTAATGCTGCAAGTTGGACAGCTGAGCCCTCTTTCTCATGTATAGGCAGAAAACAGGATGATGTGGCAGTGGTAGGAGAATAAAATTAGGCCAATATGACAATTTGGCCAAAAAATGACTTTGGCAATCATGCTATGAGGCTAACGATACACATTACGTGACACCTGTAAAAGGAAGCAGAAAGAGAAACACCCAGCTTTGGGACGCATTGTGTTTCCTTGTTTGGATGATGACGTTGCTCCAGAGCCTCCTAAACGGCTGTATCAGGAGGTTCCAGCGGCTCCAAATGGTCCAACTGACGATGTTGTGAAAAAGAGACGTCGTTGTTTGGATGATGACGTTGTATTTGTCTCTTTAAAAAAAAAAAAAACATTCATCAATTGCCTAAAAAATACAAGTTGAAGAAAACTGAAGAAATATGAACTCTTACCAGATGAAAATGAATCAAAGAGAAGAGCTAATGCTGCAAGTTGGACAGCCGAGCCCTCTTTCTCATCCATAGGCAGAAAAACAGGATGCTGTGGCAATGGTAGGAGAATAAAATTTGGCCGATATGACAATTTGGCCAAAAAATGACTTAGGCAATCATGCTATGAGGCTAACGATGCACATCACGTGACACCTGACATAAACATAGGCCTATATCTCTACTCATAAATGGTCGCTATATCAATTTCAATGTCAAATTTACATCAATTTTTCCTCTCCGGAAACCATCACCTTACAGCGGTGGAGAGGTTTGTGTGTCCCTACGACCCTGAGGGCTGTGTTGTCTGGAGCTTTGTGCTCCTGGTGGGGTTTCCCATGGCAAATGGGAAACCCCACCACCTCAGGTGAGGGGCCAGACTAAGAATGGTTTTGGTAATTATCTGTCAAGTATTACATATTAGTAATGTAATACTATTTATTACATTCCGCCTAAAAATGTAATAAATTCCCAATAATGTAAAAAGGTATTACATGAATGTAATAAGGTATTAAATTATCACTAAAAATGTTAGTCGGGATATTTTATTACATTACTGGTGAAGTTATTACATTATTGGGTTTTATTACATTATCAATTGAGTTAAGTGCGTTATTACATTTTCAGGAATTATTTCAGGAAAGTATGGTGCCCCTCACCCCCAAAGAAAATGTTGTCCAGGACCAGGTGTTATCTACTTCCTCACCCTCCGTGACCGAGGGTTAAACGTTGCTTTTTCAGCATTTACAGTAAGTCTTAGGTGTATTTGTCCATGATATTTTTTTTCTTCTTTTGAATCAGAAAACTGAACAGGGCCACCTTTCATCACCAAAATGCCAGAATCAATAGCTGGGTGCCTCCTCTGACCTCCTCCATCTGAAAGCCAAGCTTTGGTATTTAAATGTGTACAAAAGATGTTTTGATAGATTTCACACCTAATGAATGGTAAAAATGACAAATCACATTCTTTGAAGCATTAATGTGCGAAACTAAAAAGCCTTTTTGCCTTTCTGGGGTTGCGTCTCGCTCTGCCTCCAACACAGTTTTACATCATTACAATCCTAATGACATTCACGTGAGCTATTCACATGCTATAATCATATAGGTGATTATCAGTCATTACAAAGCACCACATAGACTGTGATCACCCAGTTTAAATGCATTTAGTTCCATGTTGCATCGTGCTGTACTCCTCGTTATCATTTTCCAGAAGAGGATATTTTACTGCACACAATTACGGTCTGCAGCGATCTTGTTGCATAATGTGATTAGTCTGTCTACTCTGGTTGTAAAATAAATGCCATTAGAGAAACACTGTGTTGCTCTCCACATCATAAATTACATTGTTTAAAGGTTCATTTTATAGCATTTGTGACAACATGGCATAATGAACAAGAAATGAAAGCTGCTCACTGTTTCAAACATTTTTCTGAGGTATTTTGTTCTTCCTCCGGGTGAATGTTCCCTCCTTCCACCATCTGCTGCTGCCAGCAGCGCTGAAGACTTCAGCTCTGTTAGCAGTGACATAAACCAACACCACAGACTTCTAGAGGCCAATTATTTATGTAATTTTTAACAATATAAATACAAATAACTGCATCTGAACTTAGAGTAACGGTTTGGAGAAATATTACTTCAAACACATTCGTTTGGTTAATTTTTTTGCAGACAACCAGTGCACATAAGCCTGTGTGTCTTTGCAATCTTCTACATTCACACATGCACACACACACACACACACACACACACACACACACACAAAGAGACTGACTCATTTTATGTATTTGCCTGATATCACTTGTATATGAATCTTTCTATGATTTCAACCACATTTTTACATTGTTACATTTTGTATTATTATTATTATACTTATTTTAATGAATGTATTCAGTGTGTAATATGTAAGTTGGACAAGCTGTATAGTTTAAAATCAAAATAATGTCCAATTTGAATCTCCTATAAAATAATAATACACAACCCATAGTATGGGGTCAGTTCAGTCTCATTAATAATGAATGCACAGAGAAGGATTCACAAATGTATTTTGTGATTTATATATAAATGACTCTCTTCTCACAAATACATTTCGTTTTAAATAAATGTATTATAAATACATAAATATATGAATTGAAAAAAATTTGCAATTTTCATAAAAAATGTACATTATATACAAACTGTTAAACTTGAATTTAAAAGACGCTTTTCATTTGAGAACTTGTTTGCATTTGTTTGTGAACTGGTCTGTATTTATTTGTGGATTTTTGAGACTCTGGATCCACAAATGCATTTTTTTCAACAAGGAACTCTCTGTAGCCAATCAGATGCCGCCCTCGTTTTCAGCCAATCACATGACTGCATTCCCACGAGGGGTAGGCCTACCTCACCATGGCCAGAGCACAGCTTTTTCTCTGCGCATTTTGCGTTGCTTTTCGGTAAAAGAAATAAGAACAAAAAGTATTTTAAAAAGTGATTTTATTCTCTCTCTAGCTAGCTTGTAGCTAGCTAAATCCATTAGCTAGCTAACGCTAGCTAGCTCTTATAGTCAGCACTTTGAAACCAATGTAGTAAGCAATTTACCTATTAGTTATTATGGTTTGCTTGTAAATGGTAAATGGCTTCATTTATTTACAAAAATTACTGTCATTCACCCATTCATTCACACACTGTCGCATTCAACCACGCAGGGCGACAGCCGACTCGTCAGGAGCAATTGGGCTGAGGTGTCTTGCTCAGGGACACCAGGCACTCAGCTAGTACCCCATGCTTGTAACTTACCGTTGCTTTAAGCTGTTGTTAATGCATGATGGTTGCTTTAGCAAGCAAATGACCGATACGGTTATGTTTTCTGATGACAGTAGGATCATATTATGCTAGCTAAGTTAGCTTATGCTAGCTAGTTAACTAGTTAGCTAACGCAAATGCGCAAAATGCGCAGAGAAAAAGCTGTGCTCTGGCCATGGTGAGGTAACCCTCGTGGGAATGCAGTCATGTGATTGGCTGAAAACGAGGGCGGCATCTGATTGGCTACAGAGAGTTCCTTGTTGAAAAAAATGCATTTGTGAATCCAGCCACATCAGGAGAGTCTCAAAAATCCACAAATAACGAACAAATGCAAACAAGTTCACAAATGAAAAGCGTCTTTTAAATTCAAGTTTAACAGTTTGTATATAAATGTAACAACATACAAATACATTTTTGATGTTAATTGCAAATCTTTTTTTAATTCATATATTTATGGATTTATATTACATTTATTTAAAGCGAAATGTATTTGTGAGAAGAGAGTCATTTATATATCAATCACAAAATACATTTGTGAATCCTTCTCTGTGCATTCATTATTAATGAGACTGAACTGACCCCAAAAAAAGGGAAGGAATGCTCTAATAACTAGATTAATGTCACAGATTCTTTTTGTTTGATTTGATCAAAGAAATGTTCAAATCCGCCACTGTTTTTATTTCATCTCAAAGAGAAGATCAGGGGGTTGCCAGATCCTCAGTTTAGGTCTCCCACTTATCATACTCATTCAGTCACTCTTACAGCAAACACACAAACCTGGCAACTCTGCAAAACCGTACTGGTAACTAATAGGTGATTATATAGGTAGGGACACTTCAATTCAAAAGCACCTTGTATACCGACCACTATCAATAATATGTAACTCAGTGTAAAGGCTTGTGCATTATAACGTCTCCAAATTATTCATGAATAGTAATATCCAAAGACACTGCTTTAAAAGTAATTAATTTCTGTCATAGGGAAACAGATGGCAGTGAGTGTATTTTATGTCATTTGATTAATGTTTGAACCGCGTCATCAAGGTAAAGCAAAGGTAAAGATCGTCATCTGTTCATCACAGCTGTGGTGGAGGCGTCGTCATGGACACTCGTACATGCATGCTTATAATAAGCAGAAGCTTTCAGTACAGAGACGCGTCGCTCTGTAATGGCTGTCCTAATCATCGGCTGCTGATTGTGAGAGGGAAACATCTCGTGGATCATTTTAACGAACAGATTGCAGGAAGGTTGAAAGGTCTCAATTGCTCTTTTTCATTCATGAGACGGTGTAGAGTTGTTGCTGCAGCACCCGTCTCCTTCATCGCCCTTCTATAAATCATTGTTTTCTCTGTTTTTACAGTAAGAAATGGCCTTTTGACAGCATGTTGATATTCATGCGGCCGGGTTTCAGAGCCACGCCAGTGAGAACGTTCACTCAGCCTCCTCGAGTCGGGGAATCAACGGACATTTCGCACAAAGCACAGATGGAAGCTTGTTCTCACCGATCCCCGAGCTAATATCAACAACCAATACAGTGTCCCCGCTCAATACCCTCCCGAGGCCTTTCACTTATTCATTTACATTCCACACAACAACCGCTGTACTCTAGAGTGGCCATCTGTGGCCATTGATCACAACAGCTATTACTTTTGGCTGTCCTAGCTAACAGATGTTAGTCTGACACAGACAGACAAACAATGACTTTTAGGGCAAATATCCAACCGCTGCACGTTAATTGGACAGTGGTTTGTGTGCCCCACAATCCATCCATGCCTCAAATCCACTCCAATTTTGGCTTCCGAAAAGGTTCAGGGAAGAGTTCAGGTAAAGTGTTGCTGATTTGCTGATTTGACGTTTGACGAGTCGGTCTACGAGCTCTTGTCCAAGATACAAGATGGCATCATCGTATTTGTTTGTTTAGTTCCACTCTTTGCCTGGGGTCCGTTTCACAAAGCAGGTTTAGTGAAAACCTTGAGTTAGTTAACCCTGAGATGAGGGAAACTCTGGTTTCTCTGGAGTCAGTTACCCGGGTAACATACTCCGTGAAACTTACCTGCTCGCTAGCAGGTTTGCTTCAACAAAGCCTGAGTTTCTCCCTACATGTCTCCGCCTTTTTCCAGAATTTGAACCAACTCTGAAAAAATGTGCCATCCTTTTCAACCTAATCGATATGGAAATAAAAGTGATTCTAGCAGCTTTGCGTTGGGAGACAATTTTCCTTCCAATCACATTAGATATTATCTAAACAATATTCTCCGGCATTTTCAACATTTCATATCGCAGACATAATCCGCAACCAGATTCTTTGCGGAGGTAGTGTTTTTGCGAACGGGAGATTTATGAAAAGTTTAAGTACATTCCTGTGTTGAAATACCTGCTTATATTTACTGTTTAATGTGAAATATGATTAAAATCATATGCCTTAGTCAA
This sequence comes from Chelidonichthys spinosus, assembly GCA_029853015.1. Taxonomy (NCBI): domain Eukaryota; kingdom Metazoa; phylum Chordata; class Actinopteri; order Perciformes; family Triglidae; genus Chelidonichthys; species Chelidonichthys spinosus. The sequence continues at coordinate 15,822,397 of CM056836.1, read as the reverse complement.
CGTATTTGCGCAATATTCTTATGCTTAATTTTCAACTGACGCCACTTTCGTTCTGTGCCTGGGGGGATTGCACCCAATGAAAATGATAATTTATTTGATGCGCTACTTTGTGAACTGCGGGAGTTGAAACCCTGTCGCCTGCGCCGAGGGCGGCACTGCTAATCATTACACCACAGTTTCGCTCTGCAAATTTCAAAATAAAGACTTATCACCTTTAGATCAATCGACTGTTTCATTCAGTTATACACATTAGATCGGGCAGTAAATGTCTGCCATGCCAACTATCACTACTTCTCAGGAAGAGCTCGTTTTCTACATAAACACACAGTAATATCTAATGACGCTCTCCCGGTTGCCATGGTGAATCGTAGTATCGGAGCTCCATTGATGATGGCTTTGTAGAGTCGGCAGGCACGCGCGTAACTCAGAGTTTACATACTCAGAGTTGACTGAACTAATTCAAAACCGCTGTTCTGAAACTGAAAACTCAGAGTTGCCCATCTCAGAGTTGGTCAACTCAGAGTTCAGGGTTAGGTTCAGAGTTTGTTGAACCTGCTTTGTGAAACGGGCCCCTGATATCCCACAGAAACCCAAAATCAGTCGTCATGTTGGCTTGGCTACGTGTCAACTTTAAATGCCATTCCAGGCAGATACGTTGGCCTTCATCTTCATCGGTGAAGACCTATCCCGTTGGAAGCTCCAGAAGATGAGTTGAGGATATTTTGTCAAACACAGCTCTGCTGTTTGAGCACACGAGACCCATAAAGTCCTATTTCTACATCATTTTGATAAAAAATTCACAGAGTGTTAAGACAAGCTTGTAAACGCTCATCTGTAACAAATGTCCCTGAAGAGTTTTTATATCGGCTTGTGTTCAGTCTTCAGTTGAATATTTGTTTAAAAAAAAAAAACCTGTCCTCCCAACACAGATTTTGGAGACAGCTGATGAAAATGTGATTGCATGCAAGTGCAATCAAGTGCCTATAATTCCAAAATGTGTCCAGTGATCGATAGTAAATGTTTGCGAGGACGTGGATGGAAGGCAGGCAGATGTTTTTCATATTGCAGATGTTATTAAAAGGCGGGAAACAGTAGAAAGTCACGTCAACCAGGCTGTCACTACAATAAGGGCCATAATCACCTCGCTTCACCCCTGAATTGACATAATGAGCTTCATTAGGTATCGTGATGACATACTTGACAGTTCAAAATATGTCAGTGGAAACTTCCGTCATTACTTTGACCAACTGTTGTTTCAAAAGCTTTTACAGCATACCAACATGACATTTGATACTGAAATTGTAGAATAATTACTATCCTAAAATATCCGAGTAGCTATTGGCACTTAGTTATAAAAAATTTAAAAAAAAAACCCACAGAAAAGAATCAACTTTGCTCTCAGCAATTGCATTTCCATTTATTTTCACAATGATCAACAAGAGAAAAAAAGTCTGGTAGCTTTGAGGAGAGCATAACGGCCGTTTCTTTTCACATCTAACTCTTGAACGAGCCGAACCTGTCACAGAGAATGGAGGGGTAAAAAGGGAAAACTATGGAAAGGGGAGTAGGACCCAAATGCAGCTAGTCAGACGAGGGGGCAGGATCAGGAGAAACTAAAGGTGAGCTTTATTTAAGCCAGTTGGGTCAGGTACAAAAAACAGTCACAGGGGACAAAAGCCAAAGTAGCAACAAAAAACCAGCAGGGCAAAGTACAAATCAAACATGGAAAACTGAAAACCAAAAACATACCTCAAAAGGGACTTAAAACCAGCAGGACCATGACATGAACAGACATGGCCAAGAGGCAGACAGATACAATGACCCGACAGGGAGTGAAGGTAAGACACTGGGTGCAGTCGAATAGTCTTTTTTGCTTAGGAAGGTTCCTAACTGAAGAAGTGACCCGGAAGTAAACAAGTGGCCGCCATGATAAGAGCTGTTCGAATTCTCTAAATGCAAAGGAAAGGAGCTCCAATGCTTCCTTTCAGACCTCCTTTAGCATAGGATGCAATGGACCTTCCTATGCGATAGGAAAGGAGATTACGCCGACCCACAATTCTTTGCGAGAGCAACATTTAAAGTGCCGCACACCTCGGCCGTTCATGAAAACAAACGATATGTGCATTTGCATATTTAACATTAACTTTCATGCAGACATATAGTAATTGGAATAGTGATGATAAATGTATGTGGACAGTGATAATAATCAAATGTTTTTTTTATTTTATTTATTTCAATCATGTTACAAACTTGACAAAAACGAAACTAAAACCACAAATGAAACGTAAATAAAGCAACCGGTCAAACAGGAGCTGCTGGCCCTGAAGCCGGTCAGTGAACGAGCTGTTTATAAAACCAACATGTGGAGAAGTGGACGATGTGCTTTTTGTAGTCCATTATTGTAGTTTCTCCAGCGCAGACGCACGTCAATCACCGGTGCCGATCATCAGCTGTCAATCATCAGCGGCCGCGTTATAATGACGTAGCTTAGTGAAAGTCCGGTCGGATTCTCTGAGCACCGCGGTCGACTATTCCTAAGTCCTTTTGAGTTCTCCTATCGCCTTTCCTTAACCCTGTGACGTTTTCTCCAGAGGTCAAGGAATAGGAGATAGGAATAGGAGATAGGACCTTATTTTTTGACTATTCGACTGCACCCACTGACTAAATACACAGGGAGGCAGGGAGCTGACGAGGGACAGGTGAAACACATTAGGGCAGGTAATGTAATCGACAGGAGGGGGTGGGGAAGTCAAGACAGCAGAAACAACAAGGACCAGGAAGTACAAGACAAGAGGACTACAAAATAAAACAGGAAACCAACACTACAAAAACCCACAGTCATGACATGGACAAGACAAGAAAAACAAGTGACAAGACAAGACAGAATGACGACAAAAACCCCAGAAACCAAAACGACAAAACCCAGTCATGACAGAACCAGAGTCGGTGATTGCTGGAACAGTGGAAAAATACTCACAAGATGGTTCTGATGAGTTTAATTTGGTTTCTTTCAAGTTTGAATGAAGTGTGTTTTGGGTGTTCAGCGAGGTGAAATTACTGTTGTCTGATTGGAAATATGGTGGCTTTGAGGAGAGCAGAATCTGTGTTGATTTTATTTAATATATTTACTTCAATGTGCGTCACATAGCATCTCTCCGGGAAAAGGGTGAAATTAGCATTTCCATCTCTACTGATTGGTGCCGAAGCCGATAAAATACCTCTGACTACTGGAGAGTCATTTTGTGGATGCCGGATACTTAAATAGGGAACAGTTTGCTAACAGGTTATACAACTTTGTTAAAAAAATGAGTAGTGAGAGAACGGTACATCATTATATACAACAACTTGTTTCTGCGGCCAGTGTGCAAAAACATGTGTTATTACAGGTTTATCTTTTTAACTTTTGAACAATAAACATTGAATGTACTAGAAATATATATTTTTACTAGAACAAAGTATGTAAGGCAATAATAGATCAGCTTGATTTGATGCCCTTGGCAAAAAGAAAAACAACAAATAAATCACTACTTCATCAAAATCTGTCTTTAAGAAACCTTATCTTTTAATACTCTTGTGATATTTACTTTCATACTGTTATTTCAATCCATACAAAGAGTTTTAGTGCTTCATAGCAGGTTCTTTACATTTAGTTAAAGGTGGTATACGGGCCAAGAGCAGTAACACTGAGCTCAATATTCTGTCAAGTTAAGTTCTTAGTGTGTTTGACACCAACCTCTCTGTGGATTTTTTTTTTTTTTTTTTTTTTTCAGGCAGAGCCACAGTGTGTTGCTCGCTGTGTTGGAGCATGTCAAGTGTTATTAATGTCAGTCTGCCGAAGGGAGAAGGGAGACCGCAGATGCAACCGCCAGCCCGGGCAATGCACTGTTGAGGTTATTACGCCAAATATCGGGGGAAACAGTCTGCCATGAGAATCTGTCAGTCCCGACCCGGCCCAGAGGATCCTTACACCTGCCACGGCCATCACATGCAACACTGAAGGATTCTGGGAGTAGGCATGACCTCCTGTCCAATTAAATACACATCAACGTAACCTTAACTAAAGGGTTAATTCAAATCATTTCAATTGCGTCCAAAAGAAGAAGAATCAAACTGACCCTTTGACCTTTCCTCCGGAGCCACCTGCAGGACGTGTGCCTTTTTAACTATTCTGACACGGTATAATAACTTCACATGTTAATGTGTAGGGCTGTCACAGTCCAGGGGTCTAGTCCATGCAGAATACGTAGTATGGAAATTAAACCTAACGTGGAACCAAAGTTCACAAGTGCAAGTTCCTCCCGTATGGCGGTTACAGCTGATAACGCCGTCCCAACCGGCAGGCGTAGCTCCCGACCTCCGGTTCCCCTTCAGGTAATCACCGCCAGTTCATTCGCACTGTTAGCGCCTTTAGCAACGTTAGCTACAAGCTGCTGGCTCTGGTGTCGTAATGTTGAAAGCTCTTGAGAGGCAATCAAAATGCTAGCAATCTCAAATATAGCACCTTTAATATATCAGCTAAAGGAAATGTTATATCATCACGACGTGGTTATTGGAGTGAATACAGTTGGGGTTAAATTAGACTGAAACAAGTTATTTTGGAGGCAATTGTGGTCTCACTGCTCTCTTTTTACAGTGAAGGGACTTAACGGTTTGATTCAGTGCAACCTTTGACTTCTCTCTTCTGGAGTTTTATGCAATTATCATCCATAATGTGCATTAAATCTTCCAACATATGTTTTAAAGGCTTCTAAATATAGACTGAACAGTTCAACGCAGGAGTCTATTATAGTTTCACTTGCAGATCGAAACCTGACCCGGAGAGTCGACTGTATTTCAGTGCTGTCAAGTGTTAATGAACTGTAAATGAAAGAGAAGGTGTTCCTTCTCACTGAGGAACGTGAGAGTCTTCCCAGAGAGGCAAGATGAGGAGATCAGAGGGTGAAGTGCTTGGATGATCATATCCTCTTCATATTCAATTGCTGTATGAAGGCAGGCCATTTTTAGCCCCTTTACAAGTGGTGCACATTTAGCTGCAGTGCATGTGTGTACATGCCTTCAATCCAGTAGGGTGTCGCAGCCGCCATTCAATAAGTCTCTTCTTTAAAATATATCAGTAAAGAGGCAGCAAATCACACAGTCGAATGCCAAGATGGATGTAAATATCTTCAGGTTATTACCTACACATGAGACAAATATACAAGCCTCAATTCTGCCATATAATATAAATAACATTTCAAGTCTACAGCCCCAATAACAGCCTCTAGCTATATTTAAATTCCAGCCCATGATATGAAAGTGTGGAACAGAATGTACACTGTACTGATGATTTGAAAAACTGGACCCATGGGGTCTGTAAAGGATAATTAAAGCCTGCTGACATATAGGCTATCACACAAATTATGAGCAGCTGAGTGGGGAAAACAGTTCATGTCAGGCTCCTATTGCTGCACAGACTATCAACAAATCTGTTTAAAAAAAGATTGCTTTGCATCTAGTCTCACTAACAAACCACTACACATTTGCAATACAACTATAACACATGGGTAGAGCACAGGGGTCCAACACCGGGAGACCTGGGTTCACATCCTGAGTTGGGTTCTTTTTCTGTAGTAAACCAAGACCATAATCTTTCCATACCTTTAACCCTATAAACTTAAATATCTTGTGTGCAAAGTTGACATTTTGTCTATGATGGGTGCTGAAGGAAAGCTTGTAAGGTGCCCAAGGGTTTCCCTCTGTGGAGCAGGAATATGCTAGTAAACTCGTTGGGATGTGTTAAAGTATCTGGTCAGTTCAAAGGTCAGTTGAACAACAACACATTCTAGTTAGGGTTTAACTATAACCAGATGTTCCATGAGCGAAGGTGCAAGGAATCTGTAGGTTAAGGAGGAAGATGAGAGTTGAGCGAGACAAAGACCGATAACCAAAGCTCTTTTAAAGAAAGGCATGTGGGAGGAAGAGGTTGGGTTTAGATTTGAGGGCAGGAAAGGACTTCTCAGGTGGAACAGGTGCACAGGATCTAGGAAGGACTCTGCCAGGGATTTGAAGAACCGGGTGTGCACGCATGGTTTCGGACGCAGGCTTGATATCTGTTCGAATGTAATTATTCTTATTCCACCTGCCCGACTCTGAAGATTCATTTGCCACCAATCTACACATGGACATCTTTGGGGAAGCTGCCTAAGAAACCACAATGTAGTAGAGTAGAAAGTAGAAAGTTTAGCCTTCATGGGGTGCTAGACAAAAGGTATGAGGTCACCAAAACATTAGGGCTATATCCCCGGGGACCATGATGATCCTCAAAATCGTGATGAAATGAAAAATGCCCTTTTGTCCCGATTCCACTGGGGGATGGTTGCAGTACAGAAGCCAAAGATGCTCTGAAATTGGTTTGGCTGGGACTTAAGAGGGATGGTTTGAGTGTTTTGAAGTGGAGTTGAATGAGGTACTGATCCATAGTCAGCGTATTAACCCAATAGATGGTGGTCAGCACATCACCAGTCTGGAGAAGCAGATAGGAGTACCAGCACAGGAGTGAAGCGATGCACTGCTATGGACATGTTTTAGCCACTTAAAGGAAAGGCCCATAAAAAGGTCTTATATTTAGGATATTTCCACCACTTTGTCTTGCTGTCTGAAAACCCTTCCCGATGGGCAACTAAACCGAAAGTGCAATTTATTTATGCTCTACTCAAACCACTGATGCTCTGCTGACAAAAACAATGAAGCAATTTTCATTTTCAGTTCAGCTCACCTTTGGAAAATGTCGTAGTAGTAGCGTGCCAACTGCCATTTCCTAGAGATACTAACCCTAACCTGAACTATCCCTTTAATAAATGTTATCTTAACATGTCCATTACGTTTGAAAATAAGGAACAACATTGTTTGCAATAGTAATGGTCAACTAAAGATAAATGGGACACCAAACACATTAGGAATCATCCTCTGGGGACATTGAATGTCCATAAAAGTCACGGATATCTGACAAGTAATTGTGCAAATATCTGAACCAGAAGATGGAACAGATGGATGGACAGAATGGATCAATAGATAGAGAGACGTGGGAACTGGGGATTAGGTCACATTCTAGCGGAATAAATAAAATGCGTCTATAAATGGACTTCATATCCTTCTAATCTTCTTTGTACGCATATCAAAGCGAGGACACTCCGTCTCCGTTCGGTGCCAGTTAAAGAAATCCTTCCATCTGTGCTCGGCTGTCAAACGCTCTGCCATCACTCAGCATCGACCGCCGAGACTCTACTAACCCGCCGCATCGGAGCGGCTGACCTTTTCCATGGGAGCATCACAGATCGATAAAATGTTATTTGATGGTCATGTTGGAGTTCAGAAGAAAACAGTGAGGGCCCATCGTATCCCAATTAAATTCAATAATAAGAATACAAATTCATGAATGATGTATGAGTGGTTGACATTCCTTCTTTGAGGAGAAAAAGAAAACTATTTTAGGCCTCCGCTTCGCAGCCAGAGTGTTGTTTCTGTCGCTTCTGTGTGTGTGTAAACATTTGCAGGATTACCAACAGTTGTAAATGAAAACATATGAGTCATGCTGTGACATTTGAACAGGAAGCTTTTGCCTCACACCAGGTAAAGACGGCATCATGAGCGCTGCGTGGGGAAGATAAAAGCCTTCCAAGCATTTATTTATTATGCTTCTCTTTCCTCCGGCGTATAATCGCCTCCAGGCTCCGGGAAGACTGACCACTTCAAATCATAATTGTGCTACGTGTCCCTCCGAACGCCGGTGGAAACACGCCGAGTGGAAACGGGTGTCCATCCTCACGTTGTGGGATAATGACTCATCGTGCGCTAATGAGCCTTTAGGAGATGCACTTGTCTTAATAAATGAGCTGTTCAACTGAGGAAAGTCGGGTTCCTCGTGGCAACAGAGTTGCCAAGAGATTTAAAAGACAACACCAACCATCATCATAGATCTGTCTGAGCTCTCGTTGTTAACTGATAACATGTAGATAATATCAATATTTCAGCTATGATCAGAACAACAGGGACAACAACTTTTACTTCAATCCTGTTAGGAAGAAAATCGAGAGAATAGATATTCAACAACTTGGCAACTTAATTTTGGGACCCGTATGTAGGTTTTTCAACAAATGGATGATAATCGGACTTGTATCCGCTGTGGTTTGGACCATTCAATGTTAAAAATCGACCTGAAAAGTTCCATAGCAACCAGCATAAATATTCACCTCCTGTGTCACGTCTGATTTCCTGATTTCCAGCCTCCTCATCGGTGTGTTTTTGGGTCCAAACCTGCGATCCCTTCCTTGAGACAATACAGGCTATTTGAGGAGTTCATGATTTATCGTAGTCTTTCGAGAATGGAAGAGGGCTCCTAGCAGGGAGTAAATAAGAATGAAGGTGGCATATCGGGAAGCTATGTTGAAGCCACAGCAAAAAGGCTGAGTTTTCTACCTGAGCAACTAAAGGACTCACTGATTTGCAGCCTTCCTTCCGGTCGAGCCTCCCGTTTGCTTCCCAGCCTGCCAGCCTCATTTCTGGCCTCTTCGCCTCGGTTTCTTGAGCCTGACGTCTGCCAGGCCCTAGATTACATCTTCTGCCAGTCACACTGCCCCACCATCACACCGAGCAGACTGCCGCTGCGTCATCAAGCACCAATCGCCAAGGCCGCGGCCCCTTTTCGGGGAAAGAAATTGCTGTCAGGAGAGAAACAGGAAAAATGCCAAAGAAGCTGCAGCCGGTTGTGAAACGATCAACAGAAGAATCCAAATCTCTGGCTCCTCACTCTCCCCGGAGAGGAAAGGCATCCAAGAAGGAGACAAGTTTGGTTTGTCTTATTATTATCCATTAAGTTATTAAGTTACTTATAAAATGCTGACTATAGCAGCTTGTGCTTGTGTGGTTTTGTTGCTTATTAACACCAATCATTTCAATGTAAATGATCCCCATCGACCTGCATCTGGTTCTCCACTGAAGAAACTGAATCATTGTAAAAACACCAGGAACACACTGGCCTTTTACTGAAAGAGTAAATGTTGAGAAAGAAGCAGAGGCTTAGCTGGGGTTAGCGGAGCATGCAAAGTCATGATGGCTCATGTGGGACGTGTGTTTGGGATTACTCCCTCACATGCTTCAGTGACAGCGTTTCAGCTGTCCATTGAAGACCAGCTATTCATATTGACATGCTTTACTCAGAATCTTTGACCTCAGAGGTCACGTTGCTGAACAGGACCTATCATGTTCTTAATTGTAGTGTTCATTTATTTCTATTTTATTTGTGCCTCCTGTGCTTTTACTCCTGCTTTTCAAACGTTGAGTTTGCACCAACACTCAAAATGTAATTACTGGTAACAAATGTTTGCATTGCTACCAAGTTTTTGATGTTAATCTTCAATATTGAGTCTTGAATCTTGAATCTTGATCCGTCCCTGATTGATCTGTTGGACAGTTAAATCACTCAGCTGATCCACTGGCCGGAGCAGTGGATCAGCTGAGTCCATGTCAAGCACAACACGACCGGGTAATTCTCCTCTTCGTCAGCGGTGTAAACTCCTCTTCTAAAGTGTGTGAATGTTCACTGTCAGTGTGGTAAAAGGCTCAACGATGCAGATGGATAGAACGCTGTGAGAGACGGCTACGGTACGTTCTTACAGACGGATGTCAAACAGACTACGCCCAACAACACACACGTTTCAATGGCATCAACATCTATCAGCCAGAGGGGCGTGGCCTTGACATTACAGGAGTACCTGTATGTGCCAGTCTGCTCCGTCTTGAAGATACACAGATTAAGTTTTTTGGTTTGACCAGGCTTTTAGTCTTTTGATAAAACTCCATACAAACTTTGATTTAATGTCTGTCCTTTGTGATCCACTTCCTGAACTGGTTGTTTGAGCTCTAGCTGCTTCATGCTCTGGCGCTCCCCACTGCAGAGCAGCAGCTGTATTCACTCACTTTCTCATCACCACACTGTTCACTGCTGGCGGGAATCGTCAGTCTCCTCACGATCCGATTATTCAACGATTCTCAAGGCGTCACGATGCATCTCTATTTTGGGTTTCAATAGAATGAGAATTTTTCAAATCTTTCAAACCAATTCCTTTTTGTATGATATAGTTTATGTGCTGCATTACTTATATAAAATGTGGGAAGAAAAAAAGAAACATTTTTATGTCAAAACATTTCAAAATTAGAATAATCCATTATAGACTTTCCTCCATCGATGCAGAATCGTTCAATAGAATGATTATTTCTCCCACCTCTATTCACTGTCTGCATGGTTTAGCTTGAGAAAACGTGTGATAACACAAACAGGCTATATGAGCAGGTATTTCTTCCTAGATTAAGATTTAGATCAATGACAGTTGACACGACATTACCTTAGTTTACCTTTTGTTGCTGCTTCCTGGGAATTAAGGTATTGTAGATGAATTTAGTCCACAAATCTGTTGGTGAAACTAGTGAGATACTGTAACGACAGTAACAATACTGACACAAAACATCATTGAAATAATCGCCCTATGCAAGGTTTTAGAAATAGCAAAAACAGAGCTTACTAGCAGCGTTTGCATTTTTAATTTAGATTTGATGATTTTGTAAAAATGTCAACAAGAACGATCAAATTCAAATGTGGGAATTAATTATTATCTGAAGATACAGAAGAGGCTAAAAAGATCACAAGACAAAGGAATGTTGACAGTGTTTAAATGACGCAAATCCTCTCTATTCACTGACTGTCATTTAAACTTGAGTTTGAATGACAGAAATATGTCATCCACTTCACCAAGTCACACACACACACACACACACACACACACACACGCACAGTGACGACGAATAAGATGAGCAAGTCAGTAAGCTGCAATATCTCTGCAGCACCAAAGTCCAGTTATTTTTAGCCAGAAAATACCGAGGCCTGGACCCCCGTGACCTCGAGCACGCGGGTGCGGCCATGACTGAAATACAAGACGCCGCTCAGTGGAGCGTAAATCAACTTTTGAGGGTGTCTGAAGGAGCATCTGAATGTGTCGACTTGTTTTGCCAGATATTTTTGGGACAACAGGAGTTAGCATCAGGGGCCATGCATTGTAGGATTCTGCAGTATTTAGCCTGAATTTGCATTAAAACAACACACGTCGTTTAGTTTGAATAAAAGTACACTTCATCACAGGTCGTCTTCAAAGGCTGCTGCTTTTTATTGTCAGAAAAAAAGTCTGTTGTTTTGTTATGTTAAGGTCCCTGAAGGCCCCTTGAGGCCCTGTCTTGAAGATGGTGTCAAATACTAGTTTTTTATTTGAGCTCTTTGTGTCTAATGCACGTTGAACATTAAAATGTATTTGTGGAAGAATACATGCCATTCACAGAGTGGGTTTTTCTCCCTGGGGCCCCGTCACAGGTTGATCCCACCACAGCAAAGTGCTATTTCAAGATGACATAACATGCAACGGTGTGTCTAGAGACCCTCTAAGTATGAAAATAGATCACCCCCTCTCATTTGTTGCTGGATGTGACGTCCGATAAGGAACCACCCCTAAGAGTAACTACAGAGGTTCCTTTAGAATAGTAGTGGCAATAAGACACATGTCCACCTCTGTGCTACACAGCCTCTGTATGACTATGTTGTCAAAAAGAAAAGGAGAGGAGATGGACTCATTAGAAAATGGAAAGCATGACGATGGTGATGTGAGGGAAAGAAGGTCAAAGGTGGAAGTGTGAATGTCCACAGCAAACGCTGCTGCCTGCAGTTTTTAAGATGTGTTGGTCGAACAGATGGACAGACAGTCGGATGGACAGATGGAGGCAGAAGCAAAAACCTCTGCTGCGAGCCTGAGATGAAATGTGCTGTATGCGTGATGGAGTACTTAACAGGGCCTGTTGGACACAGGCCCAGGGGCCACGAGTATCAGGGGCCCCCTGGCCTCCACCTGCAAAAGGTCAACTCACGGAGACACGTCACATCATCGGGATTCAAAACATTCACAGTAAAGTCTGGTCTGCACTCGCCGTCATAGATTACAAGTCTGCCATTATTGAAAAAGACATTTAATCAGAGAAGAACACAAACAGATGCTTTGTATTTGAAAACGTTTAATTGTCTTGTCAGCCCGTCGAGTTGGTGTGACCTTCTGAAACACCCGGACAATCTCTAAATAAATACCACTCATCATTTAACACACGGGTTTCAGATAAAGCTGACAGGTTATATTCTTCTAATCAAAAAACAAATCTGTTATACAGCATTAAGATGTACTGTATAGGCTTTATGAGGGATATATATATATACACACACACACCCCTGGTATGTTACAGGGCACAAGCAGCTGTCGGTCTTCAAATAATCCCCCCACCCCTGACAGCAGCCACAACACAACAGCAATACTACTAAATAATAATCCATCAGTACAACAATGGTGTGTGTTGTGTCTTAATGTCAATTCATCTCCAAAGAACACACACACTAACACACACACGCACACACACGCACACACACGCAAGATATATTGCCTGCCTGCCAAATGATGACTTCCCATTCATTTCTTCTGCTCTCTACATGGTGAACGCCACAGCTGCATCAAGCTGCAGCAGTTAGCCACAACAATATCAGGAAACACTACAAGTCCGCTTTCAAAATAAAAGCATTGGCCACTTGGGGTGCGGAGTTATATTGTGTAATCAATGAGTTTATATTATGCTATGATTATGATACAAAGCCAATGATAGGTGATAAAGGGATGTATAAGGGTGTAGTAGCATGGTTACCACTAAGGAATGTCCAGCTGGACCTCGTTGCTTCCCTTAGGGTAAATAAATCTGTTAAAACTGTCCTGAGTGCAAAATATTCTGAATAAAAGGATGGGATGCTGAGTGAAGGCCGACGTCATGTGTGGAAGCGGCCAACATCCAACTTCGACAACATCAGCTTCATAAACAACTACAGAAGTGAGAGCAACTGAGTCATTGGTTAACTATTTTGAGTGACAACAAAGAAAGACACTCAATCTGTGTAAAGTCCAATTAGTCCCACCAGAGGGAAGAAACAAGGGACTGTCAGGAGCACCGTCATCAGTCAAAAGCCTATGTTTAATGTTTATGTTTTATGCCGCACTGATTTCTTTACAAAATTAAAGAAGCCGTGCATTGAAGAGGCATCGACGATAAATAAATGGTGGAAATATGAAGCCAAAAAGAATAAATAAATGGTTGAAAGAGCTAGAGAGGCTGTGAAGGTTCTCATTCATCCACATCATAGTCCTTGAAAGCATTGTCCAGCTGCCTTCGACAAAGCTTTCAAGGAGCTATGAGTAATGAAAACATGGTTTAAATAGGTGATAATGAATGGTTTAATGATTCGAGGTCATTCATTAATGCTGCAACCCAGGGTTGAACTATAAAACTGAAGTTGTAGTTCTTTGATGCGACACGAGAAAAAGCAAAAGTATTTTTTTATGGTAGATTCAAGAGGATGAGTTGATGTTGGAAGGAAGCTGCCCTGAAGTCTGGTGGTACAACAGCTGGTGCTTCTGTATGTGTTTCCACAACGTGGTCCAGGCTCAGGCTGGCTGGTGAATTTTAACCTCTCGGCCGCCTCATGTCTGATTCAGCATTTCCACACTCTTGTGCCAAAGATGGCCAAAAGGCCGAAATCCAGCAGTCAAAAAAAAAAAGTACAGTCTCAGACGGGGACGTGTGATAGATATGGGCATCTTATTTTTTTTATATCTGGAGCCTATAAACAGGTCCATACAGCCCTGAATATGAGGATGAGTTCTGATACAAAGTGTGGTCTCTGAACTGCTTTCCTTAATGTTTGTAATTGTTTTCAGTCTTTTTGGGCATTACTGAGAACACACAAGCATGATAAAATCCAGAACGGCACCTAAATATATTTCTATCCGTATTTAGTGAATTCTACCTTAATCATGAGTCTGTGGAAATTGTAATTTAAGTCAAGAAGAAGCAATTTCTCACGTCGACAACGCAACGGCGTGTCATTTATTTTGTCACTCAAAAACCGTTAGAAACCAACATGGCGCTGCCCGTGATATCAACAAACCCGGTAGCAACCTTAAAGAGACAGTGTCCCTAATACTGGGACGAGCTAACACATTAACATGTCATGCGGAACGCACGTCAGATCATAGTAAAACCACAGCGTAGCGAGGGAAATACATGTCAACATACATTATGGTGAATTATGTCAATATGTCCACTACACACGTCCCCTCAGAATTCACTATAACAAAGAAACAATTACGTCAGCGCTGAGGTGGGCGAACAATTCGGCCACAACGACTCCTCTGCACTGGAGCGTGGGTTGCGTTACCAGCTGACGGCGGTGGCGTCTCTGAGGCATTGAGGTGGGAGGGAGGGCCGACGTGTGGGGAAAACCTAGGCGCCCACCTCAGGGACTTGGGCCGAACTGGAGGGCGCCCCCGTTTCGGAGGCTGGGCTAGCCCCACAGGTTTGTCCACATCCAGATGAGCCGGCTTAAGGCGGTCCACGGAAATGCGTTCTGCCCTACCGCCAATGTCTACCACAAACTGTTTTTCCCCCGTCTCCAAAACCCGGAACGGGCCGTCGTAAGGAGGCTGTAGCGGCCCCCGGTGCGCGTCATGACGGATGAAAACGTATTCCGCTGCTGGCAAACGTGGGGGAGTGTAGGATTGTGTGAGGCTGTGCTGTGAAGTGGGTACAGGCGCAAAAAACCTAGCCTTATCCTGAAGCACCGTCCGCTGATGGGCTGAGGACCAGGGAATTGTAGAGTCCGGAACAAAATCCCCTGGAACCCGCAATGGCTGGCCATAAACCAGCTCCGCTGATGAGGACTGTAGGTCCTCCTTAGGGGCAGTTCTCAGGCCCAGCATGACCCAAGGGAGCCTGTCAACCCAGCCACTGTCCTTGAGGCTGGCCCGAAGAGAGGCCTTCATAGCACGATGAAAACGCTCACAAAGTCCGTTAGCCTGGGGGTGATATGAAGTAGTGCGGTGAAGTTTCACACCCAGACCGTTCGCAATGGCGTTCCAGAGCTCAGAGTTAAACTGTGAGCCCCGGTCCGAAGACAGGTCAGATGGGGTGCCAAACCGGGCAACCCAGGTCCCGCTGAATGCCCGAGCTATCTCAGTAGTCGTCCCTGATGTCAATGGGACAGCCTCCGGCCATCGAGTGGTCCTATCCACCATGGTGAGGAGGTAAGTGAAACCCAGGGAGGAAGGAAGGGGACCCACCAGATCCACATTAACATGGTCGAATCTTCGCTCCGGCACCGGAAAGTGCGCCAGGGGAGCTTTGGTGTGGCGGTGAATTTTCGCACGCTGACACTCCACACAAGAGTCTGCCCAGTCCCGCACATCCTTCTTGAGGCCGTGCCAGACAAATTTGGCTGCCACCAACCTCTGGGACGGCTTTCTACCCGGGTGGGAAAGGCTGTGCACAGCGTCAAAAACACGTCGTCTCCATGCTGTGGGAACAATGGGCCGTGGCTGTCCAGTGGAGACGTCACAAAGCAGCCTGGTGCTGCCATCGCCAAAAGTGATCTCCGATAACTGCAGCCCAGTGGTAGCAGTCTTGAGTGCCTGTACATCCAAGTCAGTGGCCTGATCGGCTGCCATGTGGGCGTAGTCAAGCCCCAGGTGGACGGCCCCCACAATGGTGCGAGAGAGGCAGTCGGCGACTAGGTTTGCTTTGCCCGCAACGTGTTGTATGTCTGTGGTGAACTCAGAGATGTAAGAGAGTTGTCGCTGTTGGCGGGCAGACCACGGCTCAGACACCTTAGCCATGGCGAATGTTAGGGGTTTGTGGTCGACAAAAGCTGTAAACTGTCGACCCTCCAGCAGTGAACGGAAGTGTCGGATGGCAAGGTGAAGCGCAAGCAGCTCCCGGTCAAACGTGCTGTACTTTCGTTCAGGTGGGCGTAGCTGGCGGCTAAAGAAAGCCAGCGGTTGCCAGGCACCATCCACCCACTGCTCGTGCACACCGCCAACTGCATAGTCCGACGCGTCTGTCGTGATGGCAATGGGCGCATCCGGCGATGGGTGTGCCAGTATCGTCGCTTTGGCTAAAGCGGCCTTTGCATCTGTGAATGCTTCGTCTCTCTCCGAGGACCAATCCACCGGTTGCTTTGGTTTTTTTCCTTTTAAGGCCTCATGCAGGGGGCACATGATTGCAGCTGCTCTGGGAATGAAGCGGTGGTAAAAGTTTACCATTCCCAGGAACTCCTGCAGGGACCTCACTGTGACGGGCCGTGGGAAATTCGAGATCGCCTCCACCTTAGACGGGAGTGGTACGGCCCCGTCCTTAGTGACTCTATGTCCCAGGAAGTCGATGGTGGTCAACCCAAACTGGCACTTAGCTGGGTTGATGATAAGTCCGTGCCGGCTGAGACGCTCGAAGAGGATCCGCAGGTGGGCCAGGTGTTCGGTTTTGGAGGTACTGGCCAAGAGGATGTCGTCCAGGTAAACAAACAGGAAAGGCAGATCACGTAGCACAGAGTCCATGAGGCGCTGGAATGACTGGGCGGAGTTTTTAAGGCCGAAAGGCATTCTCAAGAACTCGAAAAGTCCAAAAGGGGTGATCACCGCTGTTTTGGGCACATCAAGCTGTTGGACAGGAACCTGGTGGTATCCACGGACGAGGTCCACCTTAGAAAAAATACTTTTGCCAGCCAGGTGCGCTGAAAAATCCTGGATGTGTGGCACTGGATAGCGATCCGGCGTTGTAGCATCATTAAGTCTGCGGTAATCGCCGCAGGGGCGCCACCCGCCGGCAGGCCTGGGAACCATGTGGAGAGGCGAAGCCCACGGGCTGCTGGAGCGGCGGATGATGCCCAGGCGCTCCATGCTGTCAAACTCAGTCCTGGCAATGGCCAGCTTGGCTGGGTCTAGTCGTCGCGCCCGGGCGTAGACAGGCGGGCCAGTGGTGGCGATGTGGTGCTCGACTCCATGCTTGGCCGTAGATGACGAAAAGGTGGGCTCTGTGAGCGATGGAAACTCTGCGAGCAGGCGATGAAACTCGTCAGCCTGTGAGAGCACGCTAGACAGTCTAATGGAGTCCACACCACTGAGAGCGCAGGTGTATGAAGAAAACGTGGTGGCGTCAATCAAGCGACGGTTTTTGACATCCACCAGCAGCCCATAAGCACATAGAAAGTCCGCCCCCAGGAGGGGGACAGCCACTTTGGCTGTGATAAAGTCCCAGCTAAACCGCTGACCGCCAAAACACAGTTCAACGTGTCGAGTGCCATAAGTGCGTATGGGGCTGCCATTAGCAGCCTCTAGGGGGGGGCCAAATCCGCCCGCCAGGATGTCCAGTGTCAATGCAGGCAGAATGCTCCGCTGCGCGCCGGTGTCACACAGGAAACGGCGCCCGGAGATGGTGTCCTGGATGAACAGCAGCCTGCCAGTGCGGCCGACACTCAAGGCCACTACTGAGCGCCGGCCCTGGTGTTTCCCGTCCCCCTGAAGCTGCAAGGTGATCGGCATTGCTTGGCCCTGGAGCCGAATTTAGCGTGGTAAAAACACAGGCTTGTGTTAGAACGTTGCCGGTGTGAAGCTGTAGCAGTGAGCACTGAGTCACCAGGGAGTTGGGCGGCGGTGTGATAAACTTGGGTCGAGTCGGTTGCCATGGCAGAAGCAGGGTGGAGCGCAGCAGCAGTCATGCCAGGGTGTTGAACAGCCAGAAAAAATCGGTCGGCCTCCTCTGCCAGCGCGCGGCAGTCGGTGATGGCAGTGTTGGCCAAAGCAGCCCGTACCTGACAAGGGAGTTGACGCAAGAAGAGCTGGACGAGGAGGAAATCCGGCCTGTGCTCCCCAAGTAGATCCAACATCCTGTCCATAAGTTCAGATGGCTTGCTGTCACCCAAGCCTTGCAGAGAAAATAGCCGGCTAGCCCTCTCAGCATCAGAAAGTTCAAAAGTCTTCAACAGGTGAGCCTTGAGTGCTGTATACTTATTCTCTGCAGGGGGATGTTTTAGAAGACCAACCACTCTCGTTGCTGTTGAACTGCCGAGGGCTGACACTACATAGTAGTATTTGGTGGCGTCAACGGTAATTTCACGCAGCGCGAACTGCGCCTCCGTCTGTGCGAACCAAGCAGAAGCCGACGACTCCCAGAACTCTGGGAGTTTCAAAGAAACAGCATTTGTCGCCATAGTTGTTCGGTGTGTCTCTGGATTGCGTCCAGCAGACAAACGTCGGGGTCACCAGTGCGGAAATTGTAATTTAAGTCAAGAAGAAGCAATTTCTCACGTCGACAACGCAACGGCGTGTCATTTATTTTGTCACTCAAAAACCGTTAGAAACCAACATGGCGCTGCCCGTGATATCAACAAACCCGGTAGCAACCTTAAAGAGACAGTGTCCCTAATACTGGGACGAGCTAACACATTAACATGTCATGCGGAACGCACGTCAGATCATAGTAAAACCACAGCGTAGCGAGGGAAATACATGTCAACATACATTATGGTGAATTACGTCAATATGTCCACTACAAGTCCATGTTTTACATTTCATCAAAAAGTTATTTTATTTTTACTCCGACGCTGCGTTAAAGGTTTTACGCTGAAAGTCCAGACCGGATGTGGTGTCGTCCGTGTTAACCGCTCGCTTCACACCCTGAACCCCTCCCTTTCTCCCCATTCACTCCTGTGCGGTGTTTTATACTGAAAGGTAAAAGATGCGAATTCACACTGCGACTTGTGCGCCAGTGGCCGGATACTTGCGCGGGCAGGCTGTCGTCCTCGCAGCCCGCCCGAGCGGCTTCATGTGATATGAACGTTTCCACTCCGACAGCTGACGACTGTGTCTGCAGGTGAGGAGACTCGTGTCGCCTGTTGCTCTCACGCCTGTCTGTGTCTCTGCTGCTGTATTGTGTTTGCGCCGTCTGTCCTCTGCTGCTGGTCGCTGCCTTTATCCATTATATTTTGCTTGGAGGAATTGTGTGTGTGTGTGTGTATATATATAATATAATATATATATATATATATATATATATATTATATTATATATATATATATATTATTATATTATATATATATATATATTATATATATATATATATATATATATATATATATATATATATATATTAAATATATATATATATGAGCCACACTGTTGATATTGGGTGATTATAAATGTTTACTTGTGCTTGGCAGTTTGCGCTCTGCCCCCCCCCCCACCCTTTACAATTAGACATCATTAAGCTTTGATATGGTCTAGGCAGTCCAGGTAGACTGATGCGTGATATTTTCATCTTGCCAGACGCCATTAAAACCAATAACGATTTAATGTTTATTTGATAATTACCGAAATTACGCAACATGCAAAATTAATCAAAATAAGGATTACAAATCTCTAAACGCCGCGCATTAATTCGGCGCATAAAGAAGCCACAGTGAGCTTTTGTTTATTTGCAAATGTCCAACTTTATTGCTGCTCCGCCTGCAGTTTCTTCCGATATTTCCCAATAATATGCACCGCGGAGGGCGGCAGCGACCATGGCGAACCATTTACCAAAGTTAAAATATTATTCAAATAATTGCTGCTGGGTGGATTCGGCGTGTGCCGAAATATAACGCCGCCGATAAAGCTTCAGGAGCGGTGGTTAATATAACAAGCAGTCTAACTGTTGCTCGCCAGTAACGACGGACACATTAAAATACCATATTATTGAATGGAGTTTTGCGTGACGTTCTTTTCGTTTTCGAGGCGTATCGGGGCCACAGTTCAGGCAAGACGGGTTTACAGGACTGGAGGCGCTGATAACAATATGGCTGTTTGGGGAGCTAATTGTTCCCTTGTCTGCTGTTTGCCCAGCTAGTAGACACACGACAGGCTGTGTTTGCAAAAGCCAGTGTCTGTCATATGATAGCAGAGCTTTTACTCAAATGCATTCGGTCATTCCATTGTTGGAGTTAATGGGGGGGGGGGGGGGTCCACATGTGAGGGAACATCTGGATTCTCTGTCAGACCACAGGTGCATCCCGGTCAGAGGGGGTTGATTTCCATGTTGTTATTCGAGCTGAACCCACACAATTATGGCACATCATTGAAACCCAGACAGCGTTTAAGACGAGCTCCATCAAAGTGACCCCTTCAGGCCTAAATGTGTTGTTTGTCAGGCTCAGTGTCAATAAGCATTCAACATTCAAAATGACTCCTTATGGACCCTGGCGTTTTCCTCTGGAAGGAGACCAACAGAGGAAGCCATTCTAGGTCTCCTTTTTTCCATAAGAACTGAACTGAAGAGGTTAATTCTTGTTAAATGTTACTGAGCGTATGAGACACTGTTTGATACAGTTTTGTGCTCATAATAGAAATGTTGAATTGATTATTTGCAGTTGAGATAATCCTTTGATTCCCAGGGGGGTAACTCGGCTGTGGCAGCAGCACAAAGGTAGAAATAAATACAGATACATGGAGAAGTAAAACATCAATAAATAAAATAGAATGAATAAAATAATTGGTTTATACAGTGAAATTCAAGGACCATGCTTAAGAAAAAAAGAATTACTGTTGTGTGCTTTGATAAATGTATGCTTGGATGTGGCCCGGACCACCTCCGAATGTGGTCCGAGTGAGGGGACCTCAATGCGTCATTCCCACATGCACTCAGATCCGTCCACTTGTGATCGGATCTCCCGAGACTTGTGTTAATGCCGGGCGGCAGAACGGTGGTTCGATGTAATCCCTCATTTTCACATCATCACACGTCATCTGACCAGGGATCATTTACTTGCTGAGAAAAATGGAGGGACAGGAAATGCTTCTTACCGGTAGGCTAATAATTCTTTTATTGCAAGCTCCTCCATTCTCAGGAAAAGCACACACGTTGGGGATTACCGTATATTCCTCAAATGCCTCTTTTCAAAGTAGAGCTACCGGTCTGCTATTACAGCAGAATGCACAGGGAATGTCCTGTATGTTGGACTCTTTTTAAGCATGTTCATATTTTGTGCAAATTATACTGTAGGCCTGTGACATAAGTTCAATCACAAATTGACACTTTAATGTAGTAATGCTGAGTTTACATATATACACTTTGTTATGATAAAAGCTGTTTGCTTTACAGCTGCAATCAGTGGTGCTTTTGTGGTCACATGGGTGCAGCTTTAAACACAAAACTCACAGTTTGTATGGCTAAAATGTTCGCAAACAGTTGTCTATTTGCACGTCTCAGAGACACAGAGCAGCATTACCGTTCATTTGGAGCCTTGTTGACAAATGTAAGTCCAATATTCACTCTCTTTTAGCTCCGTTTTGTTCTCCACCAACTCCAAAATAAAATATCTGGCATCTTTGTCTGCTGCTTTGTCTGTCTGCTGTCATGTTGAGCAGACAGTGTACCTATTAACAGAAATATTTTTTAATATATATATTTGATATATTTTAAAATATTTACTTTTAGTCCCTATGAGCAACATATTATACATCTGTGCCATTTTAAACATCCTTAGATCAGCTTCATATGAGGTCAGAATGATGCAATATTTCATCAAATATCAAATGCTAATACTGACTATGCTTAAATTAGTAAACAAACCAAAAAATCTTTGACAGCTTCTTGTGCCATTATCTTCCCTACATGTTGGCATGGCTGCAGTTTCTCTGATGGCCACAAGAGGCAACCTACAATTAGATGCAGTATTGTAGTGAATGGGGAAACCCCTTCAACAGCCGTTGGTTAGTTTAGAAGAGATAATGCCACCTTTTGTCATGTGCCATGCAGATAATTGGAAATCAGTCAGATAGCAGATTAGATTGAGAGATGTTTAGATGTTAGGATTTCATAAACATTCTGTTCCAATGGGATGTGCAGTCAAGTGTGTTTACGTGAAAATATTTGAAAAAAATTGAAATAGAGTCAAACGCTTTTTGAAATGTTGAAAGGCCTCTGCACAAGTATTGGGAAACCTCCCATCCAGTGATTGTATGCATTTTTGCTACTTTACAAAATGGACAAGCCGAGAAGCGCGCCCACTTCACTCCCAAGTGCTCCTCTTCATTCATCACACAGCTGCGTCCGTCCGCCATGAAAGCTTTGGAGGAGCGACTGCATGAAAATGTGCACCGTTTCATCATCCAGCCACGTCTCCTAGAAATCATGCCCGTATAGCTTTGTTTTGCCATGTGATTTTTGAAGGAGGCATAAAGGTGCTTTTACACCAAACACAGGTCACTCACGCTAGATGCACCGGGGATGACGGGGGTCTGACCTCTGGTCTTCCCAGGGCTGAAATAACCACTATACGCCAGGTGCTCAGTGAATTTCCCCCAGCTGTATTCACTGCGAATAGCAAGATGCACATCAGCTGGTTTACTACAGCGGTATGAACCCAACATAAACTATTTTGTTGAGATTTAATTGCAATAGATGGATACAAATGATGCCAAAAAAACTATAATGATGACAATTTGTAATGTCATGTTTTTTTAGGTCTGTCTTCATGATGATAAGGAACTTAAAATGTGGATTAATCTGGGCTAGGCTATGCTAACACTGGAGCTGCTCCATAAACTTAGCACAGCAGCGACCTTGTTGTTTGTGCCACAGACAGTCTGTGGTTTATACACATGTGGTGGTGTGGAATAATCGTGACAACGGTTTCCCAACTAGGGAAATTAACATAACGCCCCTTTAAGTTGTAACAACCCCCCCCCCCCCCCCTCACCACCAACAGCCTGTATTATCTCTCAGTCAGAGTCTATTTAGCATTCAAAGAATCCAGTAAAAACAATTAAAATCTTAAACTGAGAAAATGGGGTTCGTTTCAAGCTTTTTTTTTTTTTTTTTTAATTAATTGCTCTCAGCTGCGTTGTTCTCTGTCTAATTTGTTTTCCCAAGCCAGCATCAGGCACCTTCATTTACCAGTACATAATCAATGAATAATAGTGGGAGGTTTCATAAACCCAGGCCGGCAATCCTAGTACTGAGAAGAGATGTTGAAGTCTCGTGGAGGCGTCGCTCGAGAACCTCAACCTTGAAACAGGAGGCATCTCGGATGCACACACTGCTGGAAATTCTCTCTGTCGTCCAAAAAACGTTCAATTTCAGAGTATTATATGCAAATGTGTGTGTAATCTCATGTGTAAGGAATACTCTGGTAACCCTCTCGTATTCAATTTGGGACTAAGTCAAGGCTTGGGGGAGGATTCCAGATACTCGATCATGTGCGATTTTCAAATACAGCAGAAGTTTTAGCTTTTGCAGCCGGTAGATGAGATGGTGCGAGACTGTCAGGTCAGAAGGTTAAATGGAATCGGGCCTCACAGGAGGAAAAGGAGAGAGTACATTATTCTCTGTCTCAACTTAAGAAGGAGTTCTCTCTGAAATGAGCACCCGCCAAATGTGGGTAAATTGTTTGCAATGGTCAGAGAGGAAGACACGTGAGGTAAGCGTATGACTGGACAGAGATTGAGATCAGTGGAAGTTCACCCTATCAATAAAAAGAAGCACACATGAGTACACAGCCCACTCAAACTGAATCCACCTCCCCAGCTCACGGATCAGTTCGGTCTGAAGGAAGAGATCGGTGTGCCGTGGGAGGGTCCACGCACTCAAAGCAGATGGAGCATAGGTTTTAAAGCGATAGTTTAAGAAGAAGAAAAAACATAAGCTGCCACAGTGGCAGCTCATGTCAGACCCGAGAACAGAGGTCAAGGAGGTCAAGGAGGCCGATTCTCACACCAGAGTGGATTTGAACATTTATGACACGTAGGCAAACATCAACAACACACAATGCTGTCCGATATGACTTGTGTGACGTGATATGTTTAAATTGTTATTGTATCCACTTTTCACCTGCAGGAGCCATCCTCAGGGACTAGGAACCTTTTGAGGGACTCATCACAGGGAAGCAGGGTCTAAATCGGGGGGTTAGAACAGGGTCTGCAGGGACGAAGCGCCACTGCTTCATTCATAAAAAAGGAGGCACTCTGGTATTGATTCAGGACGAGGGGAGAGTTTTTCTCTTTGTTTGATAACATAGACAAGAGATCGAGAGGTCATGAGTGAGCTGAGAGGGGGAGCGGTGGAGGAGAGAGAGAGAGAGAGAGAGAGAGAGCACGGCGGTGCTGTGATGAGAGAGAGAAAAAGACGATGATTTTGTGATTGCTCTAAAGTGCCGCTAAATCAACATCCTTCAGACAGACGCTCCTCGTCTCATTTCCCTCCTCTGCATTTCATCCTTCATACCCAGCGAGCGTTGGTGAATACTACGCAGCAGTAAATGTCATTGCAGTGATGTAACCGTTCTGGCTCCGTGTCCAGAGTCCTCGCACTCCCAACTCCACGAGGCATTACAAGCTTTTAGTGGTCTTTATTAGTTCGTCTGTCTGTTGTTTGTATGCTGTTGATTATCTGCAGTTTCACTTCCTGTCTTTCTGTGTTTGATTCTCCACGTCTGCCTCTGATTTTTATCCGTTTATATACGTCATTGTTTCTCCTGGTACCCTGTCAGATTGTTTTTTTTTTTTTGGGATGATATTTTTGCTCCCTGGTGTTGTTTGCTGTTCGGACTGATCACCTATATGAAGCATTGAGGAGCGTCATGTTATTTTTATTTACTTATTTCTATTTAAAATGTTTAAATTTGTCCGTACCGACGAGCAGCACGGGTCCTTCAGTGCTGCTACAACGAGCTGACGGTGCGTTGGCAAGGTAGCTACTTGAGGGGGAAAAGGAGAAATATAGATGTAATAATAAGCTGTTTAAGCATTTTATTCCAAATTTAGATAACAGATATTTCCCTGAGATGAGAAGAAAATATGTATTTAATGATACTGGTGTAATTAGACCAATTCTTTTATTTTTATATTTTGAGCACCTTCTTGCCTCTATGGCAGGTCAAGGTTGCTCATCCTCTTCCTCCTCCTCGCCTTTTGTACTTCGTGTCTTCTGTCTGCTGCTGAGTCTCTGTTCAACCCTGAACCGTTAAAAGAAAAGCAACATTTCTTTCTTCTACAGTGGACTAATTTGCCACAGCTTCGCAGGTCTTTAGACTGCTCTGCAAAAAAGCAGACAAGAGTGGGCTGAAGAATGCTTTAGTTCCTTGAAAAGTCGTCTTCTCAGGACATACATGACCAGGGAGTACTTAGCAGAAACGCAGCTAAAGGTTACATCAGCCCTGTGACGGTGGATAGAAACTAACAATAATTGTTGGTAGAGTGTGTAAAAAATGTCTTTGATATCCACAGATGCATTTTACAGATTCCTCTCAAGTAGAATTCAGAGCTGTCAACTAAAAGCCAGTGGATCTCGATGTGCACCGGACACCCGCTATAAGTATAAAGTGTAAATCTTCTATCATCGATACGCTCAACTGACATCACATTTGCACAAATTTAAATTTAATATCAAATAAAAAACAAAACAAAACCCAAAGTCATTATAATTTGTGCTTAGTTGCATATTTGATCAACCTACTGTGTCTTTGGAGTCACAAACGCACAGAAGCACAACTCATAGAATTTTTAAAAAAGCTAACAATATTTCCCAAACCAGACATCTGTTTCTTAAAAAAAAGAAGAAGAAAGTAAACATTACAGAAACAGGAAACTGGTGCATTTGTTACTATTTTCATGCATCCATCGATCCATCCATTATCTGTCACCGCTTAGCCTATTCAGGGTCGCGGGGGGACTATTTTCTGTGATGGATTAATCCACATTTGGTACTCTAGTGAGGATTGAGGTTTGTGGCAGCAGGATGGTGTAGAAATAAAGTAGTGTGTGTGTGTGTGTGTGTGTGTGTGTGTGTATGTGATGACGTGTCGCTTGGTGCAACAGCGTGGCTCATTGCTGTGTTTTAAATAGCTTTGGGACAATAATGGGGCTCTTTGGCTCTAAGGAAGAAGATATATTGGGCTTTGGGCCATTTTATGTGATTTGTCTACAGTACAATATTATATCACCAGACTTATCCTTTAAAAATAAAAAGTAATAATGTTTAAAAGTCCATCTCCGAACCCTGAGTCGTTCCATATTCCTGAACAAGGCTGCTGGTGAAACACAGAAATAAGACTTCACACGTCATATGCACGTCATCTGAAAGGCTCCAAATTCCATTTGACAGCTTAATTCTTTTTCTTTTAGTCGAGCTGGTTGTGTGGCTCTATAGGGAGTGAAACTTTGGTGGGCCATCACTTTGGTCTGGAAGGAAACATCTCAACAAGTATCAGATGGATTTCCCTGACATTTATCTGCTGCCCTGAAGATGAATAGTTTGGGTGATTTTCCTCAAGGCCCACCATGAATTTGACATTTTCTTTTGGGATTTTTTTGTGTGTGAAATGTCTCAGATGGATCGTCATTAAGTTTGGACATTCATATTTGTTGTTATAGATTAGGTGATCCAATACTTTGGTTGATGTCTTGTACCATTGCTGTTGCCGACATATAAATACTATTCAGCCTCAGTAAACGTTGCAGCAAACATGAGTAAATACTTTGTTGCCTCCTGTGACCACAAACCATCTCAACAAAAATAATATTTGACTATTGTGAGATATTTCTGCACTTTCAGATTTGGTTATTTCCAATGTGCCGCGGCTCTGCCTATTGTCAACAGTGATAATGAGCACACACGTCGGAAGATCATACCTCCCATAAGCACCGTGCAGATTTGATTGATCCGGCATGAAGCCTGTTTCCATACAGCAGCGGAGTGAAGCTGGACAAACAGCTCGATGTGGGAGCCGCTGCTGGTCTTTGCTGTGCTGCACGGAGCCTCTTCACGAGCTGGTTATTACACAGGAATGTTCTGTCCAAATGGAAGATGTCTGGCTATTTTGTATGTTAAAGAAAAAGAGCTGCAGTATTCATCCTCCTCAAGGTCTCCCTGAAAAAAACACATAATGAATAATACAAAATGAAATAATAAGTTACAGATTATTTTCTGTTGCACTCCTACGTGTTTTGGAGAACTTTCTGTGCACCGTCACATTTTTCCAACCAAAGAGCTTCAACTGTTCAAAGAAAAGTAAAATAGACATTATCGGGATAAAAAACACTCAATAAACGATCGTGCACAAATTTCCATTATCGGGATAATCATAAATATCGTCACAAGTGGCTTGGAGAAGATGGCTAGCTCCCTATCCTAGTAGTGTATTCATGCATGGAGACCATATAAAGTGTATAAATGTTCAGTACAATAAGTTATGTGTCCTATTTGTGACACAATAAAACACATTTGTTTCTTAACAAAACATCAAGCGATTCCAGTGTTAGTGCCATTTCAAGAGTGTAAGCCTATTTTGATGTTTATCTGGGTTAATATCGTGAATCACAATTATTTTTGGATCATCGTAACTAATGTTCATATCATGCCTTTTTATTATGTTGAAACGCTGCAGTGAACACGAGAAGAGAGTTGCTGAGCAGTGCGAGGTGAATGATGGTGAATTAACCACCTTTTTCATCACTTATTATACATTTTATAATATCTGTTCTTACAAATATTTCAGCACATCTACAGTATTTGTTTTTTTACTTCACAGATGGGAAGGCTTGTCTTTTATTTTAGTATTTAAACAATTAATGTTTTTGGCATGGGTGAGTTAGACAGCACGACCACTTGGAGGGGAACCAAAAAAAAGAGGGGGGACCAGTTTTTAAATGTCTGTCCCATGGATTCATCACATTGTTCATTGGGGCAACTGGCAATATTTAACTGGTTTTGAGAGGATTTATCATTAATTGAAACTGATGTCTGTCCTTTTAGTGTTTTGTGCAGTTTATTTTTTTCATAGATGTGAAACAGACCAAATTGTTAATAATTACAATTAGATAACCACACACATGCAAATAGTATATCCAACATATAATTAAACCAGGATTGTACCAGGATATGTTCAGTATGTGATCAGGTGCATTGCAGCTTCCCTCTTCAGAAGTTGTAATGATCTACATCCTGCAATTAAAGTTGACCTTAACACATCCTGAACTGATCTATAGGCTCTGCATGGGTCAATAATTTTGAATTAATAAACCTAGCTATCGGCTATGAAGTCAGATGTTTGTTCTGGGATTGGCAGCCTCCACAACGCCCCACAGTGTTCTGAAACACACACACACAAAAACAAGCTATGGGCTATCAAGGGATGGAAATCAGTATATCGTGAGAATGATTGATTGATGATTTGAAAAGGGAAGGAATTCGTAAATTCTATTACGTGGTTCATATTTCCTTAATGTGAGCTTGTATTCATCTGCACATCTATGTTTCTTTATTTATTTGAATGCAGGCCTATTGTAGGCTAAGTGTGTAGTGTAAGCAATACACATAAACAATTACATTTGTGATCATAAAAGTTGGACGGGGCAATTATTTTTCAAAATAAAATATTAAGCAATGGAACTTTTCAGTGTGAAGGCCAGATACTGAAAAATTCAATACCTAAGTTTCCCTTGGCTTTTGGTAAGATCGCCTCTGGAAGTTACTCAGATCATAGTATCTGGAAACGGGGCTCCATGGTTTTTACAGCACGTTGCTTCACTGCGGCAGGTTGGTATGATGGAGGATGTTGATGCTGATATTTAGCAGGCAATGTTCCCAACATAAGGCTGTTGTTCATTAGCATACTAACATTTGCTAATGAGAAGTAAACAAAAGAGTCCAGCTAAGAGGCTGATGGGGAATGTCATTAGTTCTGCAGGTATTTGGTTAGTTTGGGATAAATGTGAACCAAAATGAAGCCATAAAGGATAAAGTTTAGTTGAAGTGATCACAGTCCTGTGGGGAACATGAATGTATGCAGCAGCTTTCATAGTAGTTGTTGAGACACTCATAGTGGCACTTAATGAAAAGTCAGGAGACCGCCAAAGTTTTTGGGATTACTCCCCTGGGGACCATGAAAGCCAGCACTAAATGCGATAGCGATCCATACGAGATGCGTCTATTTATATCACTCTGGACCTAAGATTGCTGCGTCGCTGGCAGCTCGGCGTGAGTTTATTTAAAGCTGTGGGGCCAAATCATCTAAATGAATGTTAACTGTGACATCAAACGCTGGCAAAGCCTCTACAATGACACATCAAAGTGCTGTGAAACAGGAGTGGAAATAATGTGTGTCGGGCTAATTACAGTTGTGTCATTCAACCCTTGAATTTAAATAACCTAAATATATACTAACTATACAGGGTTACAACTTGATAAACTTGATAATACATGGTCACGTCCTTAATATTGTAACTTAAAATATTGTTATTCTGCCATTGTTCCTGTTCTATCTGCTCTGTACATGTCTGTTGGTCCTGGTCCTGTAAGTCAACTAAGAGGCGAGAAATCATCAAAATGACAGCGATCTATCCTGCGGGGAACTTGAAACATGTCTGTTTCATGGCAGTGCGTTCCGACGTTCTGTCAAATACGTCCACCTGCTGGTGGCGCTACATGAAAACTCAAAAGGATTCATCGTCTGGGCACCATGAAAGTCTTCTACACAATTTTGTGCCAGGCAATATAGATATTCAGATAGATGTCCTCTGGATTATTGTAAACTTTTACCTGGTGTCAAAGATGTAATGGAAATTGTTTAATTTAGTAGTTTAGTGGCTTGAACACTGCTGTGTCATAACTAACCACGTCCTCCCTTTACCTTGCTCTTGAATAACACGTTGAATGAACCGGTTGGTCAAACAAACATGAGACCCACAGCCTCGGAGAAGGTTCACCGTCCACTCAAACAACAGATCGATGTCTACGTGACCAAAGACCACCAACTTGCGGCTCAAAGGATCTGCTCAACATTAAAGAATTGTCAGACTCTTGAGCCAGAATTGGCCAGAGAAGCCTGTCCCTATAGTTCCGTATCTAGTTTGCTCTGACTCTGTCTGTTTGCAGTCTGTATGTTAGCCTGTTTAATTCCTTTGGACTTCTTCTATAATAAAGTGTAATATTTTTATTTCTCACCAAGAAGTGAAACACAAAATTCCACCACAAAAAAACATTGTGAGTAATCCTCTGGCCACAATGAATATCTCTACAAAATCCGAATCCATCAGATATTTGCTGATACATTTAGAAGTG
This sequence comes from Chelidonichthys spinosus, assembly GCA_029853015.1. Classification (NCBI taxonomy): domain Eukaryota; kingdom Metazoa; phylum Chordata; class Actinopteri; order Perciformes; family Triglidae; genus Chelidonichthys; species Chelidonichthys spinosus. The sequence goes on along the minus strand of CM056836.1, from coordinate 15,792,370 downwards.
GACCGACCAAAGTACCATCATTGTAATCCATGGAGCCTTGCTGCTAGAGCGCAATTGTAGACTGTTGTTCATAAACAAAAGGATCTCGGTGAATAGGGAATATCATTTCCAAATTATGCTTCAATAGACAAACAAGGCACTGCCATTTATAACAATACTGATCCACCATGTCAGTTCACAACATGGTCAAAGCCGCATTTGTTCATCCTGTCTTTCTGTCTGACTTTATTTCAGGCCTCAACGCAACATGATTCCATCTCTTCACGCTCCTGCATCTCCAATGGGCAGACAGTGAGGACCAGACCAACCGCCACCATGCGATGTGTGTAAGGGACCAGTGGCGGTGTTGTGGCCCCAGGCGGGATGCTACTGACAGCCGGTCAGTATGACTTTGCTGGACTTGTGGCTGTCGCGCTCCATCCCCATGTGCCTGCTCCTCCAGAGCCTTGTCCTCATGGCCCTGTGCTTCCCCTCGGCCAGCATGTGTCCAAAGGGCTGCATCTGCCAACGTGACCCCCACCTCCACGGCCTCAACGTTACCTGCAGTCAGTCCCGGCTCAAAGAGATCCCCCCCAGCCTCCCGGTCGACACCGTCCTGCTGAGGCTGGACCACAACCAGATAGGGGCCGTGCCCGACCAAGCCTTCCATGGACTCAGGCTTCTGAGGGAGCTCAACCTGTCCTACAACGCGGTGGAGACCTTAGGCGAAGGCGCCTTCAGCGGCATTGAGGCGACGTTGCACGTGCTGGACCTCTCCCACAACCGCATCACTAGCGTGCACAAGGATGCCTTCGCTCGGCTCAAGGCCCGCGTCATCGTGGACGATAACCCCTGGCATTGTGACTGCGCCCTCCAGCAGGCCATCGGCGGAATGGCCCACAACCATGAGGCCGTCGCCCGGGTCCTCTGCAGGAGCTCAGAACTTCGGGACCAGGAGGGTCGGCCTTTCTTGGCGGTGGATACTGACCTCTGTAACCTGGCCAAAAGGACCACAGACTACGCCATGCTGGTGACCATGTTCGGCTGGTTTGCCATGGTCATTTCGTACGTTGTGTATTATGTCCGTCAGAACCAGGAGGACGCCCGCCGCCACCTGGAGTACCTCAAGTCCCTCCCCAGCAAGCCCAAAAAACCTGACGAGGCTGACGACATAAGCACTGTTGTCTGACAGCAGTTTCCAAGGGACTCTGTCCTACACAAACCTAATGAACACCAAGGTGTTTATCGTAACGGGACATGCGTTTATAGTGTTTACTATTTCAAACTTTTAGGTGATGTGAGCATCAAATCTGCTGAGAAATCTTTGTATTTTTGGTGTCCTGTTGTCTGTCTTTACCAGGGTTTGTTTGTGACTGATCTGAGATGAGATGACAAGGGAGGCCACAGAGTCTAATAGTCTAACACCAACATTGTATTTTCTACCAAAAAAAATTCCATATGGATCTTTGGAAATTTTAATCTCAGGTTTAAACATTGACGTGATAATGGCCTTTTTTAGATGAAAATTTGGAATATCTGATAAAAAAAAAGAAGAAAGAATATATTTGTAAGAAGTGACAACCTTATTTCCCTGAGCCCTCATTTTGGTATCTAAAAGCCCACGAAAAATTGTACATGGAGTTTTGCAAACCACTTGCTAATCCACCCTTATCTTTCATAACGCCCTTAAAATTAAATGTAAATTTAAATATTTATATAACAGTTCTGCACAGAAATGTCATAATTTCTGAGGCCATTTGAGCTGTAGGTACATTGTGATAAATCTAAGACCATTAAAGCCTTGGATATGGGGTATACAGATATATGGTCTTAGCTCCCTGCTTGCCTTGAGCTGCGGCGGCTTTTTTTTTTATACAGACAAATCAAAATTTTAATCAGACAATTTTAAAGAAGACATGTAAGCGCTCACTGAAGCATTTAGTATACAGCTAAAGTGGATGATATGGAAGCCCATCTCTCTAACAAACAGAAGGTTAGGAATGAAAAAAAAAAAGACTTTCTAAAAAAAATTAAAATTCTGAAATATATAGTGTCAGAATTGTGAGTTCTTAAATGGAAAATGTGCTGATTTTCCAACGGCTTTGAATCACTGCAATGGATGCTTTCGCATCCGTCTGTTGAAAATCTTTACTTTAAAGTCAAACTCATGATCTATCTTTTCGCTAAGACAGCTGTTGAGATGGAAGCGGCAAATTATGTGCTCCATAAAAAAAACAATTATTTTCTCCTATATGTGTGACGAGTAATAAATTAAATACACACAATTTTGGAGGAGTGTAGTTACTCCTTAAATAGTTCATATGACAGTATCTCAGAACGATGACCTGATCAGACAGAGCAACCTTTTGCTCTTTGCTCCATCTTTTTTATTGTTGCTGGGCAACCACTGAAGGAGTGCTAACGTTAAGTTACACAAATTAACTGTACACTACCTTATAGTTAAAAGTACGGCATACATTAATGAAAACGACTTCCCGAAGTACAAGTTCTGCACTTATTTGCCTCCTGCTGGTTTCTGTTCAGATCAGGGTAACTACGTGAAATTGCTCCGGGGATCCAAGAAATGCACCACAATGAGGTGACGTTCGGCAGTTGAATTTTCTTTAACTCGAGGCGTTTAGGGAAGAATACGAGCTGCTCAGCAAAGTCAGTGCAGGAAACGTTTCACTCTCATTGAAAAGAATTTGGAAAAAGTGCTCTACCTGATGAGGGCCGTACTATATTAAAATTCTTATTTTTGTCATTCCTTACGGTTGACATATGCTTTTTTTTCTGGGTGGGAATGGGCAAGTTTCCTGATCGATCAAATGCTTATTACAAGGTGCACAAATAGTGCCAAGACAAAGTGCACATTTAAAGAATGTACTGTCCTAAAACTTTAGAAGAAACAATTTATATTTTAACCGTAGCAAGTGGCCGTGGTGTAAGCAGGATAATCTGATCCAACGTGTGCAGCTATTGAACAATAATAGCCTCTTTGGAGGTAATTGCGGGGGCAACAAAAACAATTAATTAGCATGCATTATTTTTCAATAAACACATTGTGGATTATGCATTTTATACAAAAATGAATTCCAATCATGATTTGTGTTGAGGCTTGAGATTGAGGCTTTTTAGCTGGAAGAACAGTAAACTGGCTCCTGTGTAGCACTGGGCTTAATCATTGATGGAGGTGATGATTTACAAGGATGATGATCTTATATCGATAAAATAACATTGTTTATTGTTCTGACAACATATCAAATTATTCAGTTTTAACAAAAAAAAACTTTTTTACAGTTGTATATCACTTCTTCCAGAAAATTTGCGTTGCACAATATCAGTTTATTTCATATTGTTGTCATGACGACATCCCACCATAGCTTATTAAAACAACTTCTGTATCATGTTATGAGAAAAAGATACAATCAACAGATAGATGGATAGATAGATGAACTGCCATGATTGCGTTAAAGCAGCCAATAAATAACATATTATAACATAATCAAAGCCTGGAAAAAGAGGATAGTGGACTTCACTGGTTCATTGCTACGTATAAAAATGATTTAAAGCTGCACAAGCAACCATGACCACACACTTACCGTCCAAACACCAAACCCCAAATGGAAGAAGCTCTGAGTTGCTCAGAATATGAATATGGTTTTCTGAGTTGCTCTCAGTTATTACAAGAACCAGTGAGTGAATTACAGACGCTGCACAGTTATTGTTGCCTTTCAGGCAACATACAAGCTGCTCTGTCTTCTTGGTGGAGGTTGTTTCGGCGTCTGCAAGTTATGAGGAAGTTATGCACAATTAATGCAATGCACAATATTACAAGGCTGATACAAGTCCCAAAACTCCTCGGCCTTTTCTGGGTAAAAAAACAGAAAAAAAGAAAGAAGCTGTTTTCATTTAGAGACAATTCTCTTAAATAGATTAACTGCAGCAAAAGACAACAATATAACACGTTTTATGATTCATTGACAATAGTGAACTATTTTATTTACGCTAACGTAACAATCCAAACCTTCACCTTTGTGTGGAATAACGATATTTTTTGTTGACGAAGGGATTTACTGTTGTAACAAAAGCGTTTCCTGGTGCAAAAAAACAAAAAACATTTGGTGTGTCGTTAAAAACAAGAGTAATGTGTCATTATGACGTGTTGGCGTCTTGTATTATGAGGTTTCTTGTTGATATAATGGGAAACTGAGCAAATTTGTCACGATGGCAGCGCCAACCTGCCATACAGTGAGTCATCGCTTTCAACAACTCTGTCACAACCCACCAACACATTAAGATCACTCTGTAACAGTTCAATAAAGATTAACATGCACCTACACTTTTGAAAGGTTGTCCTGGCAAAGCAAAAAATTAATTAACAATCAAGCTAAATTTGGACACTTCGGTGGGACATGTGTACATTATTTCCCAAGTACCAAGATCAATATTAATTGATATTAGAATGATTTATCCGCCTTGCAATTATATACTTTTTAAAAACTCACCTCGTAAATATTATCAAAATTAATGTTACATTTATCAGATGTAGAATATGTTTGTAATTATTGAAAATAGACCTACAGGAAGCATCCGTACGGGATTGCATGTTTTTAAATCTATGCCTGTGTTAAATCTTATTTTGGAGTACTTAAATTTTACAAAATATGCTGATACAATGCAGAAGATCTTGACTTTGATCTTGAAAAGTGTGTGTGTGTGTGTGTGTGTGTGTGTGTGTGTGTTTGTTTCCTTGTGTTGGAACCAGAACAGTACATGTCATATAATTTCTGTTTATGGTGCTATGTGTAGCAATTTACTATCTGTTGAATGTCACTGCAGCATTTGAGAACCCCCCCCCCCCCCTCACACACACACACACACACACAACACACACACACACAGACTGCTGCACATAAACACAGAAAGATAATCAGCAGTCATTGTCACATAATCAATCTAAAATCATTCCAAATCACAGCTGATCTGCACAAAGTCAGAAACTTGAACAAGTGTACACTCGGGTGTGTCGGGTCACCGTGACATCACTGTTGGGTGTGGTTACAGGTGCAACACAGCACCCAACAGTGTGGTCAGAGGTGAAAAAGCGTCCATGCCAGACCCGAGGATAGATCAGATTCAGTGGTGTCCCAGTTCAGCACCATACCCCCCCTTGAGACTACAGATGTCATTGCAGGTCAACAAGGCACATTCCAGCGGTTCCTCCTGATTCTGTTCTTTGAAGGATATCCAGTGTATCCTTGGTCTTCTACATCATCATATCCATTACATGTCAGTTTCAGCTACTGAACTTAAAAATGTATGAGCATTATTTTTGGTGGCATACTGGCGTTCTGCTTGTATGGAACATGCATTGAAATATTATTTCTGATATATTTTCTGGCTACGTGAATCACGATATCAGGAAACCGTTGTATATCCCTGGCAAAGCAAAAATTGAGTGAGTCTGATCTTGAACTTCTACAAAATAATCTAAACTCACAGGACAATTAGTAGCTCCATCCAGAGATTATGACCTAATCTCTCGTTGTCATCGGCGGAGGGAGTTTGCTGGCTAGGTTGTCATCATGTGACCAACCTTTAACCTGAACAGGTGTATTGATACTTGAAGGCAGGGCCCTTGTGTGTGACGTCCAGTGCAACAGACGTAACGCCACGTTGGCGAAACAATCAAGGACAACAATAACCCAAAAAACCTGCAGCATTGACTGGTGAGGGGGTCAAAGCCATGGACAAGGACCCGGTAGATGGCTGGATCAAGGGGAAAATTCAAGTCCAACACCAGTCCAGTACGCTTGAAATGAGGCTTCAGCGCCTCACGTCCAACGTCAACATTCAGATAGAAAACATCGTCAACATTTCAAAGTAAAGGTGTGCCGGACACATTTTAATCACCCTCCAATCATAACCAAAGTTTATTTGCCGTCATTATAATATTCCCAAACCTTAATCGTACCTTAGTTGCCCAGATTTAGTAGAAAGTGAGAACGTTGGCAGATTATGATAAAAACATGTCCCTGAACTGGATTCTGAATATGGCTGGTTATCACATGACTGGAGTTCCTTAAAACAAACTCTCTCAGTGACAATTAAGCAAACTCCCTCTGCAGATGGAAAAACCACCAAATGTGGGCTGAACGCCTCCAAATAGCAAGTGAGTTGGGATTATCTTGTCAAAGAACATAAGAGTGTCTTATCTGAGGTTTTGGAATGGAAGGTTTTTGGGGGGGGATTTGGTGAAACACCTGTTGCTGTGTTGTACTGTACATGACCTCCTTCGGTTTGTGAATACTATGTTCCTGTCGTCTTTAGTCCGCTGTTGTCAATCAGAACCAGTCTTTGTGAATCCGTACTGATCAGAAGCACAAGGCTACCTGTCAGTTTCAGTGGACATTTCTTCTTGATGTTTCTGTGGTTACTTCCGAGTCGATGCTGTTTACTGTTAAATGTTGCCGTTCACCTTCACCCGGTTTCATTCTCACCAGGCCCCTTCGACGGGGGGGGGGGACAGATCTCTCCAAGTCGGCGATGGCAGACCGTGCGATCATCTTCTTCGTGACAAATCAACACGACCATCTCCGTTCATGCCGAGTTGCCAGCGCATGCACCATTTCCCTTTTAATAACACTGTGCACGCGTTCCCGGCGGCGGGCGTGGAGAAAATTGATGCTGTCATTTTCCCGAAATGGCTTCCTTTCCATCACAGCCGCTGGAACACACGACCAGAGAGATGAAAGACGAGATTGTGTTCGTTAAGGCACAGGAAATTCGATTTCCAACCACATACATACCAATTACTTTAAATAATAGCATAGAGAATTCCTGCACACGATCGGTGACAGGTCGGACAACTGGGTGTTGCTGATTTCTCGTGAAATTTCACTCATGTTTTAATTGTCTGTCACGGTAATTTGTATGATAATCGTTGTTAAAATGGCGTCTTAGGGGGATATGCAACAAGGATGCGTAGGTAGAGAACACGTGTAAATAGGAACGTCGATGTTGTGTGAAATACTTGAGATCCCTTTAATTAGTCGTTCTTGAATGTGCTGTAAAGCCTCGTCCCTTAGAGGCGACCTCATGCTCCTCATGACAGGATCAGGATAGGCTAAGAAATGCATGTACGACGTGATGAAGAAGCACAGTGTAGCCAAGGACCCGAGAGTATTTCTAAGTGCCTGAATACTTCTCTCACCATTTTTATTTGAATGTAGGTCTTCTGTCTCCACCTCTGGTCTTTGTTCTGAACACATAAGCCTCTCTTAGTTTAGGATTCTCTTTGTTTAGTGGATTTTGGTTCATTTTTTTTGCGAGTTGGAGAAAAAAATTAAAAATACAGAAACAAAACGGAACCATGCTGATGTAAAGAACTGTTCAACTAACGTATACTGTACCATATCCATGCACAGAGGGGGTTGATAGACTAACTCGCAGTCCAGGGTGAAAATGGTAGAACTATCACGGTTGTGTTGTAACGGCATGACATGCAGAAAATGAAATAAAGGAGGTACGCATTGCTTCATGGTAGAGTTTTCTTTTTCTGTTGTTGGCTGTAGGCAGTGAGTGATGCATTACAGGAATGAGTAGTGTAACACCACGTCCTGTCTGTCTGCAGCACACAGCTTCCAAGAACACCATCCAAAATGTTCCATCCTTTTGATCATAACGACTATAAAACACAATAAAACTCTCCTCAATGGGCAATTAGCGAGCACCTGCTGTCAAAAGTCCTCTCTTTGAAATGAAAAAGTAATGACTCGCAGGGCAACGATGCTCTGCAGAGAGATCAGAAAGTGTCAACAGAGGGACGGGATTGTTGTTGTGTTGCAAGAAAAGCTTCCACATCCAATCACAGCAACATTTTCATTGACGCAACTTGCCAGCTTCGAATACCAGTGGTTCATTTTAACACGGATAACGAAGTTCAAGCATCGCTGACGTCGTTGTCTAAGTCAAACTCTGCATTTTTTAACACTACTGCCTACATGCAGGCAGGCTATTATTCAACCATTCCCGCGTCACGTTGCCACACTAGAGTGCACCGTTAACCCAAGGGTGCAGGCCGGATACCTGATTAGCTGCATTAAATGTAAATTATTTTGAAATAATGTATTCGTGGATTATAATTTGCCGTCGACATGAAGGCTACTCTGTCAGCACAGAAAAGAAACACGTCATTAGTAATCGTGACTTAATGTGATTTCAGGTGGATTTAAATGGGGGTTCCTGTCATCCTGCCAACAGTTTGTAAGGTGTCTATGCTGGTACATACCTCTGAAGTAAGTGTGGACGACCTGGCAGCTAAATTACAACGTCCCATTCTCTGTCTCTGCATGTTTTAAATACAGAAGATGTGACATGGAGGTGGGAAGGCTTTTCAGGCTGTTTAAAGCTGAGTAACGAAAAGTCAAGTATGTTGACACTTAAAGTAATGTCCTCGTGTTTTTGGTGAGTAACAAGCAGCATCCACACTGGTGATGCATGTGTTTAAAAAAAAGAAAGTCTTTTTTTGTTTCTAAATCCTTTTTTCACACGGTCATTCTGCTCTAATCACGCGGTTTCCTCGAAGGCAAATATTTTCCTTTTCAAGAAATGAGACTGCAATTCAGATATTGTCATTCAGAAATCTCTGAATGCAGAGTATCACATCATGAATAAAGCATTCACTGATAGCGACAACGCTAATCAGTGCCGCGTTTCAGAGGGCGGCCCTTATCATCGACGGATGATGGCACCGGCAGCAGAGCTGATTCCAATGTCTTAAACCTTCCTGCAGTCACCTAACCTAGTTTACACTTTACTGTCTCCTCATTCAGTTCGTCGACCTTTTGACCTCATCCACATTCACAGTGCACACACTCATCGTCAGGCAGATAAAGGATGATGCATAGGCTTCTTCATACTCACAGTTCCATTTACCTCAAGTTGTTCTCATTTCCATTTCTGTAGAGAGAGCAGCAGTGAACCCGAGGGTGCTCTGATCTGGAATATGCGGGCTGTGTTGCATCACCGTAGCCTTTAGACTTGAGCTTTACTTCCATTTAGTAGATCTCCTTTATTTTCCGCTTTTATCAAGACTCATATCGAGAGAAAAATAAGAAGGCAGATCATGTAATGATAATGTAATATCATCTTATAAAGAAAAATGGCCAAAAAAAGCAACAAATGGACCTAACATGATACACGGAACATTTTCAAGGAAAGAATTGCATCCTAAATATCATCATAATCTGTCGCTGATAAAAGCACCAAGAAGAAAAACAGGGTTTGTTTCTATAAAGGAAACCATGATTTTACCACTATGATGTTAAAAAGAACAGTCTTCTGACTCCTTCGGAGTGTAACCATAGCAACAATACAGATGCTTGACTCTCCATTACCAGTTCTCTTACTGGTGAAACGAGCCCAGCTATCAGGGCTACGATAAAACATTATAACAATTGGAGGGTCATCGTGTTCTCTGGTGTCAGAGTGATAGTATGTGTGGTAACCCATCATTTGAGACCAACCTGACCTTCGGGCAGCTCAAGGGCATCACGTGTTTCCACTCTGCTGCTTATTTGACTGTCTGAATCACAACAGGTGTAAATGTAAGTTGTTAGAGGTCGCAAAGGTGCTGTTTCTTTTACCACAGCTCAGATATTTATAGTATATTTATGAGTGTTCAGTGACGTTTCTACTAACAGTCATTGAGTAGCTTGTTATATAATGCAGCATCACATCTATTACGCATGATCAGTTAATTAACACAACGCCTTCTTCGGTCCGTATGTTAATTAGTGAGCTTTAGAAGTACTGGTGGGCAGATTTTGTTAGCTTTGGACTGGGCCAGGCTAGCACCCCCCCACCCCCATATCCAGTCTTTGAGAATCGTTATGAAAGAAAAATATGTGTAACAATAACATTTGAGCCTCTGTGTACATCACACAGTGTATACAACCTGCGTTTTAATTGAAATGCCCATCAAAGAGGAGGGAACACAACGTATTATACGGTGTGTCTTGGCCCATGATGCATAAAATTGAATTTAAAACAATGTTTCCCTGAAGGCTGTCAGCTCCAGTATGAAATATAGTGAAATGAATGAATGTGCTTCGTGAGTCACCTTATTGTAGAATCATTCTAAAGCTGAATCATTTCAACAAAACGTATTCAGTCTTCAGGTATTTGAAATAATCACCTTCGCTGAGGAGCAGGCAGTACAGATCATTTCACTTTTCATAGTTTTCAGGGTTGTTTTACATTTAGGTAGAAGTTTGCTCATATTTCCAAAACACAGTTTACCTCTAATTCCTTCTCAAATGAAGCGCATAAACACTGCATTTGCCATATTTCATACGAGGTGAGAACTTGATATTTCAGTCACTTCCACAGGGATGTGTTTATCCTCAAGCAAACCCTTCATCTTTGTCTGAAAGTTAGAAATCCAAAAGCAGCAGAGCACGACCATGAACACACACTCTTTGATGCGTATTTACATCTTTGTCCTATCACTGCCAATCACTTGCTCGAGGCGGCTACTTCTGTTCATTGAATTTCACCGCATCAAAGTGGAGATTAATATTGAACACAAGGAGCTTTCTAGCTCACGGCAGCCAACATTGATCGCACACATCTGTCACTGAGACGTGGAGTCGATCTCAATCACACTGATAGACTTATGATTCATGCAGATGTGTGTGTGTGTGTGTGTGTGTGTTTGGAAGGGGGGGGGGTGGGGGGGAGCACAATGACGACACCTAGCAACGCTGTTTTGGCCCGAGGATGCCTTTAATGTCCAAACCATTTATTGAAATGTTATGATCTTGGTTTCCAGAGGTGGATATCGACTTATTGACTTTGTTATATTATTTTATTAACAACCCAACATTATCAATCATGATTGAACATTGATAGAATGAGTCCAATTATTAGATGATGACATACAAAGTGGTGATGTATTGTCTAGATACTGAGGCCCAGGTTGTGTATTATTAATCCACTGTGACTCAGAGACTCTGTGATCCGGAGGTCCCTCTCGGTCGGGAGGTGACAAACAGCTGCATCCATCACTGGTGATGTCACAGAGGGGCCACAACTGTCCGCTGACAGAATGAGACTGATTACGATGCAAGATAATTACCTAATGCCATCTTACTTATTATGATAAAAGTTGAACATTTTTAAATGCCGTCTTGATTACAATTTTAAAAAAACAAGTGCATCCCAAACATGGATGTAGTTGTAGGGCAGTTTTCACAGAACGAGCCTCCCTCGAACCATTAGCTCAGCAGGAATAACACTCTGCTGCTGATTTCCTCTTGATTTTATGGAGAATAATATGAGTTGCCAGTTGTGGTGAAGCCACGCGGGAATTTTAAAGAGCAGAAATTAACAAAATATAAAATCAGATTGCCTACAAGATACACAAAAGCATAAAAGTCACCACAACGTGTGCATAAAATGTTACACTGCAGTATAAAATATAATGATAGCTAAAGAGTATTACCCCCTATCCAACTGAAGCATTAAAGAAAAATAGATCCAATGAGCCACAGACCTGTCTCCTGAAAATGACATTCCCATGCATCGTGAAGTTCGGTTTTTGAAGAGAACATAGTTGTGGGTGAGGTTTGCTTTTGATGTCGTCACCCAATGTCAGTTTATCTGTATGGGGACGTCATTTTGTAGAAGACAGGGTTGCTGTACCAAAGGGAGCTGAAGATCCACACAGCTCTGGGTAAGAAACGGCTTTGTAGCACTTACTGTAATGACACACTGTCGTCCAGCTATTGGCGGTGAGGTGAAGGCGGCGAGGTGAAGACGGTGAGGTGAAGCCGGCGAGGGCGGTCCACGGAGTGGGCAGTGTGGTCAGCGGTCTTCTTTATCATGATGAGTAATCCAGACAGCACTCTGAAGCTGGAGCTCCTGTAGAATCTGGACATCAGGGTCAACTACTTTCCTGCTTCAAAGGATGCGAGTCACGCCAGCTATAGCACCCTTCTTTTTTCACGAGGACATATTATTCTCTTTTTCTGGTGCTTTCTTATAGTTCAGGTTGCCAAGATGTTTACATGCTTTAATGCTCAAAAAATGCATTATTTCCTCCATCCTGGCTGTGCTGCAGCAGCTCTTATCAGCCGCTCTCTGAAACCTCCTGCCCCACCCTTCCAAAAAGCCTGGTCTGTTCTGAGAGAGACACAAACCATTACAATTGACTGCAAAGTGTCACAAGGCTACAACGAAGAGACATGAAACAACTACGTTAGGTTATTATTATAATGTTTTATCTGCAAAATGACTATGCGAATGTTACATTATATTGGTTTCCAGCAAGTGCCAGTCGTTACAAGAGCGAGCCTTTTACAATGAAAAATGAACAAAAACAAAATTTTTAATAGAGGAATTTGAATATGAACTCAGTCTAAAATATTGAACTGTTCTGATTCTGCCGAAGGTGAAAGTTTATTTCCATTTTTCCAACGTTTTTTTGAGGAGAAACATTGTACAAAAGCATCTCATTATTGTGTCATATCATATGATTCTCATTACGCACAATAAAACAGATTACTTGATCAAGGAGGCCGTGGTCCTTAGTTCCACTGTTCCCCTCACGACTGCAGCCACAGTTACGTGATGCTGGGCGACGAAGGCCATGAGATGTGCCTGAAATCACTGGAAGAAGTCTGGGAAGTGGATATGTTCTTCTGATCAAACATGAACCCTCAAGTTTGACAGGTGTGTTTTTTATCTGGAGAGTGCAATTAAATAACTCAAGGTATGACAGCATTGACCTGATGTTTTCCATTATATTTACAAAACACATATCTATTGGAGGTCAGAAACAGACCCCATAGGGAATTCAAAGTGTTTTTAATGCTTTCTGTCTGACAGCCTTGATTCAGCGGACACAGTCAAAAGGGTTTTACAGCTCTGAACGCCGTCATGGTCACAGTGAAAATATGCTTCTCAGATCAGCTTCAGGCTCCGTCTACCTCCATCTGACTGCATTTCTTTTCCCGGATCGTATTGTGTTTTGGCATGATTATTATCAATTCACTGCCTCTGTTGTTGTCTGCCTTCCTGCGCTGTCTACAATAATATATTAGGCAGAGCTCAGAGGCAAGACACCCAGTCTGCCTTACAAAGGGACAACATGGACCATCTGGAAATATTTTTATGTTGGCGGTGTAATAAAGTAAGCGATTTCTTCTCAGACAAATCATCCCCTTCCTGGCCAGATTAGTCAGCGCTGACAATGATGTCCTCACAAGGAATTGGAAAATATTGCTCATTAGTACGATTATCAACCGGCACAAGCAGTTTAATAAAAATACGCTGCTTTTGATTTGCTGCTGTTTATTGGGACGTCAAACGTACTCTTCCCACAATATCTGTCTTGATTAACCGTGCTGCTTTGATATTGCTGATTCTTCATTTCCTTCTCACTTCCCTCTAGTGTCCCTAGGCCTCAATCTAGTGTGGCCACGTCTCCTCTTGTGTCTCTACGTCTCCTCTTGTGTCTCTACGTCTTTTCTAGTGTCTCTACATCTCCTCTAGTGTCTCTACATCTCCTCTTGTGTCTCTACGTCTCCTCTTGTGTCTCTACGTCTTTTCTAGTGTCTCTACGTCTCCTCTAGTTTCTCTACATCTCCTCTTGTGTGGCCACGTCTCCTCTTGTGTCTCTACGTCTCCTCTTGTGTCTCTACGTCTTTTCTAGTGTCTCTACATCTCCTCTAGTGTCTCTACATCTCCTCTTGTGTCTCTACGTCTCCTCTTGTGTCTCTACATCTCCTCTAGTGTCTCTACATCTCCTCTAGTGTCTCTACGTCTCCTCTAGTGTCTCTACGTCTCCTCTAGTGTCTCTACATCTCCTCTTGTGTCTCTACGTCTCCTCTAGTGTCTCTACATCTCCTCTAGTGTCTCTACATCTCCTCTTGTGTCTCTACGTCTCCTCTAGTGTCTCTACGTCTCCTCTAGTGTCTCTATGTCTCCTCTAGTGTCTCTACGTCTCCTCTAGTGTCTCTCTGCTCCTCTAGTGTCTCTACGTCTCCTCTAGTGTCTCTATGTCTCCTCTAGTGTCTCTACATCTCCTCTAATGTCTCTACGTCTCCTCTAGTGTCTCTACATCTCCTCTAATGTCTCTACGTCTCCTCTAGTGTCTCTAGGTGCCCCCCCTTAGTGTCTTTAAGTACCCCTTTAGGTTATCTAGGTGCCCCCCTGAGTGTCTCTACGTCTCCACACATGTCTCTAGGACCCCCTCTGTATCTAGAATCCCCACTAGTGTCTCTACGTCTCCTCACATGTCTCTAGGACCCCCTCTGTATCTAGAATCCCCACTAGTGTCTCTACGTCTCCTCACATGTCTCTAGGCCCCCCTCTAGTGTCTCTAAGTACCCCTCTAGTGTCATTAGGTATCACTCTGGTGTCAGTTTTGGACATACATGCATAGTGTATTTTCAAAATAAACTTCTGTCTTCACAGGAAGTTTAGGTTTAGGCAACAATAACACTTGATGTTATTGCTGTTGGAATATTGATTTTGGCAACAACCTGACATGTTGAAGAATTTTGTTTAGCGTCCATTCAAATTAATAAATTCCATATGATGAGAATATTCAGTTTTGTTGATTTGAATGATGATGACATCAGTACTTAAACATTACATTACACATTACAAGCACTTTATATAAACAAACAATGTTCTACAGTATTTCTTTTACAGTTGGTGTCAGCATTATGTAAAATGGAGGTGATGCCTGTGGAAACATCTGTGTCAAGTCTGAGAAGCCGAGGCCACAACGACTCCCACAGTGCTTCTGCTTTTACCTCCGCTGCTACTGTAGTTGTTTTTAACACCGCAAATGTGCGTTCCCCTGCATGCGAGGTCACCGCTCCGGTGCTTGCATCATGCTGTACAGTAGGTGGGTTGACCTGGAGGAGCCTGGCGCCGCACGATCACGCCCGTGAAGACAATCTGTTTTTAGTCACTTTCACACGCGATGACTGTCGACACTTTCTCTCTCACTCCTTTAACATTCATTTTCTCATCTCCAACGAGGTTCCAGGTAAACTGAGGTGTGAAACCTCATAGAGTCAAAAAACAAAAAACAGAAAACACTGCCTGTTTTATTAACTCACTTTGCGAAGGAAAATGGAATTTCTTTTTGCAAATGCATGATGGGAATGTAGCAGAAGGAGAAGTTATTTCCCTTGTTTCCAACATTGTATTAATGAGGGAATGTTCAGAGGATGTGTCACCAATCTGGGATCTCTTAACCCTTTAGGAATAAACGTGTGTGTGTGTGTGTGTGTGTGTGTGTTCAGATGAGTCAGAAGAAGAAACATACACATTTTTTCCACAGTAATCAAAGTAATCTTACACCACACAAGCAATACAGCTTTTTCATCCCAGCATTGAAATCGGATCAAGCATGTCTGTTTTTCATTTCCAAAAGGAAAAAAAACACGGCTAATGGAGGCACATGAATGAGGATGGAAAGCATCAGAAATGTTTCAGAATCTGTCTATTTGAAGCCCTCTGAGGCGTGTTTCCCTATCGGATTGATTCATGGACAGAATAATTAGAGCTGACTTCCTCTAGTTTAGGTCGTACTCGTGAGAAGATGCCTCGTGCTCGTATCTTGAAAGTTGTTTTGTTGTTGTTGTTGACTCGCTACCATCTCACCAAATCTCCACATTGCAGCCTCCTCTCGTGTAGGACTGAGTAGGTGGTTTCAAACAAATCCCACTTTTTCAGCAGAGCCCACTGTGCTTGTTTTTCTTTAGTTTTGAGAGTGAAAGGAGTCATGGGAAAAAAAAAACATCATGGATGAAAACAAAGCAGGGCTTTGTGAAGGACCTGGTCGTCCTTACAGTTCCCATCTGGCCCATAAAGCGGTGCAGGGATGACGTACTTTTCTACGCCGACCACAAAAGTTAGTGTCGCACTGATTCATACCAATCTGCTCTGTGGCAAAGAAACCTTTATGACAGGCTAAATCATATATTTCACTGTGACACCCTGCTGTGGACTACACCTGCTGATGCAAATAGAGGACTCGGCATCGACGGCATTTCCATGAGGGAAAAGTAACGCCTGTATCCGCCCTGTGATCCAAAATGTTCCACGCACGCTTCACTTTTCCACCAAGTTTCATGAAAATCGGGCCAGTAGTTGTTGTTTTTTTCCCCTCCGTAATCCTGCGGAGGTAATTACTTGTTTGCTTTTATGTGTAACTTTGGAGGCCTGTCAGCTGAGAGCTTTCATGGAGTGTGACAGTGATGCTGCTTCAGTCCTAATCGAAATGTTGCGGCAGGTTTGTTTACGCTCTGATACGTCTTCATTTAAAGAAATATGGGTTCTTCTCACATTTAGTTCAGTCAGTCACATCACACCACTCTCCCATGTGCTCTTCTGTTGTGTTCACTTCCTCCGAGCCAAAGCCCTTTCTAGTTCCACTCATCCTCCTTTCTTCCAAAATCCACCTCAACCTTCCTAATCGTCCAATCAGCAAACAGAGCACATTCTCTTTTTCAGTCAATAATAACCATGTAGTCTGTATGTCTTGCTGTCTGTTGCCCATGTGGTTGGTAATGATGGGGATGTCCCTCATACTTGGTAAATAAAGGTTTAAAATCCCGTTCCGTGTACCGAGCTCCAGCACAGGCAGCATGCTGCTCTCACCTGAGCGTTGCTCACATTGCTGTCGGGACCAACACGCCATGTGGCAACAGATGGGATAACTGCCTCCCAGCTCACATATATAACCGAGGAAAGGAGAGAGAGAAAAGAAAATGTGCACACACTGACAATCACCACACGCAGGCCTCCCGTCTGCTCTCCTCTGTCCTCATATGTGATTTTTCAGTATTTGCGGAGGCTGATGAATGGAGAAGCCGATCAGTAGCTCTGGGTTTACTTGTCTTGATGATAATGTCAAGACAGAGAAGTATAATTCCAACCTAGGGCTGGAAATCTTCACTTTCCTGTAATTGGACTTCCCACACTAAAGCACGTCGGCCTGGAGATAAAAGTGAGGAGGAAGAAAAGACCGTAAATCTCCCCAAATAATGGATGTGTTCGATTATTTCCCACAGAAGCATAGAATAGGACTGTTGTTATTCAAAGAAAAACCTTTTGTGTGTGCGTGTGTGTGTGTGTGTGTGTGTGTGTGTGTGTCTCCATGCTTTTCTATGGACGTTTCGACGTGAACTGCATCTCCAAGTCGATGGGAAAAGGTTGCGCCTGTAACAGCGGCGCAGCTCGTGGCCTTTGTGATGGGAGATGAAACAGATATGCACCTGCAGATGGATATAAATGATGACAATGAGGCTCTAAAGTCAAACTCGCAGCAGCATCAAAGGGAGCAGAGCCAGAGGAATGTGGAGCCAGATGTAAGCCGCGGTGACAAATGTATTCACACCATACAGTCTATGATTCACACATTCAGGGATTGGAGGACATGAGTGGCAGTGGTTTTTGCTTTACTTTATCATTATGAAGTATTGTCTGAATCCCAATATGGCTACAGAATAAAGTGACGTTTGGATGAGCCCCTCTTTCACTGTACAATTTTGGAAAAAATGAAGGCTTGGTTTTTTAATCATTTTATTCCGCCTCCATCAGAGCACTGAGATTGTATTTCCTGCTTAAAGCTCAACGATTCTATGCTTAATTGTTAAAACCAGTGATCTACTGAAAGGATGATTTCCTGTAGTCTGCATGTTTTGCATCCTTTAACAGTGACGTCGATTAGAGCCACGCCTCTGTGTTGCACATGTGCCAAATGATGGACATTCCTATATGAATCCCAGAACGTTTAGTTTATGTTCTCCACTGATCTGGCTTTTCTAAAAATGTTATGATGATTCCCCCATGATCCCTGCACTCTGTCAACTAGCCAGAGAAATAAAATAAAAGCCAGAGAAATAAAATAAAAGCACTCAATTCACAACCGTTTCTTTGGCATAATAAAACGCCTGGAATGAATGGAATATAAAGTCCCCCAGTTTGTCTCTTGAGGTCGTGTGTGTTAAGATGTTCTTTTAAAGTGAGAGGGCCGGGGAGCTGCAGCAGGCCTCCAGCTTTTCCCTCGGTCTGCCCACTTTCTTCTGCTTCCTAATGAGCCGCCGCTCCAGATGACAGGCAGCTCCTCCACCGGCTCCCATCATTATCTCTCTCTTCTACTGCACGCGCGTGCCACGGCGAGGCGCGGGCACGAGCGCGTATAACGTAAGCTACGGGAAAAGGACATGTAAATAGATCCAGTGGGGAGAAATGAGCGCTGAGCAAACCCACACTGCAAACAGCGATGATGAACACGCGCGATAACGGCCGCTAAATAATAGAGCGGAAACAATAACTAGAGCGTTTGCATGAGCGGTGAATACACTCATCTCCACACGCAGGTGTGTGATACATCTCGGCCAATGAGAGCCGGGGGAGGAAAAAAAACATCTGAGAAAGCCAATCACTTCCCCCCGATGATGAAATTCTTCACAGTCGCTGAATAATAACTTCCGTCTCTTTGATTTGAAAATGACATCCAGGGAAAGGCCTGTTTTTTTGGCGCACAGATGGCTTTGTTATGTGCAGTCGTTTCATCTCGGTGTCGGTATTAAATCTGCTTCATCGTCCTTCCATTCACTCCATTTCCATTCACTGCGATCCTTCATCACTCACATTCTGGGCTCAGCAAAATAATAATAATAATAATAATAATAATAATAATAAAAATAATCAAGCATGAGGTCAGTTTTGTGGTATAAGTAGATAGTTATTCACAAAAGATATGAGGCTGAGGCTTGTTGTATCATGTAACACACTGACACCTTGTGTGTGTGTTGTGTCATAACTTGAGAATGAAGCAGCAAAGGTCTTTGTCGTGACATAACAGCACATAAATCAATACACACAGTACATTTGCTCCAGTACTGCACTTTAGTGGGAAGTTCTATTTGTATTTCTTTGAGTGCCACATTTAAGTGCATTTTCTATTAAATATAATGAATCACAAAATCCAAAACCTAAAACTACAGGAAATCAAGTTAACTCTGAACATTTAAAACAAACCACACGACTAAAAATGTATTAATGTATGTTACATAATCACCCGGTGGCCACTTTATGTAGCTATACAGTGTAACATCAAAAGCAATTCATTACAACAGCTCCGCTCAGCCATAAAGTCAGAGAAAAAGGAATAAAAATAATGGTTGATGAGTACTCCAGAGTGAGGCATAAGGACATCAACATAAAATGTGTAAACAAATATTTCAAATTAGAATAAAAGAAAACAATAAAAGAGAACAGAGAACATAAAAGTAGCAAAGGAAGACACATTCACATAAGTATTTGCCAAACACGCTGTAATTTGTTTGTATTTTCATGAGAACACATTCCATGTTCATCTGTTGTAAGAATGATAAGAAGCTCTATTAACAAAATGGAGGCAAATATTTCCTTTCACTATGACTGTAAAGCCACAGTGAGCTGAAGAATATCAATCAAACCCCCCCAAAAATGTATCCGTGTAATTACATCATTTACAGTCTTTGAGCATCTTCAACTGTCCCACCATCTGCAAAAAGCAACACAACAGCTTAATCAATTGTACTAATGGCACCCAGCAACATGCAACCTCGCGTGTATCAGACGCTCCATTTCGTTAGATTTCACAGCCAGAGGTTGTGTATATGTGCAGCTCCGTGGAGCAGCTCAGCCTCTGGGCATTGATTTTACTGCTGCCTTGCGTAGGATGGTTCATGTCTGCCCCGGTCTTAGATAGAAACAAAACACCCAGAATCCTGTGCAGCACCAAAAAATATATATATTTTTCTGTCCTTGTTTATTTTTTCTTCTGTTGTTCTGCATGTCAGTCTGTCCAAATAAAACACTTTTTATATCAAACAGCATGCACTATGCTACGCTACATGTCTGACACACACACACACACTATATTGCCAAAAGTATTCGCTCACCTGCCGTGACTCTCATATGAACTTAAGTGACATCCCATTCTTAATCCATAGGGTTTAATATGACGTCGGTCCACCCTTTGCAGCTATAACAGTTTCAACTCTTCTGGAAGGCTTTCCACAAGGTTTAGGAGTGTGTTTATGGGAATTTTTGACCATTCTTCTAGAAGGGTATTTTTGAGGTCATACATTGAGCTCTCAGTCTCCACTCTAATTCATCCCAAAGGTGTTCTATCGGGTTGAGGTCTGACTCTGTGCAGGCCAGTCAAGTTAATCCACACCAAACTCTCTCCTCCATGTCTTTATGGACCTTGCTTTGTGCACTGGTGACCAGTCATGTTGGACCAGGAAGGGGCCATCCCCAAACTGTTCCACCAAGTTGGGAGCATGGAATTGTCCAACATCTCTTGGTATACTGAAGCATTCAGAGTTCCTTTCACTGGAACTAAGGGGCCAAGCCCAGCTCCTGAAGAACACCCCCCCACCATAATCCCCCCTCAACCAAACTTTACACCTGGCACACTGCATTGTATTGATGTGCCTTGATTTCACTCTATTGAATGTGGTTCCTGTAGAGATGGCGATAAACTTGAAACCCCGGAATCTTAAACAAACATTCCTAATTACAAAAAGGATAATGATTTTGTTGATCACCTGACTTTTCCAACACTTCAGCTTATGATAAAATACCTCCAATATGAATAGTTGGTTTTAAATATTTAAAAAAATGTTAAGCTATAAAAGTTTAGCGAAATAACTTTAGTCTTTGTTGCTTAACAATGTTGAGCTGAGCCTCATAGGCTGACCCTGAGGTGATATACCCCCCCCCCCCCCCCTCCCTCACCAGAACTGGGAGGGTTTCCTGTAATATTTCCAAAACCACAAAACCAGCAATATCAAATATGTACTCCAGGCAAGCTGCTCTGGGCAGTTGGCCTATTTTTACTTCACAAAGGCAAGAACTGAGTGGGTTTCTACACCATTTTCACCTTCAGAGCTGAGCTATAACGGACTTTCAAACGGTCTGCCATAACTGCCTTTTTCCCCTTACCAATGTTGGCCTTCGTTTTGACTCCCCAAATAACTATTACCAGAATTAACCAGGGTAGAGCCTACATTAATTATATTGCATCTATATGTATCTAATTGTATCTAATACAAATATCCACTAGATGGCACTGTTGAATGTTTCTCATTTCCCAAGAGAGAGCAAGAGTAGCGTCTGAGGTAAAGTGCTACATTTGCAAGTCTTTATTTATCACATTCATTGGTTGGTGTTTTCCTAGTTAATATTATAGTATTAGTCTCTAAGTCACCCGAGTATGAGGGCGTAATTGTAGGAAATATATGGTTCTGTTACAAATCTCGCGATGCATCGCGTTGGTATTCTCCAATGAGAGTTTACGCGTTTTGCGTTGGTGTTCTTGCGTCTGTCACACGCCGTTACGTCCAATAATGTGCGTATCCCGCTTGTAGGTACAACTACTACAACTGCTGCTTGCTTTACAGAACGGAGAGTGCTGAGTTTGTGAGAGGCAATGTCAAGCGGAGAAATATTGGTTAGTGAAGCGGACGGGAACGGCGGAATAATGGGTGAGTTTCGTCGGGTTTTTTATTTTTAATTTTTAAGAGTTTCTCTTCCGCGTCAACCGTGAACCCCCTTCCCAACTCTCATCGTTTACTTGTTGAATAGTTAGCTTAATTGTTTAGCCGACAGTTTCTGCGCCAAGCGGAGTGAAAATGCTCGGACGTAAAGAGTGAACCCGCTCCAGGAGTTAGTCATTTCTGTGTTTAACGTTAGCCTAGCCCTCGGGTAACTCGGGCTCACTCTCACCAAACTTCACGTTTAAAAAAGCAGATAGTTTGCTCTCGTTGGCTCTTCGGACCGCGTAGCTACGCACCTCGGGGTGGGGGGAATGCTGTGGTTTTCCGGTGTTGTTTGTTTTAACCGTAACCAGTTAGCCTCGTTTCGGTTTTGCTCGCTACAGCCCAGCGTATTGTGGTATCACTACCTATTGTTAACGTGGTGGGAATAGTGAATACCTCGGACTGGTAGAAAAGTTTCCTGGCTTGTAACATTAGGTGTTGCTCGGCGTTACCGACGTGTGGCGAATTGAATGACTTATGCTAAGACAACGTTTAGCAGTTAGCGTCAAGTGAAACGCCCGAGCACAGAAACATCTCCAGATTTGTTTTTTTATGAGAGGAGTTTAGCTATGAACTCTTTAAATACTGTACATTTATCATTTCAAATACAGTGCCGTAGTTGTTTTTTTGAAAAACGTGAGCCTGGCCATTTCCTGTTTCTGTCATGATCGTGAGTAGCTAATTAACGTTGTCGAGCCTGCTCATTACAAGAGGAGTGTAAACTTCCTGCTGCTGCAATGAAAACCCTCCACACCGCAGTTGTGTGGTAGTTGAGACTGCTAGCTTTTGGACTAGAAATAGGATTGGACAAGTAGCTGAGAGTGTGAGGACGAAGCATACATTAGAGCTATCCTCCGAGGTGGTAAAACAGGTCTGCTCGAAGTGCTGAAAGCAGAAAACTAGACGATCTACATCAACAACCACTGAAATACTAGATTGGTAGTAGCCATTCAACCATACAGTTGCTGTAAAGAAGAACTCCATGCATTGATTAAACCCTCATGAGAGTGCATTTCGCAGTAGAAGCCAAGTTGGCATATTGTTTGTGCTGTTTGCATAGTGGCAATGACATAGCACAGATGGGCAGGTCAGGCATTCAGCCAGACAGAGAGACAGAGAGTGTCAGATGGCGTGGCAGTCAAATACCGGGGGGAAGTCTGCGATGATGACAGAGTTTGTTCAGGTGTCATATAATGTAGTCTAGCCTCATTGTTTCTGAGGGCATTAATAGGAATACATTATTTTCCTTTGTCTGTATGCAGTTAGAGGCCTTTGTCAGGTTTGCAAGGTCTTTACAACGATGTTAAAAAATCTGTTTATAAAGTCTGTTTTGTTTGTCATGTTTGTGGTCTAGCTTTGACTCAATTTAGTTATGGTTGTATGATGGATGAAGTCTTCAGCATTGTTTGCTCTCTTGCAAATAGAGAATTAAGTTAAATGCTACGCTGTGAGCTCCAGTATACTCCAGCGTGTGCATTGAAAGTGGCTGTGAGTTGTATTTTGACTCGTTTGCATGCCTTCTCGTCTAAGTTCACACCATAAATTTGTGTGTTGGAGATAAGATTTGAAAGTCATAAAATTAGATCTATTTAGGGTTGCATTGTGTTGTGAATGTGAGAATGAATAATTACATAATATATTATGTGAAGAGACAATGACATAATGGTTGGGGATAATTTGTTAAGTGTTGTACGACCAGCTTGCCTTATTGTTAGGCAAATAAAAATGAGATCAACAGGATTCAAGCTTTTTAATGAATTGCTTTGTATACAAAAGCTAAAAAAAAACCTCAGATATAATTCAAACATAGTAGCTGAATGCATGGCATTTAGGCAATGCTGTGGCCCAATAGCACCTCTAGGGCATGAGATCCTGAGAAACATCTGTTTATGCGACAAGTACGCTGCCTATATGAACTCTGTAGTATGTATATTGCGTGCGGTGTGCAATGCTACTGAGTTACCATGAAGCATCACAGGGACAACATGTGATTTGAAAGACGCACAGCACATAGTACAGTGCAGAGTATCAGTTAAGGTGAACTCTTGGTGAATGGGAATGTTTTAATCAACATGCATCATGATCTTAAACTGCCTACTCTTCTGACAGATACTTCTTAAATTAAATAATGAAACATTTTGACACGATACCCAGTGGCTTTGTTCAAGGCTACACTTGTTATTTTTACCACACAGGCCTGATCCCTAACTAGTCCTACTAGTTTAGCTACAAGAAAAGTAACATTCATCACATCAGCACAGCAGCTGCCTATCAGTGCATATCTTCCAGGTTTACATTATGGCACTAGCCAGCTGTTTAACACAGTACCTGCTGATGAAATTGCATCCTTCAGTGAAACACATGTGGTATGTTGTTTTTGTGGCACACAGCATTGACGTATCACTGTTAGCCATGGCATATGCTTGTATATGTCATATGCAGGTGGTGGGATTTAGCTGGCAAGTCATGTTTCCATGCGCCACATGCCAGTCGAGCAGCAGCAACATACCACTAGTCAAAGCGGCACACTATGAATCAGCATATGACCCTTCTAAACGTTTTGTGTTGAAATGGGTTAAATATAAATGAGCTAAGCTCAAACATTCCATAGACCTCTGAAACTCTGTCTATTCCCATGTGAAGCTACAAAAAAAGAAATCTAATTTGGGACTTTTCTGACGCAGTGTCAGTGGAGCCAAGTCATATCAACAGAGAAGATTGGAAGAATAATAATTTGGCATGATGCACAAAATGTCTGAGCTCTACTAAGGTCGTGGGAAGTGGTCTGTCAGAAGCTTTGGTGTCCTCTCTGCTGCTGCATGCATTTATATTGACTGCTCGAAGCCCTGCCTCTGCCCTGGACCTTCTTGTAATCCCAGCTGCCTGGAGATTGTTTCCGGTAGTTTTGAAGCAGCAAAATGCACCATTTCTTCTGTCGGTTACTGTCACATTGGTTTCCTGTGGTGATTTGATTTGTCAGTGACACTGGATTGGAGCTCAAGCAGAAGACACAGGTGTTGAGCTGCTTTGTACATTGGTTTTATGTAGTGCAACTAATTACAACAAACTGTTGTGATGCAAGTAAAATGGTAAAGGCTTGACTGGAGCTGTTCTTGTTTAGTTTTACATTGACAAAAGTTGTGGCAAGTACCTGGTATTTTGAGCCCCGTGTGTGAAAGTACACAGTACTGCCCAGACACATCCGACTTTTGACTTGCATATCTTGTCACTATGTGTCTAGTGTCTGTGTGCATAAAGCATTCCCCCTCCAAATTATAGATGAGGTTATGTTTTGCAGCCATTTGCACATAGTTTCTGTATGAATGTTTAACTGCTCTGCTGTTCGTCAACTGTCTCCGACACAGGAAGCGGTGGGGAGAGGGCCCAGGGATGTAAGCCAGTAGGCTAGTAGATTGTGTGTGTAGTTGCAGTGAGACCGGTGTGAGGAGTGGAGGATGCATCATCTTAAACGTTCACATTAACTGGTGACTGCTCCTATAAACACATAGAAAAGCAGCTTGTAATACTGTATACAGTTGCTCTACATCACTGACCCAGTACCGTGAGATGTGCTGACGTTTAATGTTCAAGATGTTCACCCACTGAAGTGTTTAAAGGAGACTCATGTCATAGACTCTTATTATTTTTTTAAGGGATTCCACCAGAAACTTGGGTGGCTGAGGTGGTTATTGTGGCTGTGAAATGTACGTCCAGCTGGTGAATGAAAAAACTTAAAACCCAACTCTCTCTCACATATTCTGTAAATTACTCCTTACACTATGCTAATTGTTACCTATTGAACCAAAATAACCCAAGTGGAAAATATACTCAGACTGTTGCCTTGTTGCTGTTAAATCATGTAAATGCATAGTTGTGATCCATAATGTCTATTCATATACCTATTAAAGATTGTCTCCTCTCACATTTGACATTGTTTTCCAGCAACCCAAGGATGTAAAATATCCAGAATTTCACAAGAAAATGTTTATTTGAATTAGAAGTAACATTTAATATACAGCGAAGTAACATTAGTTTTTCTTCTTTGCCATTTGGGTATTTAAAGAAGAGGCCTTTGCTATCCTGTTTAATTATTTTACATCCTGGTCTTAGTAGAGGTGGCCATGAATATAATGGGGTGGCGTTATACATGCTTACTAACTAACTTTTGTCCTTGCAGACAAGAATGACCCAATATATCAACATGTATGACTGAGCCTCAATAGTTGCTGCTATATTTTATAACTATATTTAAGACCTATATTTTGCAGAGACATTTACTCCAGATTCATAGTGCATTTGGTTTTTATCTCTGCTGTTGTCTCCATTGTTTCTACTGTAACTCATTAGCTTGATTGACATGTCTTAAAGATAATTGATGTGATATTTTTCTAATTTCTTTTTCTGGTTCTTTTTTCTCTTTTTGGTTTTGTTCCTGCCTGATGGACCTGACTGCTGCCTTCCCATGTCATTGTTTCTGTCTGCTCTCCAACACAGCTGTAAGTACTCTTCTTATTTTTCATCAGCTCACGGGACCTCTGGGTCGTGTAGATTATACATAGTAAAAATGGCTCTTATAAAATTCACTGTTCACCAAATGCTCATGAATGCATTTCTTTTCTTTGGAATTGAGACATTTGTATTTACACACCTACAGCCCAAATACATTAGATGATTTAAATTGGGCAGTGTACACTTTAATGTAATAACGTAAAAGATTCAAATGTAAACCTTTAGAATTATTAAAAGGTGTTAAATACAGATGTTAGAGGTTGCTTTTTTCTATTGGGCATATAAAAGAGCTCAATAGCACCGTGTTGCCATGCAGCACCACTCACTTAACCACTAGGTAAGACCTTTTTTTCACCACCGTGATGCAGATTGTTTTACATTTGTAAGTTCACTCTTCACTTTACAAGTTTTATTGAGCTTTCAACCACATCCTACAGTCTTCCAAACTGGGAAAACTCCATCTCCCATGTCATGCTTAAATATTTTGTTACACCCCTGCTGGATAATAGCTAGCCTTTTTGAACCACACATCCACTCAAAGGGAGACTAGTTTTGTCTTTTCTTGCTGAATCAGAACTCAGCTGTTTATGCAGGCACAGTGTTTTTGTGGCACTGCAGTATTGCGTGTTCTTAAAACTGAAATCTGAGCTAGAAAATGATACAATCTCCTACAAATCTGTGCTAATTTTCCGGTATAGTTGTTGCCGTTGGAGAAAATGATTCGCTATGTTTATTTTTTGTCCGCAGCAACAGAAGAACCTGGAGGGATATGTGGGCTTTGCAAATCTCCCCAACCAAGTTTACAGAAAATCTGTGAAGAGAGGTTTCGAGTTCACACTCATGGTTGTGGGTAAGTAATTCCCTTGTAGCTCATTTTTTATTAATTTTTAATTTTATTTTTTTACACCCTTGTTTCTCTTCGTTCTTGGACACAATCGTCTGTTCATCGGAGGATTTCAAAGCACTGAGATTGTCACGGTTTCTCAATCTGTTTGTTATGCTAGCGTGAAGGTCTTAAAAGATGTTGATACAGCAAATCTGTGTCTTCTACAGCTTCTACTGTACATGTTCATGTGCCGAGTAGTCTTGAGTTTCACAGAAACGTCACAGCTGAAAGCGATAGCAGCTGGCTGCCCTAACGCATTAGAGATGGTTTTAGTTGAGGACGAGTTGAACGTAAAACAAGAGTCCAGGAAAACATATTTAAGCCATTCAGCAGTAGTGTGTGTGTGTGTGTGTGTGTGTGTGTGTGTGTGTGTGTGTGTGTGTGTGTGTGTGTGCGTGCGTGTGTGTCTCTCTCTCACTCTCGGATTGTGTGGTGGGAGGAGGTTTACTGTCATTCCATTCATGCAGCCAAAGCAAAAGCCCTAGCAGCTGATTCGAAGGGAGACGCACCCATAGAACTTAGTTTCTCTGCTACACACTATCCAGAGGTACCTGAGTAGGAAGTTGCTGTGAATGCCCGCATGATGTCACACCCCCTGGCTTTCAGTGCCTACCTGTCTCAAGGGTTAAAGAGCCCATGGCGATCAGATTCCCCTCCTCTCTTCTGGCTCGGGTTATGTAGTAATGTCCTGGAGTTTCCCCCTGCTGTGCACTCTCAGGAAAGAAGCTCTTATGTGGCAATTTTGTGTGCAGCATATAATTAGAATAGCAGGGTAATTGGCAAAGTAAAGAGCTTGTCATGCTGGAGTAGATGAAGCGTCAGGCAGTGTGCTTTTCCTACATTTTTTTGGGTTAATGTTGTGTTTATAAAACACATTTAATGACTGGGGGGACCCACCCAACCGACATTGTTGTGGAATTTATAGGATATGAAGGAATTTCTGCACTCATATTTCGGAGAGAGACAGCTGAAAAGCAAGGGAATTTGTTACAAACATGTTACTGGCTTTCACTTTATTTTAGTGCTTACTATATTTGACATTGCATTATTGAAAGGTAATTTAATATGAACAGGGTGGAAACCGGGCCGCTCTCACCGTCACACACCAAGAGTGAATTTTTTCGTGTGTCTTCACTATGGGTGTATACCATTTACACAACTAGTATACACCCATTGCCCACCCATCACATAAATACTAGGTAAAGAGACTGAAGAAGGGAATCTGTGACTGGGTACACAATGAAATGAACAAATTATTGACAGATGGACAATTACAAACACAAAACGATACAACTGACTAGATTTAATTAGGTGAAAAGTGTCCAATCACGTGAAGCAAGCGAGTGATTCACCACAGACTCGTGTTTTGCTTTTCTTTTAAAATATTTTCTTAAAAAACTGCAGAGGCTGTCCATGGAACAAACAACAAGGTCACTGCTGTATTTATGCCGAGACAACGTTATGTTCAGTTTTTACGTAGCCGCTGCGGTGTTAGCCTAGCTTAGCTCTGAGCAAGCCAAACACCCAAACAAGACATAACAAACCATGACTTCGAACTTTTTACCAATCGTTGTTACTTTGGCATACTCTTTATCCGTATATTGTAATTAAATCACAACGTGTTTTGTGATAGTGACCGCTGCTGTGAATACAGCTCTATGAGTTTCACCGATCCTCCTCCGGGTAAAGATATGAACTCAGACAGGACGCCGTTTAGTTTCCCGGTGTGTCTGGGACTTCCACAACATGTACAAAGCAGTGTTTATTTTGGCCATGAATGATGAAACGTTATCGGTGTAAATGCAGCGAGTGCCGTTTGGATTCATTCACAGTTGATCACAATCCATTTACAGAACAGATGATCTTGGGAGAGCTTGGGATGTCTCAACGGTTTTCAGTTTTCTTTGCAAGTCCTTGTATTTTTCACCACGATAAGTCTGATAGTGGTGCCGAATATTATATTCTTTGAAGGGTGCCGTGAACACACCAAGCCCAGTGACTTCCCATTTCACCCCTGTGAAGGAATAGGAACTGTGTCCCTTTTTTCTCCTCTATGACGAAGCCATTTTTCCACCAGCTGCTCCTATGTAATCAGTGTTATGCTTGATGGTGATGTGTCACGTAGCCGGTACGAAAGCACGTCAGATCTATAATAGCATGTCCAGCATACGGCCTTCTTCTCTGGACAGAAAGGTTGAAAATATACAAAAACTACTTTGCTTAATTAAATAATAAAACATCTTCTCTGGGGCAGAACATTCAAGCATTAGCATTGTAGAAAGCAAAGACACGTTAAAGTAATCCTTTATTGGCATGGCAGAGACATTGACAGTATTACTGCAGCAAAGAGAATGCAGCCACAATAAGCAAAACAGAACAAATATAAATTATAAAAATAATTCCCCAAAAATAATATAAAATATTTGATAATAGCTCTTTGTGAATTGTTAATCCCTGATGTATTTGTAAAAAAAAGAAAATGCGTGTGCATTTCTAGAGATTTTCTTTTTTAATCTTCTCCTTAAGAGAGTTTTGATGACGATGGCTATATAAGACAGCAGAGTTAGTCAGGTATCTATTTGAAAATATCTAGACAAATGAGAAAGTTGCATAAGTAACAGTCCTACAAAGAGCAATGGTTGAGCCCTGTTTTAGCTTGTTATCTGTCTTTTGAATGTATATAGTAGTGGGGGGGAGACAGCTATTGTTAGCAGACATGTGAAAGTGGGCCAGAGCCATTTGTTGGACAAAGTCAATATTTGTCATTGATTTGCACATTGGCAGGAACTGACCTTGATGTTGGCCGCTGCAGCCGGACCTCTTTGTGTTTGGTCCTGGTTGACAGGGAGTTGAATGAGCTCTGTTGTCTCTATTTTGAAAAGAATGCCCCTCAAATAAACAAAAAGAGGGGATTTTAGGAGAAGGAGACCAAGTCTGACACATGCAGAAGGAAATTGATGGCTTCGCCAACAGATATATCTGCAACACTTTTGTCATGACTCTAGACTTGTTAAACTTTTACGGTCTCCTGCCCCTTTTTGAAGGGAAAGTCCCATTCATAAACACAGAGTGGTGGCGAGGAGATGTCTGCTTCCACGCGATAATATTGAATGTTCAGAATTTCCCTTTCACAACAAATACAACTTTTCATTTCACCTGCACATTTTAAGCCCAGTGTCTTAGAAGCCCCATCAAATTAATTAACCAAATCGGGCTCCCTCTCACAAGCCAAACTTTTCCTGCTTTCCCCCCACCAGCCTCTTGTATGCAGTGGTAAGTGCCTTTGAATAAACCCCCATGGTTTACACAGCTGCTGGAAATTTCCTTTAAAGGAAGTGTGTTGGCCACTGAGTGAGCCCAGCAGCGAGCCAGCGGGCCTGGGCTTGGCGGGCTGGCTAAGTGAGAGTGGTCTTCCTCTGGTGCTGCAGTCGGGATGCCTGGCTGTAATGACAGTGACTCTCTTTATTTGTCCCTGTGCAATATGCCAGCATGGAGTGATGCAACAGTCTCATCTAGTAGTTCACTGGGTGCAAAAACGAAAACATTTCCTCACACTTAAAGTGCTGCCGAGATAACATATTTTTGTAGGCCAACCCCGGAAGCTGGCATCGCACTGAGTACCTCGACTAAAAGCCAATGGGATTATTTCTTCTTTCTTACGTTTATGATGAACACAAGCGTTATTATAATTGCCCCAAGTAAAGATCTAATGATACACTTAAAGTTGTAAAGGCAGACTTGTTGAGGGTGATGATGTTTTGCAGTAATTTATTTACTTGTTAGGGAATGCCTTTTTTTAAGAAGAACTTTAAAAATTCAAATGGGGCTTGTTCTGACGGATATTTATATCGTACAACAAAACATTAAAATCTAAGCTTGTGTGAACCACAGACCTTATTTCAGGCAGCTAACCAAAAACCCACTGACTTCGAGATGATGGAGGTGGAAGTGCTTAACTTATTTCTGGGTTTTAGGACTCATTCGTGAGCCGGCAACAGCCGGCATGTAAAGCTCAAGCCAATGAGCTTGCTGTGTTTGCCTCAATGGAATGACTGACTATTTTGCCTATTTATAACATTTTGCAGTTCACTCATATTATAAATCTTTGTGATGTTGTGGGTAAAGGGTCAAATATATATTGGTTTAGTCTTGACTCAGAGCAGCGCTTGCGCTGGATATTATTCAGTCAATTGTTTTTGGTTTTGTGGCAGATTCATGACCTCGTCCCATCTACACAAGCAGCCACAGCTCTGACCAACCATGATTCACTAAACCCACCACCGCCATCATAACTCTGTTTTTAGGAGTTTAATTCTCCTGTAACCAGAGCTCCTCGTATTCCATCTCCACATGCTGAGCTGAGACTTGGTCCTGGATCTCGCAGTGTCTCCCTGGTCCTTCAGTTCTCGTCAGCTCTTAGCTTCCCTAAATCAATCTGACATTTTTATAGCATGCATTTCACCCAGAGATTGCACAAAACCACACTATCCCCCTGGTACCCATCAGCCTTCAGTGCATAAGAAATCTACATCCCCTTTTTTGTTTTCAGTGGTCCTGTGTGTTTCATCGCTGACCAGCTATTGTTAAAACTTTTCTACTGGGAATGCCAGATAAATGTGGCTCTGCCCGCTTAGGAAAACATTTACTACTCTGAGAGTGCGTCTAGTGAAGGATCCTTTTGTGCGATGTTTCTTCATCTCGCCCCCGCCCTATTCCTCAAGTGCTGAGTTGTTGGCAGTGGTGTCCCATGTTGGCCCTGGCCACTTGTAAAGGTCAGGAGCAGCTCTTTGGCTGCAGTGCCAGGCCGCCCTATGACTGCCTCTTCTCGCACACTGAAGCTTTTGTTCAGCGAGCTCCTTGTTACCCTCCACTCACCCCAATCTTAACAGCCAGACTGCTGATGGTTTTGGATTACCACAGTCAGTACCTCCTAGGTTCTTGCAGATATTTTGTGATTATTACAGCTCCAAAATAGTTCTCAAAATGTTGGGCCCTTCAAGACTTCTCAGAGCTTCGAAATTGAAATCATCAAATTGCTTCACTAACACTCCTCAGTCCCCAAATACTTAATTACATTGATATGAAAAAGACAGTAAATAATCCCATTTTAAATGCTGGAGCCAGCATATTTGCTTAAAAAATGACTGAAGTATTTGATTGATTATCAAGTCAAGACTTTGTCCTTACTAACTTATCATACTAGATATACTAGCTACCAAATTGTCACTTCCTCGGCCAAGAGTTAGGATATGATAACTTCTTTTCTACGCATCCTCAATGCAGGGCTAGGTTTATTCTGAAAATCCAATACTGCGTTTGATGCCAATACTAAAAGAATACTTTGATATTTTACTGTGAGAGATGTAAACGTAGAATATTTATGATTCTGGGCAGGCATTTGGTGCCAACTTTGAGTTCATTTTCACTATTCGTGAGGGAATTTTCTCTCTACCTCATTCCCTCAGTGTAAGATTAATGTCATCTGATGATTTGATTCACCTTTTAATCTGAGTTATTAAGTGTCTGCTTCTCCAGGCAATACAGGGTCACAAACAAGGCTATTATGTCTCATGCCGAACACAAAGTTCTTACCTTTAACCTAGACATAACACAGATGCCCTGGCAGCGTCCTCAAGATAACTTGGGCTCTTTATGCCCTTTCCATAAGGACAGTGGTCAGACCTAGGGTTGGCACTGCACTGTTGATTTAATAACTGCTCAAACCTTGATTCTCACGGTGATCATCGGGCACCAATAAATGTTTCTGCATCAGACATCTACCATCACTAGAGGTCTCCTTGCTTCGACTCATCACACTGTATTTAGATTCCATTCATTTTGTTGTTGAAAGGACTGTTAAATCTATTGCCTTGGTTGTCTTCATGTATGCTGTTGTAAAGCTATGTTGAGTTGTCGGGTAAAATGCCATTGTAGTTTATATGATTAATGAAAAAAATAAGGTTGTTGTTTTTTTTCTTTCAAACCATAAATGATCCTGAATTACAGGTTGGCCCTGCATGAGGACGATTAAGCCACCATTAAACAATAATAGAGTAATAGAATGGAAATAAATTTTGCTTTGTGTGCCTCAGATTTCTTCGAGTACAATGGCATGGAATCTGAGCTTGTGATTTCTGTTTTTACTCCTTTGTGTTGGAGGGAAAATTCATGATGACTGTGGGGGTTTAAAATCTTCCTTCCCCTCTCCTCCCTTCCCATGATTTTCTGATTAGATTCATGAAATGCACACAGGAAAAGAATTTGGGAGGACAGAACTTCCACTCTGTCCATCTCTTCCTCCGTCTCGTGTTAACGCTTGCCTGTTTTAAATAAAGGGGACTGAAGGGAGCCATTTCCTGTACTGAAAAAAAGACTTGAATCTGAAACATGCAAAGAATGTCAAACAGTGAAAGACTGCAAGAGAAATTGTTGATAAACATCTGGTGATTGTGATCTGCAAGTTTGTGTCATGTTGTGCTTAAGTCTCACATGGAAAAGACGATTAGAAAACAAGCATAGTGTGAAATGCATCTCTTGAGTTCGCTCCCAACCACTCACTCTGGCTCTGTCTTTGTGTTTCAGGGGAATCTGGCCTGGGGAAGTCGACGCTGATCAACTCACTCTTTCTGACAGACCTCTACTCCCCTGAATACCCCGGTCCTTCGCATAGAATTAAAAAAACTGTACAGGTAATTATCTTTTTTTTAATCCACACACCTTTCTTCTCTTCTCTTCTGATTCAGTCCGTCTCTCAGCATTGCAGCCGTGGACCAAATAGTTTCTGTATTAGATCCTGTTTTGTGAGGTGACGTTTTAGCTGTTGCCACCCATGTGTTTGTGTTAAGACAGCCAAACCGGTTAATCTGCTTTAACAAAGCGATTTATTTTTTTGCCAAAGGCAAAGATGTGTGATAATTTAACATTAGGAAGATGGGATTGCTATGAGCCTCTATGGTTTTAACACATTAAGTTTTTTTTTTTTATTATTACTCTTGATATTTGGCAATGTATAATTAAAATAATGTATTTACTGTCTTGTTGACTGCTTTGCACTAAATCTACGGCAGTATTCCTGTGATTTTGATTACGTCATCATGATCTGCAAACTTGAATCTAAAGTCCCCAAACCTTTGATGATTACATCTAAATGGAATTCCTAGAGCTAATCCCTTTTGACGGTGAAAAAGAAAACCACCTAGTATAGGAGGCATTTAAGGATTCATGGATCATTTATTGTCACTGTGCAACACGGAGATATTTGGAGGCTGCGCTAAAGCCAGACTGATTCATGCATCGGAAGGATGCAGTTTTTTCTTGAACCGTTTTACCCCTTGATTGATCTGAAACAGTTTACTGATGTGCTGAAAGGGAAAGCTGGAGTATGTAGTATGTGTTTACATTTCTGTCTGTGGAAACAGCTTGGAAAGCCAAAGACAGCCAAAAGTATATCTTAGGTGGCCAGTGGCTATGTTTGTTTGACACAAACTTCTCTTTAAACACAATACGCATCCTTCTGCTCGCTCCACAAGGCTCCAATGTAAACATTGATGTTAGCCCTTCATGTCATGTAGATTCAGCCTACACTCCTTCCAGACTGCAGAATTCGCTGTTTGTATGAGTTTGTCATTGATTTCAGACCAAAATACATTGCAATGTCAAAATATTGGTAAAAATATTTAGAAGTTGGCTCTGTTTAAATATGGGTGGATTTAAAACCTAATTTATAACCGGTGCATGGACACATGCGATGCTATCCAGAAGAAAACATCATTCTGAGAATAACACTATGTGCCTAGCGTGACATGTAGAGACTGTACCATAAACATTGATCTTTAATTATTCAGATGGATTTGTAGGCAAAATATTTACACAATTATTTATTTGATTAATGATCTTCAGTAATGTGGATTTAATGACGAAGTGGGTTAAGGCAAATAGAACAGCTAGAACATTCTGGTAAGTTCAGAAATCACATCACTTTAGTGTATCGCAGCCTTTAAAACCAGGAAAAGATATATATTATATATTATATAATATCGATGTATTGTCTCGTCATCATTTTTGACAAGAGCCCCTTACTGACTACATATATTTAGAGACATATTGGAAATGACTACATAGATGCAAGGTTGACCTCAGAGACACAGATGCCATAATGAATAATTATTAGATTACATTTACGATGTGAGATTAAAGGCATTATATGTTCTGTGTCTCAATGATGATAGATATCATACACCCCCATTAAAGTGTGTACTGCACACAATCCCAAACCTTCCTGTGATGCTGTAGTGAGAAAATGAGGCACACGCTGCAGTAAACGCCAACCCGTTCCCCATTCCAGTACAAGAGGCTTCCTCTTGATACGATGACAGCATGACTCTCCAGTGACTAATTGTTAATTACACAGGCTCTAGTTGGATCCATGTGCATTACAGACCTCCTCTGAGATGTGTCAGAGACTTTGTGCATTTTCAAAAATCATTTAACACCCAGTTTGACCTGTTATCTCTTCATGTTGCTGTTTTGAGCGGTAACGGAGGTCGAAGCTGCAGGCGTGACCGTGCAGAGAATGAAGTTTCCACCAGGAGTGATGCAGAATGTGTGGTGTATGCGTGTGCTCTGAATCCCCAGTCTTTGCTGCTGTTTGCAGTGACGATGCAGAGGATAAGGGTTTGGCAGGTTCCTCAAATAGAGCTCACAGCTGCATAGCTTTACTGGAGGTTTCTTTGAACAGTGAAAGATGATACTGTTGGTGTGAAGGAGCCCCAGCAGGCCCCTCTCTCTCTCTCCTGTCCTGTGCCTGTAGTATGGGATTATAAGTGTTCAGTTTGGGTTAGTGTACAGTAGATCAGCTGCATGTTGAGGATCTTCCCTTCACCTGGTCCTTGTGATCAACCGCTTTGCTCTAAATCTCCTAATCCCTGGCAGCACACTAAGGGGTTCTGTCTGCTCTTGCCCCGCTGTTGCCAATTTGTTTACCTGCCCGTTACACCTCCCCAGCTCTTATTAAGAGTTTAAGTTAGATTTACCTGGTTCTCTTGGCTCCCAAACTGAATGCTTGAGGATTTGTCAAGGAAGTGGGGTAAAATATACACGTAAAAATTGTGCGTGTGTGCATTTTGTGTTGTTCCTTGCAAGGACAAAGTCGATGAACATGGAGTGTAGTGTAGAACACCCTTCTTTCTCTTTCTCTGGGAACAACAATCTAATAACATTTCAAATAATTGTGGCTACTTTTTTCCCCCAAGTCACGCCACAGAATGCTATGAAACCCTGGAGGAATGCAGTATGTATGTAATCAAATCCAATCGAATCCCGGATAAAGTGGGTGTTAACTTTTGGAGGTGATAGACCAGGGCAGATGTCTCTGTTGTTCTTGGTTAATAAGGCTCAATGAGGCTTGAGAGCACATAAGGACAGGGACTTGGTGACTGATTAGCCAAGCCATTATGCACCAAGCTCAGTCTTGTCATGCCAATGCACAGACATGTCTTGTTTATAACGGAAACTTGTTCCTGCTTCAGTGGAATTTTAGAGATTGAAATAACAAGATGATCTGATTAAGTAAATGTTTCATATAAAGGACTCCGTCACTCTCAGCCAGCACTGTTTCAAGGACCGTTTCACTTCACTTCTTGATTTCTAGTTTTTCCCATTTATTGAAGGGTTCAGCCCTTTTTAAGAAGAAATGTCTTGGGCGGTCGGTGGTGATGATCCAGGGTTCGACTCCCGGCCCGGCGATCAGTTTCCCGCATGTCTTCCCCCTCTATCTCCCCGTTTCAACACTGTCTCTAGAAAAACACTAAAAAGGCTTGAACGGCGCTCTAGCCTAAAAAATAATCTTAAAAAAATTAACGTATGCACATTTGAGTGTTGATGTGTAATTGGTTCTTCAATTCATATATTTAAAAAAATATATATTTTCATTACAATGTATTTACACAACATT
Source organism: Chelidonichthys spinosus (assembly GCA_029853015.1). Lineage (NCBI taxonomy): Eukaryota > Metazoa > Chordata > Actinopteri > Perciformes > Triglidae > Chelidonichthys > Chelidonichthys spinosus. The sequence goes on along the minus strand of CM056836.1, from coordinate 15,755,418 downwards.
ATGGTTTTGTGAGTTTTTAGCTTCATTTAAAGTCATTGATGGATGAACTTCCTTGTTTAAATTACATTATATTAATATTTACTTTATCAAAGGAGGGGTTAAAGTGCTAACCATATATCTCAACACCCCTGGTTCAGATCTGGCTGCGACTTTTGCTTTCTCCCCCTTCATTTTCTGCTGTAAATTAAGATGTAAAACTGCACATGCCGTGACAAAGGAATCATTTATATTTCTTTGTATCTCCACCAGGAGAATCATGTGACCTCTTGTGTGAGCATCACTGAGTGGGTGTGCTTTCCGCTGCAGCAAACTGCATATTTTTTGCATGGTTGTGGTTGTGGTGACTTACACTTTCTCAAAACACCTTTCTATTTCCTGTTTTATACTCCTCACTCTCCTCCTCATCACTTCAATAACCCCCCCCCCCCCTTTGTGACGACACAGCTCTGTGCCCAGGGACACAGTGGGGGGAGAACAGTTTGCTCACTTTAATAGTTTTGGTGTTTGTGTTTGGTTTAACAGCTAACTGATCTACGCACACAGCAGACTGCATCGCCACCACTCAGCCGCTACTCTGTAGCCACAGACAAGTTATTCTGTGCCTTTATACTCGGCATCATCCTCACGTTTAAATGTATATTGTTGTTGGTCAAAAGAAAATAGACTTGAAGGCTAAATAAACACTTTGAGACGTGGTTGCGCACGTGAGCCCGAACTGAGAAGTGCACCTGCACCGAGCCAGTTCCTCTGCATAGATTAAATGAGAGGGTATCTGTTTTGTGAGAGGTGCAAGGGGAAAAACCTGTCTGATACACTCGGGGCATTGCCTGTTTTGGGTTGTGTTCAATGTTGTTCTTGTTCATTCAGACATTACAGCAACTACTAACTCTTTTTATTATTATTATTATTATTATTATTATTGTTATTATTATTATTATTATTCTACACTCGAATTTAGGCTGCAATCAAAGTGAAACACTGCAGATATTCACACAGGCCTGAAGTGCAGTGAATCCTGACTCCCATCACGTGTAGTTTGTTTTCCCACTATTCTGTCACAGTAAACTACATGTCAACGAGCTTGCAGTCCCATGATCTGGCCAAACACTGTCAGTGATGTATGTCTTCCCGTTCCTTATTACTTGTGTGATACGATGCAGCCTAGTGTTGATGATCCTTCTACCCATGAGCTCACTGTCTGTGGGCTGTCTAGTGAAGGGGCATGACTCATCCTGTTGTGCAGTCGAAGAGAGAGACTGCAGGATTCTTCTGTGTTGTCCACTCAGCAGTCTTTACTTTTGACTAATAGTTAGATGTACAGCATGAGTGTCTCTTGGTTATTACGTAAGCGTGACGGCATTCTTTCATGGTCGCATAGTTATAAAGGTAATGCAAGTTCCTTGTGACAGCTTAATGAGTCATGTGGACCCAGCGTGATCTTGTAGTAGCTTCCGTTTTCACACTAGTTTGTATATAAAACATCATCTATTTTATATTGAATGTTCATTCACAAGGTCTATAAAAGTTAATTTGTCAGCTGAGCATTCACACTTTGTATGCCAGTCATTCATTAAGTGTCTGCCTCGTCAGCCAAGCCTCCCAGTAGCAGCTCTGGAGGTCAGAGGTCAGTTTAAAGACAGTCAAACCGATAGATTCCATACATGACAGATGATGGTGAGTGGTGGGTGGGGGTCACGGGGCTAAGGGTGTGCTATAAAAGCTTTGCTAACCAGATGTAGGAAGAAGAATTAGTGCTGTTATAGAGACTCTCTGCACCACGTTCCTATTGTACCCTTGCTTGCCTTCCATTTTGAAGGGTTTTATTTTGAGGACGTGGTTTTGCTGTGTTACTGATGCGTGGGGATGGTGCGGCCCACCGTACTCAGCGAGCATACCACAGGGCATTCTGTGGTGTAAGGTATCGGTTAAACTGAGGTTAAACCATCTTGGTTAGTCTTTCCACTGTTAATTAAGTTAGAATTAAAGATTTGCCGGCTAGTCTATTTTTTCCCCACCGTCCCTTTTTTTCCCATGGAGCAGCTGTGGTTTTGGGGTGGGGGGGGATCATAATAGACCCAGTGTTTTTTTTATGCCCATCCCTGAGAAGCTGAATTCTTAATCATACAACTCTTGTTTCTCATCAGATAATAAAACAAGATATAATCTCATGTGAACTAAAATGACCAAATTGTTTGGCTGTACTCGATGATGTGCTAGACTGAAATATTAAAAAATAACCTGATTAAAAAAAGGACATTTGTCACAAGACACAAACTAAATTAAATAATTGGCTGATGAAATTAAAATGGAAAACATTTTGACTAAAAATGTAGCAACTTTTCTAGAACTAAAACTGGATTAAAACATTTTGAGGTGTCATCAACTAAAACTAGACTAAATCTCTGAAGGGTAAAATGTATTTTACATTAGTAACACAATTATTTTCATCTGAAAACTAGCTGCCATAATTAACTGATATTAGGGAGTGCGTGAATGTGGATGCATGTTTCCTAAATACTGTGTGAACTTGGCTTGACCTCAACATTACTGAGGGTTTCTCATCAGTCACTCACAGTCTGTGAAGCTCTGCGTCTGTGATATGAGACGTGGTCTGGTTCAGAGCTGCTGATTTCAATCAAAGTTCATCTGCTGATCACAAGTTGTGCCTCGACCCTACGCTGATCAAACGAAGCCGAGCCCTTCTGTCTGTTGTGATGTGTTCAAGGCAGCTCTGTTATCCACGTTCTTCAGCTGCAGCTCTCGTCTGACCCATGCTCTGCAAAGACTACAGGCTTGGTGTTGATTGCTTGGTTTGCAGTCCGTGTATTTGTTTAAATATATTGAATCATACAAAGGAACGATATTTGATATTTAACGTACTTTCAATTTAGTGTCTCTTGTCCCTTCAATACATGTTTAATTACTTAAGTTTATGTTTATGATTATGTTGAATATTAATAATCAAGCACTTAAGTAGTTTTTACTTCACGGAACATTGACTTCCCACAGTGCAACTTCAGTCTCATACATTTGAGACACTTAATTTCAAGTCGAAATGAAGAAAATGCCTTTTTCTCCCTTTTTAGATTACATCCCCGGCCATTTTTAACAACTTATGTCGGATTTGACTGTATATTTAAATAGCTAAATATTGTAAACAAATAACGGTTATCAACTGCTTGGTTTCCACTTGTTTGAGTTATACAGTCATTTTGTAATTATTTGCACGAATCTTGACTGACTTGCGTCGATGTGTTGTTCTTTGCAGGTGGAACAGTCTAAGGTTCTGGTGAAGGAAGGAGGAGTGCAGCTTCTGCTCACCATCGTCGACACCCCCGGCTTTGGCGATGCCGTTGACAACAGTAACTGGTGAGCTCGGCCATCCGTCATTGGCTAATTCACGTCACTGTGATTGTTCCACTGTGCCAGACATTGATGTGAACGATCTGTGGTCCTCAGCTGGCAACCAGTCATTGATTACATCGACAGTAAGTTTGAGGATTACCTCAACGCAGAGTCCCGAGTCAACAGACGGCAGATGCCCGACAGCAGAGTGCAGTGCTGCCTGTATTTCATCGCTCCGTCTGGACATGGGTAGGTGCTTCAGGAATCCTGCTCATCATGGTGTTCACTCTTAAACACACCATCACTTATTTTCTGCCGCTAGAGGTATCTCATTCAAAACAATAATAAAAGACTGATTGTTTTATTGCAAATTAGCATGAGATCGTTAATTATCTACGGAAATCTCCTCATTAATCAGCCGGTGATTACAACCTGGTCTGCCCCTCTCCAAAACAAACGGACCAGGTTATTAAAACCTGTAAAATGTTCTCCAATGCTTTTCGGCAGACATGGGCTGTCCTAGAGGGTCTGCCAGCTGAATTGCTGCTAACGTTTACTCAGCTTGTATCTGTGATAATTAAAAGGAATGCTGGGTGCTATATTGACCGAGGTTCTTTCTGCATCTGGTGCCATCATTAGATGTGACATCTAAAGACGTGACCATTGTGTAAATAAAGTAAAAAAAATCCTTGCTCACTTCGCTTCTCTTGCAAAGTACTTATATATTCAACAGCGTAAATGGAATCCCAAAATATATAATAATAAATTGATATGAAGAGTGAAACAGTGTTGGATATTCAGCCGTATTTATTCATAGTTCTTTTGAAGCCAGAGTAAAACAGTAAACCACGGTAGTCCGCAGCTTTCCCTTCACATATTAGTTGATTACAGCATAAAATTAAATAAACTACCATGAACGTGCAAACAGCCAAAAAACAACCTTTAACTCTTTGAAATCAGGGCAATAAAAGTCACACAATCACTGCACAGGGTTTGGATTGACATATTAAAATCAATGTCGAAGTTTGTATTCACGTTACAATAAACATGTATACACAGCAATGCCTTAGAGGACAGCTTAGGGGTGACATGTCCCACTGGTGGTTGGAGGTTAAATTGATTTGTTATCATTGGTTTTGTGGATTAATGTAGGCAATTGCAATTAGCTATGAATTCTTCCAGTGTGACAGGTTTATTAGTGCATTTTTACCTTTTATTGGACAGTGACATTGGGGGAAAATGGAGACGGATGTAACAAAGCTTCCTAGCCAGAGTCAAAGGGGGATGATGCGGTCATGGGCAGCAGCTTTCAGGCAGATTTTTGGCAAAAATATTGCAAGAGAAATAGAAACCCCTATATTTCAGGAACTTTTAATGTTTGTACAGAGCCAGACGAATGGTTTCCCATTGCTACCAGTCATTATGCTAAGCTAAGCTAACTCCTTCCTGACTGCAGTTCTGTACAATACACACAGGTGGTGTGGATGTTGTCATCTCACTGATGTTAAGATTAAAGTCTATATCCCGAACTGTTGGGAAATAGGAACTGTTCCTAATTGTAATGGCACATATTTCAATAACTAGCACCTTTAAAAAAGATCAGCTTTAAAGATAATTTCCAAAATTCACAACATCAAACAAAATGTATGAGATAATAGAAAGATTCTGCTTCAATCCATACTTGTTGACGTTAAGCCTTTCAAAAAACAAATTTTCACTGCATCAAAAAACAACTCTTAACTTTTCTTAACTTAGGTCACTAAAATCTTTTTTTTTTTCACGTTGATGACATTATAAAATATGACAACAGACATTCAAGTCATCATTGGAAAAACCTCAATAGAACCTTTTAAATGTAAAAAAAAAAATTAAAAAATGACATTTGTCACAGCCCAAGAGGATTTTCAGAATACAAACACACA